>CM035174.1:54557075-54921191 GCA_020205615.1 Panax quinquefolius | reverse complement strand
TTATTGATAAATATAATGATGTGTTTTATAATAAACGATAGGATTGATTACGGATCATCACCAATACGATTGATTTTATTTTCATTTCTACTTACGTTAACGTATATCGGTTTTATTAAACGGGGAATCACCGTACCCCTGCGTCTTCTCTAATTTTTTCAATGTAAATTTATCTCCATCACTATACTTCCCCTCGATCGGTCGATTGGTTTCTATTTATTTTAAATGGTTTTTGTAATAGGAATAGTTAGAATTTACTTTGAAGAACTTGGAGATCAAGATAAGGAGTTTGAAGACCTGCTTCAGAATGGAGCCCAAGTTTAAATGTAATACAGTTATATTTAAATATTATTTCTGCAACCCCTAGAGTTTGACCTTTTTGTCACTTGGTGGCCTCTAGTGAACTTAAACTAGAAAATAAAAGTCCATAATCAATCCTAGAAATATAAAGATTCTATATGTGGGTAGCTTATACTATATATATTATATATTATGCTTGAACATTAAGCTCAATATGTTAATTAATATAAAGTAGATTATATATATATATGCAATGCTGCCACTAAACAAGATGAGACAAATATTAAAACCCTCAATTTTATATTAAGTCTAAGTTGCTCAAAGATATTTGAATATCGAACGCCTTTCAGCATGATAAAATTAATAGTAGTATTAAATATTTACATATGAGTTTGTTGTGTCACCACAGGTGCAAGTATTAAGTATTTAAGATGTTAATTTATCGCATTTGATGCTTATAAGAAAATCGAACAATATTGTTTTTGTCAGAAGTCACCACAAGGATGATATTTTCTCTTTTGAATATATTTAGTGCTAGGGTTTGACTTAACTGGATAATTTTGATTCTATTGCTACCACTCTTCACTCAAATAATCTAAGAGGTAAAATACGTGGAGTTCACAGTAGTTGATGCGTTCGATAAAGTTGTCTACCTATTTATTTATATATAGTTTGTCAGGTCATCCACAAAGGCTATATACATTTGAAAATGGGATCCTTATTACCATTTGTAATCTTTAATTAGATTTTTCCAATCTATATAAGTGAGGGTAATATAGTTTAAAGAAAGCGTAGGAGATACCGATCCTAAAACAAGACCCAATTTATTTTCGTAATTAATAAAAGAATGTATGTTAAAATGTCATAATTATAAATTCATTATGCAATTTTACAATGTCAAATTACTATCATCATGAAGCACATTAGACGCAAATTAATTGCATCAATTAAACCTGGATCAAGTTGAAGGAAATTGAGAAAGTTCTGTGCGTCGAAAAAGTTATCTTGCTTATGTCCTTAATACGCCTATCCGAATGGTTGCAATATGCCTCCCGAGGAAGACATCACATTTTAGAAAGTGGCATTAGACTGTTAGAACGTTACCGCTCTAACGGATTATTTCGCTCATCAGATCCATGTCAGCAATGTAATTGTCAACGCCACCGAAAACTATGGATACTTACTATATTCCCGCATATCAAGTAGTTGATGGTGAGGAAAGTAGACCTATAGATATCGACATTCTAAGGAGTTCTTCCGATCTAGAATGGCCAACGGCACTATAGTACAGACAAAAAGTTCTTAACATAATCAATTTGATTGATCAATTAGACAACATGTGTTTTGTCATGGATGAAGAGTTGAGCCAAGATTTGATCTTGCCTCACTCCGGACTCCTCTTTCAATAATTGTTGCGAATTTTTCATATGAACAAGCTAGATATCGCCTTCTGCTGATTTGGCTTAACATGTTGAAAAATGTTGAGAGTCACTTTCCAACCAAGAAAGACCATGTCTTACCGGTAGGGGGCCAAAGGATCTTCCTAAAAGAAGAAGAACGATTCAAAGAAGGTAAATGTAAAGGCGTAAACAAAGGATAATAAGAACAAACTCGATACTTTGATAGTAAAGGAGTTTGCTTCCACTCGCAATAAGCCCTGACACCGGAAAGAAATCATGAAGATATTTGCAGAGGCTAACCAAAGAAGCTTTAGTGAAGTTTCTCTTATAAATACGCTTTTTGTTCATGATTGAAATAAATTTTTCTTTAAGTCAAGGTTCTACTGGGTATTGATAATGACTTTGGTTATCATAAATATAGATTTATGAAGGACCAAGGTAAGCAGAAAGCTAAACAAATATAAGTAATCCTATGTGTGGAAATGTAACAAAGGTCGCTACATTAGCCATGTAAACTTATAGTTTAGCAATGCCTCACGGCAAATCTATTAAGTCAATAAGTTGTTATCAGATTCCATTTGTTAAAAATATTATTTCCATTTTATTGTTGGACAATGAAATCTTTTGGTATTATAATTAAGAACAATTGTTGTTCTATTTATAATAATAATGTTTCAGATAGAACCGAATATTACTTAATAAATTTTGTATACTTGACTTACATGAAAATAATTTTGCATATTGAATAAATTAGTATAAGAAAAAGGAGATGATCATTCAAAGAGTTGAATGTGTATTTATTGAAATACAAGCGTGAATTATTTGAAAGGTTCAAAGAATTGTAATGAAACAAATTCGACAATGTATTAAGATTCTTTGATCTGATCAAGGAATAAATACTTGCAATAAGTTTTTAGATCATCTCAAATGGTTTTTCTATAATGGACGCCTCATGATACGTAATAATTGATCGATGTATCTAAAAGGAAAAATCGCACCTTATTTGGACATGGTACGGCCCAAAATGATTTTACCGACATTCAAAGATCCTTCTAGATCATGTCCTAGAAATGGCTGCAGACATTATTTAAAAGGTAACCTCAAAATCCAGCCCCAAGACTCCATAAAAGTTATGGATAGGAGGATTCCTAATCTTAAGTATGTTAAGATAAGGGTTGTCCAACTTATGTGAAAAGGTTTCAAAGGATAAGCTTGGGACAAGATTTGATATGTACAGATTTGTGGGACATCCTAAAGTAAGTTTAGGTATATGTTCTATAATTCTACTTTAGCAAAAGGTGTTTATTACTTAAACACATCGCTTTCTAAGATAAAGGTGTTTATCATTAAAAGGGGCTAGTGGAGGATAATAGATCTTGGAAGAGTTCAAGAACCACAAAACACTATAAGTCAAATAAGAGGAACCGTAGATGTAATCTATTATACCACAAATCGAATCATAAATCGAATAGTACCAAGATACCGGGAGGTATGGATTCATCATAGATGATGATGATGAGGTACACATCATGTAAGATGATGATCCGCTTACATACGATGAGGTAAGTGTTGTAGACACTCGCAGAAATGGATCAAGCAAGTTTCTCAACATGGAACATCTCTTTGATGAGGCAATCAAAAGAGTTTGATTTTATCAAAAATAAGAATGAACCTAGTGTACAAAAGGGTCGTGGGAGCATCGTGACATTCCTAGTATTATATGTTGATATACTACGGATAAGGAATGACATACCAATGCTACAATCAAGAAAGATAAAGTTGTCTAAACATTCCTCCATGAATGATTTCGAAGAGTATCTTAATTGGGGATATAAATCTATATAGATAGATTTAAGAGGATGCTCATCTTAACCCAAGGAACGATATTCATTTGATGCTAAAGTCGCTTAGCATGGCAAACTCCAAGAGATGTCTCATGTTGATGAGCTATGGAGTGTATCTCTTAATAGTCCCCTACTGCACTCTCGAAAAGAGAGGTCATATGAGTGACAATCATGCATGCAATGAAATGTACGAGACCGATGTCGATCACCATATTATGGAGAAGTTCACTACGAGTCGCTGAAAACATCTTAAAGTGCTTAACCCAACACTAAGGATGTGATCATATTCATGGTGGGTCTTAATTAAAACCAGAGGGCTTACAGCACTCAAGTTTTTCAAATGCATCTAAGATGACAGAAAAATCCACTTTTAAGGTAAAGGGTTACTTCAACAATGGTGCAGTTGAATTCGAAAGGTTCCAAACAAAGAAAAGAGTTGTCGGGGTTTAGTGATAAAGACAAAGTATATAGCTATAAATGAAGTCATGAAGTTGATTGTTTGATTAAAAGTTCATTACGTAACTAGGAATAGTTCCTAAGTCTCATCTTGGATCTAAACATGTGTCATGGGCACTTTCATTTGATTATTAGAATCATGAAAGATGGGAAATCACTATAGAGATAGGACTCTCATGAACAACATTACATATCCATTAACTAAAGCTTATCCAACAACAGGATAATCGCCACTTAGAGAAGAAGAGTATGAGATACCATGACGATTGGCTTTTAGTGCAAGTGGGAGATTGAAAGTAGTATGCACACAAGCCAATCATGTTTGATGATAAAGCATATACTTTGTAACAATCTTATTCATTTATTAATAAAAAGTATTAATTTATTAAAGGCTTTTAATTATCTACACGATGTCGTTTTTATAATATGTGATAAACCCATAGTTTTAAGCAATGCTTTTAGAATAATGATGATGATCATTCTAATGAGATCTAAATTTTAGAAAGCTTAAAACTAAAATAGTTCCCAATCATTGGATTACTAAATTGGGGATTAGTGAATCCGGATAGATCGGGTACATACGCTGCTTGCTTCATTCGATGAGGAATGATCGATCTCATGATCATTTGTGTGGAGACACTAAAGCAAGTATGTAGGTGCTTATTAGAGAATAAGTTCACCGAACGTGGCTCGCTAAGGAATAATTAATGGAGTTTTACTTACTCGTCAATAGGAATTCTCAGAGTGATAGTAAAGACAAGTGATCTCGACTCGAGATCATCATAAAGATCTCGTGATGATGAGTTATACTGACTTATTCCTTAAGACCCTTAGGGTATATCAAAGGGTATGCTTGGGTATAATAAGTCAGTACATGGAGATAATGTACGATCAATAAAGAATCTACCACTTTATTAAAAGAAGAGAATGTCCTATGTGATTCGATAAACGACAACCCAAAGAGTCCTCGGGTTATATGTAATGAAATTAGAAAGGAGTTTCTAATTTGCATTATTTGAGTGTGCATTTAAGAGTCGAATACATATAATTAAATAAAATAAGACTTTCGAAGAAATTCCATGCCTTATATTTAATTGGGACATCAGATGGTGGAAGGATTGAATCAGACAGCAGAACTATTTACTCAAAGGTTCTTTTTATGATTAATGTTGAAATCTATATTATCCGGAAAGTCGTTGATCGCTAGAGGCTTATCCCTATTGTAGAATAAATATTATTTATTTAAATAAATTAATTGTTTAATTTATTTATTTAAATAAGATTAGAATTGTTCTAATTGATTTATTCACAACCGGCTTAATACGGAGAACCTAAAGGGTCACACCATAAAAGGAAGAATAATTATTTAAGAAGTTAATGGCATAATCGTAATAATATAGTTAAGTATATTTAATTTAATCTATGGTGATAGAATAAATTAAATAGCTTAATATTTATTATTTAATATTTTAGAAATATTAAATATAAATTAATAAGAGGAGTCTTATTAATATTATTACAATTATTATTATTTTAATTTCTAAAAGAGTTTAGGAATTAATTTAATATAAGTATTTCATTTATTCCTAATAGATTAGGAGGAAAATTAATTAAAGGAGTTTAATTAATTATCCCTAATAAGATTAGGGAGCCCAATTAATTAAAAGAGTTTAATTAAATAATACCTTATTTTTATTAATAGGTTACTCGATATCTTTATAAGAGTAGTCTTATATCGTATATCAAAATACATATAATTCCAAAAGTTGGAGAGCACGCCTTTTCTATGTAGATAGAAAACTAGGTTTAGCCAACCACCATCTTCTCGAATTTTCTTCTTCCTCTTGGTGGATCACCCCCAGAGGCCAAACACTTATGGGTGGCTAACGCTGATCAAAGGAAGGAACCAAACCCGGTGGATTCAAGTTGAACGCTTAAAAGGATTAGAGGTGAACTTGCATTCGAGGAAGCTCTGATCTTCAAGGGTATGTTTATTATTCATCTTTTCGCTTAATTAATAATTGTGCATAAAGGTGATCCGGGTATATGGTTTGTAAAAATTTTAAACTCTCGATTTTACACGCTTCCGCTTAATTTTTGTGCAATTTGATTCAAGTATTGAATATTACAAACCTAGCAAAGATCAACTTCACTACATTCGTTGTTTATCATCAAGTAAGAATTACTCGTCCAAGCATTCTTGGCTCTCCTACTTCGTCCCAACACAATGGTGTTCTCGACTTTCTTCCGTGACAAAGCTTCGTAAAGGCTAAGATACCTATGCTTGCATGATAACTATTGTTATACATGAAATTCTACTAATGGTAGATGATAATCCCAACTACCCTTGAAATCCATGATGCAAGATCTTAATATATCTTCTAACGCCTCGAATTTTCTTTTCGCCTATCCATCAGCCAGGATGATAATCCTGACTCAACTTAACAAGGTTCCTAATCGCTTCTCAGCACTCCTCCAAAAGTTCGATGTAGAAAACTCATCAAATTATCAATTCAAATTTTTCCGTAATTTTGGAGGGTCGAGAAAATTATGAAACTATAAATGGATTTTTTGCCCGTCGCATGTAATTCACATGTATGCATTATTTCAACAGAGTAATAAAGAATGGAATAATGTAAGAATTCACTATGCATGCAGAATCCACATGACAAAGTTATTCCAACAAGAGTAATAAAGAATGGAACCGTGTCGCTGTAATCCGATGTATGTGATATTCCAAATGTAATAATAAAGAATGGAACCAGTCACGTCATGTAATCGCATATAGGATATTCCAAAAGAATAATAAAGAATGAAACCTGGTCACGCCAGAATCCGCATGCATGTGATGTTCTATCGTAATAATAAAGAATGGAACTGTGTCACGCGCGAATCCAAGATGCATGTGATATTCCAAATGTAATAATAAAGAATGGAATAATAACCCTTACAAGTATTCGAAAGAAAATAACTCTTCGCTTAATACGAAAGAATAATACCACTTACTATAATAATAATATCCCTTACTATAATAATAATATCATTTACCTTAAAAAGAAGAGTATTCCTACTAGTATGAGATATTCTTGAAGAAAAACTCAGACTATTTTCTACGCCAAAGCTTTCTTAAACTCAAAATTATAGTAAAAAGAATTTTCCTAACTTCGGTGTGATTTTCAATTCTAACTAAGCATCCTATTTATAGGAGAATGAAAAGATACTATGTCAGTACTATGCAATAAAATATAATATATTCTATTTATAATCAAATAAAAAAACTTTATAAAAAGTATTCTGTTTTTATATAAAAGTTTTATATAAACACTATGCATAATAAAATATAATATATTTTATTAAAATCTAATAAAACAAATAACTTTATAAAAGTATTCTGCTTTATATAAAAGATTTTACTATGCAAACACTATGCATAATAAAATATAATATATTCTATTTAAAATCTAATAAAACAAATAACTTTATAAAAGTATTATGTTTTATATAAAAAGATTTTACTATGAAAATACTATACAGGTGCAATTATGCAAATACTACGATAATAAAATATAATATATTCTATTTAAAATCTAATAAAACAAATAACTTTATAAAAGTATTCGTTTATATAAAAAAGATTTTACTATGCAAACACTACGCATCAATCATTGTAGCAATAATTAAACAAAACTCGAGTTTACATCCCACGAAGCATCAATAATCAATACCGGTGTACTACTATTCAATCAAGCGTGACATCGCATTTTTTAACACCGGTGTTTCAACAATTAACTGTAGAAACTTCCACCGTTATTTTTATAAAAGATAATTTTGTCATTTTCTCGACCGATAATAATTTCATTGTAGGGTCCACTAATGATTGTAGTCGTTATACCAATATTCCCCGTTAAAAGGAATATTCCTGCAACAATCGAATATTATATAACAACTTGCTTGCTTTGCAAAAAATTTCACATATCACTCTTAACTTTAAACTTTTATCAATTTAACTATTTACTTAAATAAAATAATAATTATAAGAAAATTCAATACTTTCATTTCATAAAATTCGGTCTTACAATAAGACCTTCATCTATACCTCCATTTTTAATTTAGTCATGCAAGTGTTATCAATCTTGCATTCACCTCCCCTAATTGTATATGCATGTGAATCAATAGTACACACATGTGAACAAATAGTTATAAGCATGTGAATTACTACCAATTAATTGCTCATTTATCCAATTAATTATCCCATTGGTCAATATAACCTCCGGATATCCATTATTATTCAAATAGATGTTGATTTCCACTAACACTAATAATCCCAACACAATGGAAATATCAATTTCATCTTTAATCAACATTTAACTTATTCATCATTAATATTATAACTCACAATATTTAACAACTAGATCATTCTCGTGAAAGAGGGGCTTTCCGATAATGATTTCTCCCTATCAGCGCCGCAATTGGGGTGACCAAACATCTCCTCGATGTAACTTTCTGTATATCATCAATATTATAAATAATAATATGAATAACTTTGTAGTCTCAAATATTGATTTAATAATATAAGATATTATAAAGATGATAATTTGTGACAATAATTGAATCAATAATATGAGAGATATTATATAAAAGAACTCATCGTAGCAATAATCGAGTATAACTCGGTTTGACTTCTCACGAAGCATCAATAATCAATATTTGTGTGCTACTACGCAACTACGCCAGACATCAGTGATTTTTTACCACCCAGGGTAGTTTAATATTTTAGTGGTAAATTTTTCGCTATTTTTTTATAAAAGATAATTTCGCTATTTTTAACTACAACAATACTTCCGTTGTGGGGTCTACTATTGAGTGAGTTTTATACACATGAATTGAGTGCGTTTGAGCATAATCTTTGGTTGATTTTAAGTTTTTGTGTCTATTCATGCATGTTTTATGTTGTTTTGTAGGAATTGGGACAAAAGTTACTTGATCGACGCTAGGGGTGGGTGGCTACGCGCTGCTTTTTACTTGCCATTTACACGTTAGATCACTTCAGAGCCAATTTGGGTACTTCGCCAGACTTTTTTGGGAACACTCAAAGAATAAAAGTTGTAGATCTACTTCTTCTCTTTCCGTAACATCTTGAATCATCAAAATCGAGTTTGGACGAAGACGTTATGGCCATTTTCCCAAAGGACGCCGAGCAGTAAAATTTCCAAAAATGTTCTAATACGGGCTAGTTCATTTTAGAGTTCATTTCAAAGGTTTGGGCGCTTAGGGCAGAATCCTGATCGTGATACCAAATACTCGGCGCTGGGGAAGAGTTTCGTCAAGTGGATCGACGTTTAAAGCTAAGCTTAATTTTGACACCTTTGTCGACTCCAAATTGGACTCAGGGTTTGTTCCTAAGCTAAAAATTGGACTCAGAATCTATGAATACATGATGAATGGGGCATTAGATTAGAACTAACCCTAGTTTTAATTAAGATTCCGGAATTGAACCTTTTATCAAGGCTATAAAGCAAGAGGGAAGCATTATTATTTGACAACAAATATTCCAATTATTTTAATGTCTATTAGAATGTGGATTTTATCTTAATTAATTAATTTGAACTAACTCTTTTCATTAAGATTCAATTGAATTATTTATGAATTAATTATTTATTGTTATTTATCTCAAGGAGAAAGTGAATTGAAAGAGGAATTCTAGGGTTAGAATCTCAAAGGTTTGATAAGGAATTTGTGGCAATCGACTTATTTATTTGCAGACCGTGAATAATTAGGTTTGTGAATTGAATGGAAATATCTTTTCACCGCACGTAACACATAAAGAATTGGAATTGAAAGAGTTTAATTCACTTGTTTTGTGTAGAATATAGCAAGATTAACTGGATTAAATAAGTCTGTTGATTACTTGGAAAAGGACTTTTGACATTTGAGAATTCTTGTTAACAATTCAAGAGACATAATAATTGGGATAATTGGATAATTGATTTATAGTTCATAATTGGGGATGTTCAAGTCTTAATCCTTATTTATCTAAAATCAATCATTCAAATCTGAAGTTTATTTATTTGCTTATTTTAGAATAATATCTTTAATTGTTTAATTTAGTTTTAATATTTCGTAAAATCATAATTTATCATTGTTTAAATAAAATTTGGTCGATATAGTGCTAGTAGTTGGAATTTATTAATTAAGAATTCTTCCGTGGGAACGATACTTTTCTTATCACTTTATTACTTGTTAACCGTGGTATCCTTGCATTAATTCTTTGATCATGTAAATCAACCAACAAGTTTTAGCGCCATTTCGGGAATTTTATTTATATTAATTTCATATTAGTTATAATCAATTCTGGCCTTAATTTAAACGTTACTTATTTTTCTTCTTCGATCGGCAGAATTTTCGTGTATGTATGCACACTAGATCAAGGCTAAAAAGGAATTTTTTCAGATACGTATTTACATCGAAAAGAAGTTCGGAAAGTGCATTTGAATAGTGAGGTTATACATTTGGAAGAAGAACGGCGCATCAGAAATACCAATGAACACGGCAGAGAACCAATGTAAATCACTTAGGATTACGCCTTACGTTTAATGTCACGGATTTACAGCCTAGTATTAAGAGGTCGGAAATCAATGCAATCAGCTTTAGATAAAACCGAACAATTCAGATGTTATGTATCATATGTCATTGGGGGTAATTCAATAGATGATCCTAATGAGCATATCTTGAGTTTCGAAGTTGCGATACCTTCAAATTTAACAATGTATCTAAGATGCTACAAGGTTGAGGATGTTCCGCTTACTTTAAAAAAGATAAAGCATTAAGTTAGTTACACTCTTTTTGCCTCCTCGGCTCAATCACCACTTGGGATGACTTAGCTCAAAAAATTTTAGCTAAGTTCTTCCCACCAAAGAAAGTCCAGAAAACTATGAAACGATATTCATACTTTTCGATAATTTGATTCAGAGTAGTTATACGAGGCGGGAAAGGTTCAAGGATATGCTCCATAAGTGCCCTCATCATGGAATTCCACAAAGGATGCAATTAGGGATATTTTGTGATGGTTTACACGCCGCCCACGAGGTCTAGTATTGATGCAGCAAATAGAGGAGCGATCATGTCCAAGAGTTTTGATGAGGCGATCAATTGTTAGAGACAATGGCCACCAACAACTATCAAGGCCCACGATGAGGTCTAATCATCCAAAGCATCTGGAAAGTATGAAGTGGACGCGATGACAAAGATTAAACAAGACAAGTGGACCGCAATAGCTAAAAGCATATGGAAATATGGAGTCCACAAGCCACACAACAGTAGCGATGGTTTATGAGTCAGTGTCAGGATCATGCACGATCAATGTGCCATAAATTTTAATCAAAGAATTCATAGGAAATTATAATCGCTTCAACTCAACCAGATCCGACTCAAAATGCTTATAATCAAAGTTGGAAAAATCATCCCGGTTTTCATGGAGTAACAATCAAGGTGTAGCCAAGCAAGCACTCAGACAAAGAAACACCTCCGGATTTCAAAATCGCACTCAACAACAACCGTAAAGGAAACCATGTTGGGAAGAAGCATTAGAAAAATTCATTAGAGCATCCGACAAAAGGAACGAGGAACAAGACAAGAAAATGAATCAAGTAGAAAGCGACTTTCCAAAGCCATGGGGCATCGTTAAAGAATCTGGAAAATCAAGTGGGCAAATAGCACATGCATTGAATAACCGCCCACTAGGAACACTCCCAAGTGATACATAAATAAATCCCGTGTAAACGAGCATTGCAAGGCAAGAACTTTACGCAAAGGGAAGGATTTGCAAGAAAAGCTAAGGATAATGAAAAGAGGAACAACGCAAATGCCTAAATAGAAGAAGTTGTGAAACCGGAAAGATAAAGATGAAGTCATAGAGCAGAATGCACCGGCACCAACGATCACCATGCCGCCCATACCGTATCCGCAAAGGTTTCAGAAATCCAAGTTAGATAAGAAGTTTTCAAGATTTTTGGATATTTTCAAAAAATTGCATATCAACATCCCATTTGCCGAAGTTTTAGAACAAATGCCGAGCTACGCTAAATTCATGAAGGATGTGTTGTCCAAGAAAAGGAAACTAGGTGATTTTGAAATAAGAATTAATCAAGCGCAAGTAATTATCAAGAAGTTGAAAGATCCAGTAGTTTTTATTCGCGACATTGGTAATTCGATTTTGGGAGAGCAATTGATTTGGGGCCAGATAATTTGATGCCATTATCACCATACAAATACCGTGCTCAACGCACCAAAACTAATAAATATCATTTTATTGTCAAGTGACCGATCATTATATATCCACGAGGTATCGCTCAAGACATATTAGTAAGAGTGGATAAATTCATCTTCCAAAGCAGATTTTGTTATCTCGATCAGAAGAAGATAAGGAAATTCCCATCATTCTGGGGCGACCATTCTTAGCAATGGGGAGAACTTTGATAGATGTACGTAAAGGAGAATCGACGATGCGAGTCAAGATCAACATGTCACTTTTAATGTGTTTAAATCAATGTCTTATCCGAAGGAAAAAGGTGAGAGTTTAAGGTGGATTTAATGGATGAGTTAGTTAATCACAAAATTTGCAGAATTACTCAAAGGACCCGATAGAATCCATGTTGTTCTAAGATAGACGACTATGGTATTGATGAGGACATTGATCGATCAAATGGCTAGATACAACATCATTCTACCGAAAAACAATCAACCATTCGAAACCTCGACAGTCTCAAACGGAAGGTAAAAAGCGCAAACCCTCGATAAGAGCCACCCGTGTTGGAATTAAAGCCACTTCTCTCTCATCTTGAGTATGCTTATCCGGGGAAAGATTTGACTCTACTAGTTATTGTTTCGACAGAGTTAATCGACACCCAAAAGGAAAAATTGCTACAGTTTTCATGAAGTTAAAAAACAAATGATTGGGTGGACTATAGCGGATATTCGAGGTATTAGCCCATCATTTTCATATGAATAAGATTTTAATGGAAGAGGGTCAAACCAACCATTGAGATGCAAAGAAGGTTAAACCCCATTATGAAAGATGTGGTGAAAAGGAAATTATAAAATGGTCGATGCTTAATTATTTACCCAATCTCTTTATAGCTCAGGTAAGTCCTCAGACAAATGCATACCCAAGAAAGGGGTACGATTTGGTGAAGAATGAAGCTAATGAGCTCATCCCGATTAGAACTATTATAGGCTGGAGAGTATGTATGGATTACCGCAAGTTGAATAAAGCCACACGCAAGGATCACTTTCTATTGCCATTCATCGATCAAATGTTGGACAAAGTTAGCGGACATCAATTCTACTATTCACCGGATGGATATTTGGGTACAATCAAATTGCCATAGCTCCTAAGATCAAGAAAAGACCACGCTCACATGTCCATACAAGACGCTTGCATTCCTAACGTATGTCTTTTGGTTTATGTAATGCTACCGACAACCTTTCAACGATGTATGATGGCAATCTTCTCTGATATGGTCGAACAGAATTTAAAGGTATTCATGGATGACTTCTCAATGTTCGGTGCTAGTTTCGACTTGTGTTTAAAGAATCTGATCTTGGTGATAAGAAGATGTATGGAGACTAACCTAGTGCTTAACTGGGAAAAATGTCATTTTATGGTGCAAGAAGGGATTATTCTGGGACATAAGGTTTCCGCATCCAGATTAGAGGTGGATAGAGCGAAGATTGAGACGATTGAGAAACTGCCTCCTCCATCATCTGTAAAAGGCATTCAGAGCTTCTTGGGACATGTAGGTTTCTACAGACGCTTCATTAAAGATTTTTCAAAGATTTCGAAACCCCTATGTTTACTCTTGGAGAAAGATGTACTGCTCAAGATGGATGGGCCATGTATCGAGGCATTTGAGATATTAAAGAAGAAGTTGGTCTCGCCCAATCATCAGAATACCGATCGTCTTTACCATTTGAATTGATGTGCGACGCTTAATGACTACGCAGAGGGGAGCAAGTGTTGGGACAACGCCACGACAAGATTTTTCACACTATCTACTACTCTAGTAAGACGTTGACGATGCCCAAATTTAAACTACACAACCACCAAAAAAGAGTTACTTGCAAAGTGGTGTTTGCTTTCACAAATTCAGAGCCTATCTTATTGGCACCAAGGTAATTGTCTACACTGATCATTCTGCCATTAAATATCTGATTGAGAAGAAAGATGCAAAACCATAGTTAATACAGTGGGTATTGTTGTTACAAGAATTTGATCTGGAGATCCGGGACAGAAAAGGTACAGAAAATCAAGTGGCAGATCATCTGCATCTGTTAGAAAAAACAGAGGTACAGAAAGAAGACAACTTATTGATTAATGAAAAATTTCTGGATGAACAACTGTTCTGGGTAACCACAATATTGCCTTGGTATGCTGACTACATGAACTACGTGGTTGCCAAAGTGTTACCACCGGATTTGACTTCACAGCAACGTAAGAAGTTCCTCCACGATGTTAAGCAATATTATTGGGATGAACCATTCTTATTTAAAGCTTGTGCCGATCAAATGATTAGACGTTGTGTGCCTCATGAAGAAATGGATAGTATATTAGGCCATCGCCACTCCTCGACACGGAGGTCATTATTCTGATCGAACAGTTGTTAAAAGTGCTAATCGAAATTTTTCTCGCCTTCTTTATTCAAGGAATGCTTACCTCACGTGCTAAAGTGTGATCTGGTGACAACGCCAGTAGGTAATATCTCCAAGCGAAATGAAATGCCACTCAACACAATTTTGGAGGTTGAACTATTCGACGGTGGGGAATCGATTTTATGGGACCGTTTCCATCTTCCTTTAATAATCAAGACATCTTGTTAGGCAACGATTATGTTTCCAAATGGGTAGAAGCCGCAGCTTTACCCACAAATGACGCCAACGTTGTTTCTCCGATTATTAAAAAAAATATCTTCACCCGATTCGGGGACACCGAGAGCAATAATAAGTGATGAGGGACGACTTCAGAATAAGCGCTTCCACAAAATTGCTTGTAAAGTATGGGGTCCATCACAAAATTGCAAATATGTATCATCCACAAACCAATGGCCAAGCGGAGGTGTCGAATAGGAGGTTAAGGTTTTGATTCTCAAAAGGTAGTAAATCCGTCACTTAAAAGATTGGTCATCAAGGATCTTGACGATGCTCTATGGGCCTATCGAACAAATTGCATCAAAATCCGAATCGGCATGTCACCCACGTAATGGTATTTGAAAGGCGGTCACCTCCGGGCGAAAGCTAGAACACATCGCACACCGGGCCATTCGTAAACCGAACTTTGATCTAGAAGCGTGGGTGAGAAAAGGTTACTTCAGCTTGAACGAGATGGACGAATTTTCGTTCAATACCTATGAAAACGCTAAGCTCTACAAGGAGAAAGTCAAAGTTCGCACGAAAAAAATTTCGATAGAACATTTGAACCGCCGCAAGTATTATCGCTCAATTCACGCCATGTGTTTATTTCGAAATTGAAATCCTCGATGGTCCCGCCATTCGTGATTATATCTGCCGCTTCCACATGAAAACATTGAGGTCAAGAACCAACTCAAAGCGTACATTCAAGGTCAACGACCAACGCCTAAAACATTATTGAGTGGACCCATCGAACGCTGTTACTTGGCCATGCACTTCTCCGATCCAAATACCAATTGAAAGCACACAACTAAAAGTCCAAATTGATTTACTATAAACCAAGCGCTATAGGAGGCAAACCCAAAGTTCTAGTTTATTTTATTTTATTTTAGTTTTATTCTTATTGCTTTTTTTTTATTTTTTATTATCTTTTTATTTTTTTTTTTCACAAATTTCATCTCATATCAGATTGACATTACAACGCCACGAGCATCTTGAAGTTGTCGCCTCAGCCATTTCAGACGCCTAAGTCCTATATAATCTCAAAGACCCTTTTGCTTAGAGGACGACAAGGGTTTCGGATGCCGTGCTCTTGCCATAGGACATAATACGATTACAGCGCCCTTGCAATAGAGACTATCATCGACTGACGACGTCCAAATACTTCGCATACTAATCTAGTTAAACCTCAAATACTGGCTACCGAGGACGCTGGATCGACTCCCATTTGGTTTAAAAGACTCATTCTTCACTCCATCCTTCCCAACTTCCTCGCACGATTCAAATTCTCATCCGTAATCGATCCTTATATCGCTATATAACCCCCCCATACCACACATAACTCACACATCACATCGGGACTTCTTGTTGCAAAACCACTTTTCATCTATCATCTCTACTAAGAAAGGTATGTTCCAAGAACTATAATTCATTGTAAGACGGGTAAGCTTATTTACATCTAGATTCATATTCTCCATCTACAATGCCAAATTTCACCCTTTTTATCATGAGTCTATCATATTGTCGGTATGTGAATCACGTTGATTTTACATCACTTTTGGGTGGGATAGCATGTATACGTAGTACTTGAGTCCAAGGAAGGTGATTTGCTAGAAAACTAGTATGATTCCCAACAAAATAGAAATTGCACACAAGATGTTTGACAAAATGTCTTACTCAGTGCTCTTTGTTAAACAAACATTCATTACCACAACCACACACGTGCAAATTCATATGTCCATTATCAACCATGTAGATCACTATAATGGGATGGGGTGGAATATTATTGTCGCATGCGGGTGATCATATTGATTTCCATGATAAATCTTTTGGGCATCTCATGTGTACTTTTGCAAGGTGTAGAATTTGAATAAGACATGCGTCTAATTGGTATAATTTTGCATGTCATGCGGTTATGTGTCATGGGTACGCGTATTCCAACTAAATTTGTGTCGACTGCCTCTAATAGTGTATTCGAATTCCTGCAGAATTTCTCAATGGCTTCAAAATGTCAACACGGCGAAGGTTCTGGTTCCGCCTCGGCTCCTCCGAGATTTGATAGCCGACGATTTGTCTTCGTTGAGGCACAGGAACGCTACAATCGCATGGCTACCCGCTCACTAGTCCCCGAACGTGGTTTAAGACCCGACCAATCCAAAGATGGGGATATAGAGGTGATGATAATGAGTTTAAACTAGTTCACACTCAATTTAAGCAAACCGATCCAAAGAATGATTGCGCTTATAAAAGAGTTCTACGCCAACTTGCCCGAAAGCATGATCATTATGGGGTATTTGTCGAGAGAAAAATAGTAGAAATTGGCGATAAGGATATAAATGGGTGTTATCAACTACCATTAGAGGGCCTTAATGATGAATATGCTAGACTCGTGAGTGATGGACCTGACCATTTAAAAGATTATTCAGAGTCAGGTCAATTGGGCACCACATGGATCGTGCATGAGAAGTGGCAAAGCACGACTTTCTCGCTGTCACACCTCGCCTATATCGAAAGGCATGGTATGCCTTCATTTGTGCCAAATCGATGCCCCGCATACATGTAAGCCACGTAACCAAAGAAAGGGTCGTGGTATTATACTCAACAATACAAGGCCTAAAGATTGATGTGGCCATCTTATTCAAAGAATCTATCCTTCCGAGCATCTCATGAGGGACCACAGGAGGGTTACCACATCCGCCACCGATCCGCGCTTTTAGGTGCTAAGTTTGGGGTAAAATGGAAATCTGATGAGATGATTCAAACGCCTATGCCCGTGTTGGACCACAAGTTGATCAGCCGTTATAAAGTGTGGACAGGTAGAGCAAATCACCCTAGGGGATTAGGTTTCATAATTCCCCAAGTTACACCTCCATAAGCCCCACCACCTCAGCTCGCCTACTTCGCCCATCTACAAAGATTATCATCGCGGTGTCCCCGGGTTATCCAAATGGGAGATGACTACCGGTTTTACAATATGGAGTCCCGTAACGTGCGCTCATCGGAACGCCAAGACGGATTTTCAAATTTTAGTCGACCAATTTGCTTCACGCATGTAATGCAATCGATCATTCAATCACATCCAATGCTCAACTTAGCCATTTCCCCAACGGCCCCGCTTTCGCCAAGATTTCCTTCCGATCAAGAGATGAGCGAGGATGAGGATGCTCCACCCGAGGAATAAGCTCATCGTGGAAGTCCTCTGCTTTATTTTGCCTTATTTTTCGCATTGATGACATTGCTCTAGATTAGTTTGGGGGGTAGTTAAGTTTTATTTTCAAGTTGTAGTTTGTTATTAGTTTGTGGTTGTGGATTGTGATTGTTAGTTAAACTTTGCATTTAGGATTGCATGATGATTCCAAAGCTTTTGATAAAGCGTGCATTTATTTGGGGGGAAAATGATGAATTTAGAATTGCATGAACAAGTCTAGATTGTTGAGTCGTGATATGATTTTCTTGACATAAATTGAATCTTTATCTGTTTTGACAATCGATATTATAGGAAAGCACTTTGAAAAACGACCATGTTGGCTATGATAGTTTAAATGGTTAGATAATAGAGTTCTAAAGGATGATTGTTAGTGAAATGAAAGGACAATTTAAATAGCTAGAGAAGACTGAATTTATACATACGCTCGAGTTTGGGGGGAAAATATTTGGAATATATAAGCTAAAAAAAACATAAGAAAAAAAAAAGTAAACACCGTGGCAAGCTTGTCTAGTTTTGTGGCCTTTGTTACTTGAGTAAGTAAGCCCGAGGGGATTGTTTTACACCTAGAGCCTAAGGTCTTAAATGGCTTGGGAGTCGCTGGGTCAAAAGCTCGTTAAGGTAGCACCGAAAAAGCCTAAAGGAATAAGACATCGCATACCATGAGAAAAAAAAAAAAAATTGAATAAAACACGAGAAAGAGCAAAATGCCCTCGTGGTTGAAAAAAAAAAGTATAAATAAATCTTCAGATTTACCCTTAGACTTGGTAATTGCTTAGTTTTAATCGGAGTTGTCATGTTCACAAAATTAATTGAATTCGAACTAAAATTTTCCTTCTAAGAAGTTTGTTATGTGATTATTTTGAATTGTGGTTGGTTAGAATGGTTAACAAGCACGCACGCACAACATGGGTGATGACAGGTTTGGATTGACTAACTGGTTAGAGTTATGGACTTTGATTTGATCGGATAAATTGTTTGAGTAGCATTGGTATCTTTGAGGCCTGTTGCTATATATCATACTGATTTATTACTGGGTTCATAGATATATTAGGAAGTAGATCATGCATATGCATTCATGTAGTTGAGTTCGGTTGTTTATTTTTAGTTCTTTTGTATTTTTGCTTGAGGACAAGCAAAGGTTTAAGTTTGGGGGTATTTGATGAGTGAATTTTATACACATGAATTGAGTGCATTTGAGCTTAATCTTTTGGTTAATTTTAAGTGTTTGTGTCTATTCATGCATGTTTTATGTTGTTTTGTAGGAATTGAGACAAAAGGTACTTGGATCGGCGTTTGGGGTGGCTAGATGCGCGTTTTCGGCTTGCCATTTACACAGTAGTTACTTCAGAGCCACTTTGAGTATTGCACCAGACCTTTTTTTGGAACACTCAAAGAATAAAAGTTGTAGATCTACTTCTCCTCTTTCCGGAGCATCTTGAATCATCAAAATCGGAGTTTGGACAAGGACGTTATGGCCATTTTCCCAAAGGACGTCGGAGTAGAAAATTTCTAGAAAATGTTCCAGCGCCGGGGCGCCCATTTGTAGTTCATTTCCAACACCAGGGCGCTAGGGGGCAGAATCCCAGCATCGTGCCCAGCGTCGGGGTGCTGGGGAAGAGTTTGGTCAGGCCTAGACGCGTTTTGGGGCGAATTTTGACACCTTTTTGACTCCAAATTGGATTGGGTTTTTTTCAAAGCTAAAAATTGGACTTGTAACCTATAAATACATGATGTATGACATAAAATAAGGGGAGATTACATATCTTAGCTTAGATAAAACACTCCATTAGATTAGAATATAAACCCTAGTTCTGAATTAGCCATTGGAGATTGAAGCAAATTGAAGAACACTAAAGATCAAGAGCAAGGGCAAAAGGAGCATCGACGGTTTGACAAATGCACTCTATTATCTTCTTATCATACTTTTATCTTTTAATGTCTATTCAATTGTGGATTCTTGGTCTTAATTAATTAATTATGACCTAACTCTTTTATTAAGATTTCAATTGAACCTTTTATGTTTATGAATTAATTATTTGATTTATTCCAATTATTTAAGTCATGGTGAATTGTTTATCTTGTTTTGTGCTTATGATTAATTGTCTGATCAGTAATTACTTTGTTACTCTAGAAGGAATTGAAAGAGGAATTCTAGGGTTAGAACTGGGCATGATAACCTGTGACTTAGTTATTTGCACTGTGAATAATTAGGTTTGTGAATTGAATGGAAATATCTGTTCACCACATATAACACATATGGAATTGGAATTGAAAGAGTTTAATTCACTTGTTTTGCATAGGAATATAGAAAGATTAATCTGGATTAAATAGAAGTCAGTTGATTACTTGGAAAAGGACTTTTGACATTTGAGAATTCTTGTTAACAATTTAGTAGACATAATAATTGGGATAATTAAATAATTGATTTATAGTTCATAATTGGGGATGTTGAAGTCTTAATCCTTATTTATCGGAAATCAATCAGTCAAATCTGAGTTTATTTATTTGCTTATTTCAGAATAATATCTTTAATTGTTTAATTTAGTTTCCACATTTCAGAAAATCATAATTTATCCTTGTTTAAATAAAATTTGGTTGATATAGTGCTAATAGTTGGAATTTATTAATTAGAATTCTCTGTGGGAACGATACTTTTCTTATCACTTTATTACTTGTTGACCGTGTATACTTGCATGAATTCTTTGATTGTAAAATCAACCAACATCCACCAATGATTGTGTCGTCATACGAATATTCCATGTTAAAACGAATATTCTCCGACCAATCGAATATTATATAACCACTTGCTTGCTTTGCAAAATTTGTAAATAATACCCATAACTATAACATTATATAAAATCCACACCATAATATTCAAAAATATATTTCGAGAAAAATTAATCTTTATTCATAAAAGTTGGGGTCTTACAACCTCCCCTTCTTATGAAATTTTGTTCTCGAAATTAGGGTGCGTACCTGGTATGTCAAAGAGGTGAGGATACCTTGACTTCATTTCAGATTCTAACTCCCAGGTCATTTCCTCAACCTTGTGGTTTCTCCACAAAACTTTGACTTGAGGTATAACCTTGGAGCGTAGAATATGATCCTTGTTATCCAAGATTTTAACAGGTACCTCTTCATACGTTAAATCTTCCGCTATCTCATCTGGTTCTAATTCAATAATGTGGTTCGAGTCTTTCATATATTTACGTAACATAGATATGTGAAAAACGTTATGAACACGAGATATACTTGGCGATAAGGCGAGTCTATAGGCCACAGTTCCTACTCGATCGAGGATTAAAAATGGGCTAATGAATCGAGGATTGACCTTTCCTCTCTTTCCAAATCTCGTAACTCCTTTCCATGGAGCAACACATAACAACACATGATCTCCAATATTGAATTCCACGTCCTTTCGATGAAGATCAACATAACTCTTTTGTCAATCTTGTGAGGTTTTTATACGTTGTCGGATCGTTTGAATCTTTTCCGTAGTCATAATGCACTCAACCCAGTCCCAATAACGTTGCTTCACCCACCTCATCCCAAAGATATCGAGAACGACAATTTCTTACATACAACGCCTCAAATGGAGCCATGCCAATACTTACTTGATAACTGTTATTGTAGGAAAACTCCACCAATGGTAATAACTTGTCCCAACTTCCTTTGAAGTCAAGGACATAGAGTCTTAATAAATCTTCAAGAGTTTGAATAGTCCTCTCCATCGCCCGTCTGCTTGAGGATGATATGTCAACTAAATCGTAAATCCGTGCCCATAGCTTTTTGCAAACTAACCCAAAATCGTGAAGTGAATCTTGGGTCTCGATCAGAAACTATGGATACTGGAAAACCATGAAATCTTACAATCTCATTTACGTATTTACGAGCAAGAAGTTCAAGTGTATAAGTTTCTCGACGCAGAAGAAATGAGCAGACTTGGTCAATCTATCAACAATGACCCAAATCGATCTATGCCTTGAGAAACCTTGGGAAGACCAAGAATAAAATCCATGGTAATGTGCTCCCACTTCCATTCTGGAATTTCAAGTGGTTGCAATGGACCTTTTGGCACTTGATAATTCGCCTCGACTTCGTTGACAAGTTAGACACCTTGAGATAAACCCCGCTATCTCTCTCTTCATATTGCTCCACCAAAATGTATGTCAAGATCACGATACATTTGGTACTCCTGTGATGGATTGAAAACTGTGTGTCATGCGATCCATCATGATTTTATACTTCAAGTCGTAATCGTTAAGAACATAAAGTTTGGAGTTGACTCAAGTATTCCTTCTCCATCGATTCTTGCTTCCGCGTAATAACATCTACTTGCACTTTCTTCCTCATACGCATCACCTGTGTCCTAGAGCTCGAGCAAAGATTAACTTTATCGATTAAAGCTTGGTTCTACTCAGATATTTGCCATCATCACGTGGGTCCCTGGAGTTTTTAACTATATCTTCATACTTTGTAAGTCATACAAAATGGGTCTTTGTGTTGACAATATCGCACTAATACCCGCATATGATCTTCTACTCAATGCGTCAGCTACGACGTTCGCTTTTCCAGATGGTATTAAATGGTACGATCGTAATCTTTCAATAGCTCAAGCCATCATCGCTGCTGCATGTCGAGTTCCTTTTGAGTGAAGAAATATTTGAGGCTTTTATGATCCGTGACAGATCTCCACCTTCTATCCATACAGTAATGCCTCCAAATCTTAAGTTTAAAATGACAAACCGCCAACTCTAGATCATGAGTAGGATAATTCTTTTCATATTCTTTGAGTTGTCAAGAGGCATAGGCTATGACTTTCCCATGTTGCATGAGAACACTTCCTAAACCTTTGCCTCGAAGCATCGTCAGATATGACAAATCCTCCGAACCAAATTTGGTATTGTCGTAACAAAATAAATGAGCCTCCTCTTGAGTTCTTGAAAACTCTTCTCACATTTCTCACTCCAACCGAATTTTTTATCTTTCCGAGTCAGCTAAGTTAATGGAGTAGTGATTTGAGAAAACCCTTCTATGAATCTCCGATAATAACCAGCTAAGCCGAGAAAGCTACGATTTTTAACATCGACTTAGGTTGCTCTAACTTTGAATTGCTTCAATCTTTGCCGGGCCAACAAATATTCCATGATTTGATATCACGTGCCCAAGGAATACTACTTCCTCAAGCCAGAACTCGCATTTCTTCAACTTGGCATATAACTTGTTTTCACGAAGCTTTTGGAGTATCAGCCTCAAGTGTTGCTCATGATCTTCACGACTTTTGGCGTAAATGAGGATGTCATCAATAAAGACGACCACAAAGTGATCCAACTATTCTTTGAATACTCGGTTCATCATATCCATGAAGGTAGCATGAGTATTAGTCAATCCAAAAGACATGACTAGGAATTCGTAATGCCCGCATCGAAGTTCGAAGCGATCTTTGGAATGTCATCAGTTTTAATCTTTAACTGATGATATCCAGAACGAAGATCGATCTTTAAAAAGAATTTGGCGCCTTGCAACTGGTCAAACGGGTCATCAATGTGGGGCAACAGGTACTTATTTTTGAGGGCGACATGATTCAACTCCCGATAATCAATACAAAGTCGCATACTTCCATAGTTCTTCTTCATGAATAGAATAGGAGCACCCCAAAGAGACGTACTAGGTCGAATGAAACCGATGTCTAACAATTCCTGCAGTTGGGTTTTTAACTCCTGAAGTTCAATAGGAGCCATTTGATATATGGCTTTGGAAATGGGTTTTGTACCGGGTTCAAGGTCTATACCAAACTCAATTTCAAGCTCCAGGGGTAGGCCTAGAAGTTCTTTGGGGAATACGACAGGAAATTTATTAACAATAGAAATATCATTCAAATCTGACGTATTTTTGTTTAAATCTGTGACATGAGCTAAGAAAGCTTGACATCCATTTTTCAATAAACGAATAGCTTTATGGCTTGAGATGACTGTGATTGATTTTAATGGTTTGGTCACTTGAATTCGCATAATAGGTTGATTAGGAATATGAAAGCTAACAACCTTATGAAAACAATCAATTTTAGCATGATGAGTAGTTAACCAATCAATCCCTAGAATCACGTCAAATGCAAGTATTTTTAAGAAGATAAGATCGACAGGTAACGTGCGGTTACCGATTTGAATCAAACAAGACTTATAAACAGTGGATGTAATGAAGGTTTCTCTCAACGGAGTTTCAACAGATAAGTCAAAGTCTAATTTCTCTGGAGTCAAATTTAAACATTGAGCGCAAGTAGGAGAAATAAAAGAATGGGTAGAACCGGAATCAAATAAGGTATAGACTTCGCGTGATCACCTTGTTTGGATTCCTTACTTTTTGGGAGGTTACGACAAACGCTCTCCCTTGAACTACCTTTTATCTTGTCTGGGATGGCCTTTGATGCCTTCATCCCAGCTGGACTTGACTTCGATGCACGACAAAATCGGGCAAGGTGACCTTCTCTTCCGCAATTATAACACGCTTTGATTCACGATACATTCAGATCGATATGTCCCCCCCACCCCTCCGCATTTGTAACATATGATGGTCATCGTTCCCCTTCCTTAACAAAAAAGTCGGTGGTGACGACGTCTTTCCATCATTGATCAATCTCCTCTTCTTGAAATTTTCACTTCTATTATCTTGGCCATGATTTCCACCGAAGTGGTTACCATTTCTGGCATGTTGATTCCCTCCACGTTTGTTGTCATCGCTTCGATGACTGTTACCATTGGTATTATCATTTTATCGGTTGCTCTCTCTTAGTTGGGTTGGCTCGTTATCGTGCTCCAATAACTGAGCCATATTTACAACATCTGAATACAAGCACAGTTTGTAAGAAATTAAGTATTGACGTATCTCGGGTTTCAAACCTCTTAGAAACATCCGCATCATTCTCTCCTCATTATCAACCAAGTGGGACGCAAACCGGGACAACTCGGTAAACTTAGCTTCGTACTATGACACGGTCATATTATTCTGCTCCAGCTTGATGAACTCTACCTCCTTCATGTGACGAATACTTTCGGGAAAGTACTTTTCGTTGAACAGCTTCTTGAACTTCTCCCAAGACATCTTCAAGGCATGGCAGTTGAGTACGCTTTTACCGATTCCCACCAAGAATCTTCCTCTCCTCACAACATAAAGGTGAAAAGGGAACCTTTTGCGCCTCTGAGCATCCCAGACATCAAATTTCTCATTGATATGCTTTATCCACGATCCACCTTAAGCGGTTTTGCTCTCCAATAAACTCGTGGTCCTAGTTTCTTGAACTGCTTAGCGATGACCGTCCGAGAGTTGCCAAAGTGTTTCCACCTACATTTTGAACAGAGAGCCGCTGCTTCGATGTCATGTGAATTGCATAAAGCCTTTGAATATCCCATCGTTCATCATTTGGTCAGCATTGTTGTTTTCTTGAGGATTATTGTCATCCTGATGCACATTATCCTGAGTATTGATCATTGGTGACTCAACGGTCTCATGTGCTTCATTGCTTATCTCAACATTTTTGGAAGCCATTTTCAAATACTGCCACAAAACAAGGGTTAATTAACATGTCACATATTATCCATATACTCTGACCGATAAACTAAATACCAAATAAACTTATGTAGGTCATACTAGCGAAGGAATTCCCCGTCTCTCCCCTCCTAGTTATTGTCTCACATCTCAGCCAGGGATCATATCCCAAAGCTTTGATACCAACTGTGACATCCCCAAAATAGGTATACATCACCCATCTTGAGTCGCCAAATACATGGTACAGAATGTAAATACAAACTTCTTTTATACAGTACGACAAAACGTAGCTGAGAGTTTTAAAACGGATAATGTCTTGTAGAGAGTATCCAAACTCAAATAAAGTCCTCATTACAATTATTATCACACTATTTCACTGAATAGTGAGGACTACTAATGCAACATCTGGACCGTCACTCCGTTCCCCGACTAGTCCCAGCTACGTTCTCATTTCCTGAAAGGAACAATGAAAGTAAAAGGGTGAGCTCAACTAGCCCAGTAAGAAATATTATGACTAAGATAATGCATAATAAATTATCATTAGCCTTCAACAATGATAAACTGATAAAATATAATAAACATCAAGTTTAACTGCAGCGGAACAAACAATCCATTAAAAGAGTCAAGTAGAGCATGATATCTACTATCTTCTATGATTTAAAAAGTTTTCATCAATTTTATCGTTGAGACTCAGCTTAATAAATAAACCACATCATCGAATCATCCCTGCACTACGGGCCAATGATATTCATGTAATCATCAATGGTCATGATTATACCGAATAATCCCTGGTCATAATCATACCAACAACTGTCCATCAATGCACCATAGGCCAATGAGGATTTTTACCACATCATTTGTAATATTACGGTCATGATTATACCGAATAATCCCTGGTCATAATCATACCAATCAATAGTACATCTATGCACGTAAGCCATATATGACTTTTATCACAATATAAGCATGAGGATGATGACACTGATATAAGAATTCAATTAAAAGAAAACAAAGGATAAATTTTTAAAAATTATAACTTAATTTATCCAGAATTCAATAATGTCCAAATTTTCAACATGATACTGCTTTGTGGAGTAAAATTCAAGATTAATATTGTATCAAAAATGATTTGGATAGCAAAGAAATCAATTTTTGTCATGAATAATTCCTTAGGTGAATAATACCCGAGTGAATAGTACCCCGCGAATAGTACTTCAGGAATAGTACCTCGTGAATAGTAATCGTGAATAGTACTTTGTGAATAGTACCCCATGAATAGTACTTTATGAATAGTACCATAAAATGAATACTACTCATGGACAGTACTCCGGTATGAAAAGCTTAAAATTTAACAAGAATGTGCAGAAAATATCCTTGTGAAACGATACTAGATGAAGCGCAAATTTCAAAGATATTCTACTAATTTCACAGAGTATAGAAGCAATACTTTAACAAAATTAGGGTATAATCAGGAATATAAGACGAAATATTATTACTCACATACTACAGAGTATGTAAGATAATATTATTCTTATGAAAACTGAAAAAAATAATATTCCTTACCTCAGAAGAAGACTGGATACTGGAATAGTGAGGTAGCAGACTTCTCTTCTACTTTCGCTGTAAAGCTTCTCTCTCTATAGCTTCTCTTTCTATAATTGCTCTTGTGAGTCTTAGTGAATTGGTGAGAATGAAAGAAGAATGACCTTCTATTTATAGGAAAACATAGTTTCGATAATTGCACGTTTTAGGGCTCAAAATATTACAGTATAATACCTTCATCTTTTCATTCATTTATAATTTAGTTCTGCAATGATTATCAAACTTGCACCACCTCCCCTAATAGTACATCATGTGAATCAATAGTACAATCATGTGAATAAATAGTATAATCATGTGAAAAAATTAATTACAGTATAGTACCTTCATCTATACCTCCAATTTTAATTTATTCATGCAAGTGTTATCAATCTTGCACCACCTCCCCTAATAGTATATGCATGTGAATCAATAGTACACACATGTGAACAAATAGTTATAAACATGTGAATTACTAGCAATTAATTGCTTATTTATCCGATTAATTACCCGATTGGTCAATATAACCTCCAGACATCTATTATTATCGAAATAGATGTCGATTTCCACTAACACTAATAATCTCAACACAATGGAAATATCAATTTCATCTTTAATCAACATGAACTTATTCATCATTAATATTATAACTCACAATATTTAACAACCAGATCATTCCCAGGAAAGAAAGGGCTTTCCGATAAGGATTTCTCCCTATTGGCTCGTAATTAGGTGACCAAACCTCTCCTTGACAAAACTTTCTAGACATTGTCAATATTGTAAATAATAATATGAATAACTTTGTCTTCTCAATTATTGATTTAATAATATTAGATATTATGCAGATGATATTGTGACAATAATTGAATCAATAATATGAGAGATATTATGCAGCAACTACTGTAGCTATAATTGAGTATAACTGAGTGACTTCTCACGTAAGCATCAATAATCAATACAGTGTGCTACTATGCAACCACGCATATTACATTGTATTTTTTACCATCGGGTAGTTCAATGCTTTTATTAAGTAAAACTTTTCGCCGTTATTTTTATAAAAAGATAATTCTGTCATTTTCTAACTACGACAATACTTCCTTTGTGGGGTCCACAAATGATTGTGCCGTCATACGAATATTCCCCGACCAATCGAATATTATATAACCACTTGCTTACTTTGAAAAATTTGTAAGTAATACCCACAACTATAACATTATATCAAATCCACACCATAATATTCAAAAATATATTTCGAGAAAAATTAATCTTTATTCATAAAAGTTGGGGTCTTAAAATTTCTCCTTCCTTAGTGTCTTCCCTTAGTTTATTCTTCGGCTCTTGCCCTCTTCGTAGCTTCTTACCTTAGCTTATTCTTCAATTCAGCGACCTCCTCGATCAGTTGTTCTTTCTCTCCTTCAGTCTGTTCTAGGTTCTCCTCGATATTAGTCAGTCGTTCCTCACGATCCTGGATCTCATCGTCTTTCTATGTCATTGCAGTCTGTTATTTAGCTACTATCTCTTGCAATTCCTCGATTGTATCCTGAAATCCCACATTACGGTCGTAGACTTCATCGTACATACGAGCAGCTATAGAGGTTAGTAGAGTCTCCTCCTCCTCGTCCTCATCATCTTCGTATTCATGTGGCAACTCAACAGGATCCTCCTCATCCGTCTCCACATCATCATCCTCATCTTCAACCACTGTGACCAACGGGGCTGTCTCCCGTGGTAGTAGTTGTTCCCAAATAACCTGAATGTCGCGAGGCTATTCCTCTATAGGCATCTGAGGTCTATCCTCCCTAGCCTGGCTGGATTCTCCAACATTAGTCATCCTGACAACAAAATTTTAAGTTTTAATTATTAATCATCACTACTCGACACTCACGAGCACATAACTTATAAACACATAAGCACATACGTGTTTTATTACTTCTTCCTTAAAACTCGATAAGAGTTCACCACCACAATCTTTTCAAAGGTTACTTCCTAAGGCTTTTCCCTACCTAAGGTTCATAACCTAAAGCTTTGATACCAACTTGTGACACCCCCAAATCCCAGTACTTCATTACTTCAAGATTTGGTGTTCACGTAATCAAAACATTCATATCTAACTACCCAATCATATTAAATTAAGTAATAAAACATGCCCATACATGATTACATTAATAAAAACATTATCTCTCAGGCTATCTAACATTTAAACATCATATAAGTGCGGAAATAAAATTATTACATCACATCCTTATTAAAAGTCTATCATCATAACGATAAAGCAAAATTATAAGTCTTCATCACTTGTACATTTTCCCTTTCCTTTGCTAGTTATAGGTTTATCTACATTCTCAACCATAGCTGCAATAAGTGTAAATATGCAAGAGTGAGAAAACAAAGCTCACTTGAAATAAGAATAAATATCTTTACATCATTTGCCAAATAATAGGCTCAATAGAACTGAATGATATGTTCTATTAACATTACAACATTTGCCAATTCATATGCTCAATAGAACTGAATGATTTTTTTTATTAACATTCTTAAATATACTACTGAGGGTCAAATGACCATGAACCATGTCCATAGTTATAAGTAATCTTTCAACTTTAACTTTAATAAATCATATGACTATAAGGACTCCACGCACTTTGGGGGGATCAATCCTTCGCATACAATGTATTGTGCACAACCATTTCAATGTTAAGCGTAAACCCCTAAACATAGGGGTGTTCATCTCAGTATTTAGAGTACAAGTCCGCACCAAAGAAAGTTTGGTTTGGATAAGCTTTCAAGGGTAATTGAAGTTTAATGATCATCAACTAGGGAACTAGTTGAATCAACAATGCTTGATAATACAATAGTTGTTTAAAAACAACATAACTTAGAACATTTGAGAATCATAAATGAACTGATTCTACATATCAAATTCATGCTTGAAATAACTATAGAGCATAAGCATTCAATAAATTGAATAAAATGGTTTACCTTTGCTTGAACAGTAAAATAAGCTAAGGTTCGAGTCTTATAACATTAGAAATGAAATTCCTGAATGTACATTTAACTGATAGCAAGCTGGAAACTAAAAACTTGCCCAACAATGTATTAACTCATGCAAAGAATTAAAACAGTTCCATAATAGAGACGAGAGTTCAAAACTACGTTCATCATACAATAATAGAACTTAAGAAACTTGCTTAACTGTAAACAAGTTAGAATGAATTAATCAATAAGAATTTCCAATAACATTAGAGTTAGAGTTTGTTCTAATGAATTTTAGGAACAATTGATTTATTCAATAACAGTTAAGATAAAAAGCTTGCTCAATCAAAAGCATGAAGTTATACAATGTAATAATAGAACTAACTCAACGAAAGTGTAGAGTTAGAAAACTTGCCTCGAGCGTAAGCTAAAATATTAAACTCACGTTCACCTATACACAGTATTAAAACCACAACATCTATTAGACATACTAATATTCTCTTTCAATATAAAACGCATTACTAGCTAAACTTGTTATTTTAGCACAAGTCTTATGCTACCATTTTCATTTCAGAATTCACAAGTGTTAATCATCACAACACTTAACTAACGTTCATTGTATAAACTAAGTTATCACATAACACGTTCTCGATTTACTAATCATTTTTGCAACCTTACACTTACCAACCACAATTTACTATGTTTTGTTAACCTTAACATTACACATTTAACATGCTAACACAATTTCAGACCATGTTATAGCACTTTCCCAAATCTGCAGAAATAGCAGAAGTCAAAACCTCAAACCTGTAGGTATGGCAATTGCATGCCCATACAAAGGCTTGGGACCTACCAAATTGCTGCTTTCTACCTTGAACAGCTTTGTCGCTACTTTGTTCGAGACAGACGCAGAGATGGCTAATGAACAGTAGCCAACTTTAGCCCAACAAACACAAATTTCACCTAATAGACAGTAATATCAACACGTAAAATAAATATACAACTATTATAAACATGATTGCTCACATTTACAACCAATTAGAACAATTTAACACCAACTAAAACTATTTTAATTTCTCAAAATTCTTGTTTTTCATAATAACTCAATTTTCTTGACATTCATCCTAGAAATCATCACTGTGAATTCATTAGTTGGCCAAATCACCTCATTCAAATTACGTTATGTTCGTATCTTAATGAACTAACATATACAAGCTTCAATTTATATTTTAACATACAATTTAGCCACTAGAATTGATGCTTAAATGAGCCATATGAAAAAATATACACAAACATATACTGTCGAAATTTTCTTCTACTGTTAAATGAATTTGGCATGCAATTGTTGTTTAAACATAATCTTTAAGCATCATAAACATATACAATTGCTATTAATAACTATATAACTCCACAATTCAACAATTAATTTTACAGAACATGAGAAAATTCTTGCCGTGATACTCATAAGCACATATAATATAAAATTTATAGAACATACCTTCAATTACTAATACAATCGCTGCTAATCACTGGGATTGCTGTGAAAATTCACAAGTTTTCCTCTCAATTCTCTCAAGCTCTCTATCACTTCTCTCTGAACTCAGACTAAGCCAATAACCAACTGACCAACTAGTATGCGTAATGATATAATAAAAAAAAAGCGATATAAAGCTTAATATCGATAATAAGTAACATCGCTTATTAGGATAAACATTATATAACATAAATATATTATATTTATTATTTTAATTTATTTAATTTATTTAATTTAAATAAACTAGAAATCCCAAAAGTCATAAGGCTTGTTTGGCAAAAACCCTTTAAATATTAAAGAATTAATATATTAAGCCTTGTTTGGCAAAAACTAAATTAAACCACTTTAATTTATTTTAATAACTCCTTATAATATAGTTATTTGTCACACTATATTTAATCAAGCTTTCATATTTATTCTAATTAATTCAAATCACAATTAATTAAATAAATCCTTTAATCACATAACTCAATACAAATAATTAACCATTAAATTGAAATATCAATATAATAATAATTTCCTTAATTCATCAACTATTTATTTAACAATAATTCTCCAAATAAAATTAAATCAATTAAACAAATTTTTATTCAATGATAATCACATCCATTAAATATTTATATAAATCAATAAATATTTAATATTACATTTAAAAATCTGGAATGTTACAGGTAATGGCTATTTATTCTTTATCGTTAACTTGTTCAACTCACGGTAGTCGATACAAAGTCTTAACGATCAGTCCTTCTTCTTGACAAATAAGTCTTCTAAGGTTCCCTACTTATTTAAACACTCTCGGTTGAATATACTTTCTGTCCAACAGTTCTTGTAACTGAAACATTAACTCCTTCATCTCTAAAGGTGCCATACGATACGGTGTCCTTGAAACTGGTGCCGCTCCTGGCACAATGTCTATTACGAACTCGGTCTCCCTATCCGGTGGAAGACCCGATAATTCACTTGGAAATACATCCGTGAATTCTTTAACTATCGGTATTTGTTCCATGGTCGCTCCCACTCTCTGGGTATCAGCAACATGGCACATATAACCTACACATCCCTTCCTCAATAATTTCCTAGTTTGTGTCATGGTAAGACAACATGAACATCCCGGCGATCTATTACCATAAAATACTACCTGAAGTTGTTTCACCGTTCTAATGTTTTCACATTTCTTCTGACAATCTATAATTTACCCATGGTTAAACAACCAATCCATTTCGAGAATTACATCGAATTCTCCTAACTTTATCGGTATCAAATCTACCGATAATTTATAACCCTGTTTGTCTCCGCAACAACTCCTATGAATATCTTCAACATGAATTATCTCTTCATTTGCTACCTTAATATTTAAAGGTATAGGCAACTTTTCAGGAAGTAATCCTAATCGTCTAGCAAAATAACATGCTATAAACGAACAAGTAGCACCCGAATCAAACAACACGTAAGTATTTATGTCGTTGATCGAAATAATACCTACAACTACGTCTCCTGAAGCCATCGCATCTTGGACTGTCATGTTAAAGGTGTGAGCCATTGGCCTACCCATCGTTGCCGGACCACCAATAGCTAACTTACTGCTATTAGCGCCCTTATCTTCGTCTGTCCCCTTCTTCAGGCAGTTCTTTGCTATGTGGTCAGTTGACCCACATATAAAGCATCCGTGGTTATTCTTCGGACTTGGACAGTTAGGCAAAATATGTCATTCCTGTCCACAGTTATAGCATACGGCCTTCCCCTTGAGACATACTCCTAAATGAGTCTTCCCATAGGTTTTGCAGGCCTCCATCCTTCTCTTAGGATCTCCTTGTTTCACTCCAGTTTCCCAAAGTTAAACCCTTTCCTCTTCTGACCTTCGCCACTTCTGTTGGCTCCCTTGACCTTCACTCCTCCATCAACCTTTCCCTTATTCTTTTTATCCTTATGGTACTGGCTTAAAGCCTCGCTCCCACCTTTGGCGATTATTGCCTTCTCTAGTATAGTACCAAAGAAAGTACTTTGGAACACATATATCCAGTTATAGAGCTAGGATTTGAAGCCCTGCTCGAACCGTCTAGCTTTCCTAACCTCAATGTCCACTTGGTGTGGAACAAATCTTGCCAGTTCGTTGAACTTTATAGTGTATTGGGGAACCGTCATCTCCCCTTGTTTAAAGTTAAGAAACCGCATTTCCATCCTTCCATGCATACTCGTGGGAAAATAGTTCTCAAAGAAAATCACCTTGAACCTTACCCACGTTAGATTCTCGTTACCAGCTCTAACCTGGTTGGCATCCCACCAAAAGTTGGTCTCTCCCTTCATCATGTAGGTTGCAAAAGCAACCTTTTGGCCTTCATCAACATTTCCTATGATAAATACCTTCTCAATTTGTTTCACCCACATTTGGGCTTCTATAGGGTCCGTAGTTCCATTGAACTCCGGCGGACCGACACTCTTAAAATCTTTAAAAGTAGTAGCTCGTATTACTCAAGGATTTACGAGGATATTAGCCCCATTTCTATTAAACGCGGCTGTTAACAAGTTAACAAACTCCTGTATTAGGTTTACCGGACCTCCCTCCGGTTGATTTACATTAACGTCTTGATTACGTTGTCTCCTTCTTGGAGGCATTTTGTTGTTACAATAAACAACACATTTCGTTATTATTCGCTTCTCATTAGTTAGTTATTATTCATGATTAAACAATAACTTCAACATTCATTACATAATATGTTCTGAAAAAGGCTTATATTGATTCATTCTTTGTAGTATAATACTACAATGTTTACATTACACAGCCTAAGTTAATTACATTACTATTCCGTAATTGCTTTCCAAAAATTGGGATTTACAAAAGACTACCCTTTGATATACAATAGAGGGTTTTACGTCACTACTAGATACACAATATTTAAATATCTAAAACTACTCTAGCCACTACTAGATTACATCTACCGTAAGGAATTATCAAAATTCGTGGTGGCAAGACCGACGATTACATCATGGCTGATAGTATGCCAAGTCTGCCCAGCCTCTATTGGATACCCAGCTAGCTACTGTTAGAAATCCTTATGAGAACTCTTATGAATATAGGACATCCTCCCTATCTTCTGTTTCTTGATCTTTAGCTCCTGCCTGAGCTTAAAGACCTCTTTTTTTAGCTTATGGACCTTGTCCTTGGCTAAAACTTGCTCGTCATGTTCCTGCTCCCACATAGACTCCACATCTGTCTTATCCTCCAAGACAGTTGATAAGTGGGTTTTATACCTACTTATGGAGTACCAATTCATGCGAACTATGCCCATCTCAAGTACATTTTAGTATGTTTTAGCTGTATTTCATGTTAGTTTGCATTGCATATACTTAAAATTCCTTTTGGTGGAAAAGTGCAGGAAATGGCCTAATTTGTTGGACTTGGAGGGCACGAGGCGAATGGACGCATGAAGCGAGGCACGAGCTATGGATGCGTGGCATGAGGATCAAGTGGAGCAGAGACTAAGCAGGGGTGAACGAAAGGAATGAGCAAAGAAGATAGATAATTCTTAAGCAAACAGTAACCAAGAATCAATATTGCGAGAAGTCGCAAGCAGCAGACAAGTATGGGAACGCAAGGTCATGGCGAGAACCCGGCTGGACATCATGACACACTGCAAGTCGCGCGCCCGCGTGAGGATTACACTGGAGGAGTGCGCGGCCGCGCGCGATGCTTAATCACTACTGAGCTGTTTATTTTAATGTTTAATTAAAATGGTTGTAATTGGTTTTTAAAACGATATATCTGACTGGTGTCAGAGGATAATTGATTATTATTCAGTTTTTACGTATTTTTAACATCGTAACTAGGGTTTACTCTCTGGGAGAGATTCCAGCGTAGAAGGAGGCCAAAACTCTACTTTTCTACTTCTTCTTGGGATTTTCTACCAGAGTGGATTATTATTAGTATTTGCTAGATTCATATGAGGATTTGAATAGTGAATTATATTTAGCAATTGGGTTTGATTGTTTTTACCTTTCATCTTTCAATTGTTTGTTTATTAATCATGTTTAGATTTGATCCCATAATGGCTTTTGGTTCAGTGAAGAACTAAACTTCATTATGGGATTCTAACGGATTTTAATATGTAGTTTGATTGCATGTTTGAATGCTGGATTGTTTTACATATCATATGGGATGTCTATCATGATTGTTTTGCATGTATGAATGCTTGATCACCATTCGTTTCAGTACTTGTATGGAATTGACAATGAACATGCAAGTATGGATCAGTAGTCATGATAAGATAACGATATAATGCTTTTATTTGGCTCGTGTATTTCGTGAACCAGATAGACATATGTTGTTTCACCGTATGAGTTAGAATAAGGGCTTGAACTTAAATTCAATATAGTTGCAATTTCACATAGACATATAGTGATTTTGGTTATATTGATGATTACATAGAGTCTATCATTTGTGGATGTTGTGTAAGTAGGTCATAGTGCATTGAAAAATGGCTATGACTCTTTTAGTGCTCTTGGCTACTTTCCTGTAATATGTGAACAAGTCATGCATGATTTCCAGATTAAATGAATGAAATATTAAATGAAGTTATGATCCCATTATTTCCAGATTTGATTTATCCCGTCGTTATTATTTTTTTAGTCGTTATTTGTGATTCGAGTAACAAACCAATCTTAGTTATTAGTTTGAGCATATAAATATACTGATTTAATTAATGCATAATGATTTAAATTGAACAACTTCTTTTGGAAATCAAATACCGCTCCATATTTGAACAACCAATCCATTCCTAAAATAACATCAAACTCTCCAAGTCTAATCAGAATCAAATCTACCAACAAGTTATTCTCCTTAATATTCACCCTACAGTTCTTGTATACGAATCTAACAGGGATTACTTCCTTATTCACAATTTCTATGTTCAAAGGAAAATTCAGTTCTTCTCTAGGCAATTCTAACCTCTTAGCAAATTCATCAGATATAAACGAACAAGTAGCACCCGAATCGAATAATACATAAGCATTTATATCATTGATTAGGATAATACCTGACACTACATCTTTTGATTGCACAAAGATCTTGCATACCATGTTGAAGGTCTCGTGGGTTTGTTTGATGCTGCAGGTCCTGCAATGGCCCATGTACCTCCATTATTACCTCCGTTGCTTTTGGTAGTCACTACATCCTTCTTCTTAGGGCATTCACGAGCAAAGTGATCCTTGGATCCACACGTGAAGCATACATTCTGCTTCGGTTGAGTGCAATTAGGGGCGATGTGACCCTCCTGGCCACAATTGAAGCAAACTCGTTTCCCCATCAAGTACGCACCCTTATGAAATTTCCCACATGTCGCACATGCTTCAAACTTTTTGTTTTGCTGGTTACCCTGATGGTTTCCAGCACCCATGTTCCCATTCCACTTCTTCTTTAAGCTGTTCTTGTTGTTATTTCCATCGCTGCCACTTCTATTCTTAATCTCATTCTCATTCTTCTTCTTCTTTTGTTCCTGATTGAACTTTGTCACTACCTCGCCTCCACCTTTTGGGCCAAAGTATCGCCTTCTCCATCATCACAGAACGTCTTCAATCGAACAGGAAACCCCATCATGTGCCTGTGGCTTCAATCCTGTTCAAATCACTTCGCCTTTACGCCGTCGTCAGGTTGACCGATATGGCTTAAACCTCGCTAATTCATTGAACTTGGCGGCATACTCGAGACATCGTCATCGTTTCGCTTTTAATTCCGTAAATCGCACTTCTAGCCGACTCTTGAACTCTCCTAGGAAAATAGGTCTCAAGAACAACTCCTTGAACCTATCCTGTGTCATCACTCCCCGGCCCTTCATGAGTTTTATTGGTCTGCCACCAATAACTAGCTTCTGCTTTCAACATGAATGTTGCAAAAGCAGTCTTCTGGTCATCCCCTACCCTAGCGACATCGAACACCTTTTATATCTCCATAATCCAGGTTTGTGCTTCGACTGGATTCATGGACCCACGGAATTCAGGTGGTCCAACTGCCTTGAAATCCTTAAACGTTGTACCATGGTTTTGTGGTTGATCTCGCAACGCCCCGCCAAGAGTGTCACTAGTTGTTGAACGGGGTTACTGTCAACATTGTCGTTATTGGTTCCTTCAGTGGTTCTCTGTCGTGGTGGTTGACATCTAGGAGGCATTTTCTGTTAAAATACATTCATTAGATTATTATTCAACTCTTTTAAGAAATTTCTACTTAACATGCCTCCAAAAGAATTAACCACATAACACATAACACTTTGAATAAAGTAACAACTTTTATTTATTCATAACCTTTTTGAAAATATAAAACAATAGCATCACTGCTATTTACATTACTTTCATGAAATACAAAAGTTTCAGGACCACATCATAGTCATATCCCATAGATTGCATAACACTGGGGATTTACAATTTATTTAACATTTCATTCATCGTACAACAACTATGAAGTCTATATGTGAATTTCATGTTAATTAGCTTATTAGATTGGAGCTTGTAGGCTAATTTAGCTTTTGTTCATCTGTTGTTGCCAAGACTCGGACTCAGCAGTCATGTCCCAAAGAAGATAAGTTTCAAATGCAGCCACTAATCTTTGGCTCTGTGACTCAGCCGCAAATAGTTGGAGTCCGTAACTCCGGCGATCAAGCTCGACAACAGCATGAACAAAAGCCAAATTGGCCTACAAGCTCCAATCTAATAAGCTAATTAACATGAAATTCACATATAGACTTCATATAAACATAATTTCGATACTCTTAACATGTTTTAACACATATAATAACATAAACATCAACATTACAACAACCAATTTCATTGTTTTTGATAAAAACTCCATTTTTGATGTTTTCAATGAAAATCAACACTGTGATTTTGTTTTTCAACAAAAATAGTAAATTCAAAATACCATGGTTATGATTATACATACTCTATCAAATTCAATATTCAATTTAACAACTAATTAAACCTTAATTTTTACTTTAAACTAATCCATATTCATCTATATTTTCATATGAACACTCTGTAATATATTTTTGTTCACAAATTGTATACATACATCAATTCATTGACTATGCTCATATATAAATTAATGAAAATAGTTTCACAACACTAATTTATCATATACAACCATATATAACAAACAATTTATCCTTCATGAAGATTTTTACAAAGAACTTTTTAGAAGAGGAAAACTAACTATAAAAATAAAAGGATTAAGATCCTACCTTTGATTAAGAAGGTGATAGTTATCTTGGATTCTCAAGCTTCTTTTCCCAATATCTTTCTCAAAACCTGTTAGAAATCGCTCACTTTCTCTTTAGAGTTTTCTCAAATATTCTCTGTATTCTTCTTCCTTTTCTCTCCATTTTCTTCAACTAAGTCTTTCTTTTCTCTTCTAGCATACGTAGAATAATATAACGTATATAGTATAGATATAATTATATCAGTTATGTTTTATTTGAAAATCAAAAGTCATAAGGCTTGTTTGGCTAAGCTAATAAAATAACTCTTTAATCCTTACACCTTGTTTTGTGAACTTAACTAAAACAAATGGATTAATGCTTATACCTTGTTTGATAAAATACTATTAAATTAAAGACTTAATATGCATTAAGACTTGTTTGGCCAAAACTAAATTAAACTCCTTTAATTTATTTTAATAACTCCTTTATAGCAAGGTTATTTGTCACACTTCTAATAAATTAAATAATCAATTTAATCAATTCAAATACTAATCTATTAAATTACTTTAACACATAAATCATTATCTCATAATTATAATTTCATTTATAATTATAATTTTATTCAACCAACTAACACTTTATTTTAAATCACAAATTCCAATTAGAAATATTATAATTCATTTAATCATTATTAGCTCTCTAACTTAATTATTAAATTAAATTAGTATATAATCTCATAACAATTAATTTAATATTAATTTCTTAATTATTTATTCAACAAATAATTAACTAAACCACATCAACTCAAATTGAACAATTATTTATTCACCAATAAACATATCTATTAAATACTTATATAAATCAATAAATATTTAATATTATAATTTAAAATTCTGGAATGTTACACCTGAGATCACAATTTCATCTATTGACTCATTCAAAACCATACACTTCATGTTAGGCCAAACTAATTATACCAGTTTGTTAGTCGAGAACACAAAAGTAAAGTACAACCATCTCTCAATGTACCATACCCTTATCACATATAATCCACAATTGATAGAATACATATGAACACCCACATTACCTAAACCACTATATGTCTATGTGATTTACAAATAATTAGGGTTTAATCCCAAATTCTCAATTGACTACGAATGGTGCTTCGGTATATGTCTATCCTAAGCACAAATCATACATCCCAACACAATGTAGAATATACAATCAAAAGCTAATAATTTCAGATCTAAACCCATACTTCGTTTCTCAAGTGCATATGGATTATCACAATAATTGATGGCCAATCAACTAAGCAAATAACATGAATCTAAATAGACAATCCTATAGCAATCAATAAGGCTAACAATGAAATATATCAGAATAAACTAATCCATAGAGTCCATTACAATCTCAGAATAGAGTTTAAATCATAGTTAAATTAAATCTATCATCCACATATTGAATAAACATCATAAGATTACAAATAAGAATCAAAGAGAGGATAAAAGTAGAGAATTGTAGTGCAAATTCTTTCTCATGATCCAAGATTGAATCTTTAATGCTTTCCAATTGCTTCAAGTCTTCGATCTAATCACATCGCGAAAGTAACTACACTATTCTACTCTATTCTATTATTAAAAGAAAGAACGATAGCTCCTCTATGCCCTAAGGGTTCGAATCCCTTATCTCATGAAAATACATCTAATATATAAGCCCTAATTGAACCCTCCACTCAGGTATGCTTCCAATTTAAAAATTAAAATAAAATTAATTAACAAATTGCCGATGTCGATGATATACATTGGGTAGTGCCGCAGAAGCAAGAGATTAGTTCATTCGTGTGTTGCACGGGCAGGCATGAAGTTTTAGCTTTATATACAAATGCAATGGGCCCTCGCAACCTCGCACTCTTGTGTTCGCACATCGCTTCATCCTTGTCATGCTACTCTTGTTCATTTGTCCACTAATGCTTGGATTCTTTTCTCCACTCGATCCTCGTGTCATACCTCCATTAGCTTCATTGCCACCAACCAACGTTGATTTATGCCATTTCCTGCACTTTCAGACCAAAGAAGTTCTCAGTATATGCAATGCAAAATATCCTGAAATGCAACTAAAAATGCACTTGAGATGGGCATAGTTCTCGTGAATTTATATCAAATAAGTAGGTATAAAACCCACTTATCACTACATCATACCATAGTGGCTGACGATCCTTAGATCACATCCAACACTGAGAAATTCTGCATTGATAACTCCATCGTTATTATCATCTTTGCACCAGGTACCATGATGCATTAATGATATAAAATACATTTTGATATTTTCAAATCATTTTCGTCTAGCCGAAACAATTAGCATGGACTATTCTTTAAACAGTTCAAAAATCTTTGAAAATCAGTTTTAGTGATATCATATCTCAACAAGTAATGATGTGTCAGTGTCCCAAAGTCCACACATACACATTTGTCACCATGCATTGAGAGTAAAAATTCATTTTAAAAAGGCACATAGTGCGAATTTAGCTTGATGTCAAAATTTTTGAAGTCTAGCATAGCTAGAAGATTTGGAAAAACTTATGTCTCCACTTTCTATACTGATCCATTGCTTAATAGGTCTATCTATTCCTATCATCCTCAATACTCCATTCACACTTAATTATACCCCAGTTCATCAAACTTACTGCACATTGGAAGTTCAAGACTTGCCACAATAATATGAGTTTAAGAACTTATCCTAGTCAGACCATAGGCTTCCATTCGATGAGGGGTTCAAAACATACCATATTATTATGAGTAACGAACTTACCATATGCATTAATTTTAAAAACCGCACCTAATCCTAATATTATCTGACTAATCTTAATAGTTTCTAACTATCAAACATACCCATGAGAAAAGAATCATCTTTTCGCCACATATACATTGATAGTGCGACAAACATTCCAATGATGATCAATATGATAAACTGAGTGCAAGCACAAAACCCTTGCCCATACAAAGATTTGTACAACTCAGCCATCACATGAGTCCTCAATTGAAATCCCACCTAACTCTATCTTACTCTTAACTTGCTCTTTGCTCGATACGAATTCCTCGTATCACATCATCTATAACTCCTCGTGAGTTATCTCGTACTATTTCATAGTACACCATCTTCATAGCATTAAGCTATAATTATTCAAACATTACAGACCATCTTTCTTCTATAACTTAAACAGATCACGTCGTGATCTTATTCTATAATCATCTCCCTTAAAATTCTTTTCTTAACTCGTGATCATTTTGTTTTACGATCCCCTTTCTTTCCTTTCATTTACGACATTATTCGTTATCTTGGCTATTGGAGTTAGGCAACTCCCATTTCTTATCTACATAACTCTTCAAGATTCTTCTTTGAATCTTCTTGTTTATATAACAATTCCTGCTTTAAGAATTTCTAACATCATTTATATTGTTCAACATTTCATTCGAGTTCCACATTTTCATCATACGTATCCATTTTCTCCACTTGGTACACATCGAGTCTCTAATAGTTTCAATATGGTACGCTTAGTGGTTTCCCACAAACAACCAACAAACTAGGTTCTGAGTTGCTAGTTCGTATATACCTCCACTCTATGATGGAATTGTTTAGCCCAGATACCATACATCAACTACTAAAGAGTACAACTGTACCATACTTAACTATAACTTTTCAGTCTTAACTTCCTTACCAATCTCTTCTTATTGACATTGTCTATTTATTATCACCTTACATTCTTATTATTGGAGTTGGGTAACTCCAAAACTCTGTGAGATTCTTCTTTGAATCCTCTCACACATTTTTAATCTCTTCTCTATACGTTTCTTAAATTACTTCTTATTGTTCAAACTCTATCTGAGCTTATTCTTTCATTATCCTTACATCTCTTCTCTAAGGTTATAGCCTACGGTACTCCTACCTAAGGTTTATAACCTACAACTTTGATACCAACTGTAACGCCCCCAAAATTCATACAATTTAATTCTCCACTTCGGTCGTTAACAATACATCTAACTTCTGATTTTACATCATTGTTCAATGTTAAACTTATAAAATGCAAAATAATTTAAACTTTTATGTCTTCTTACTTTAATTCCCTGAATCAAAACCTTTATCAACTACATGTATTTGAATCAATCTTATTTTATGATTCACTTTATCACTGTTATCATATAAAATTTTACATTTCAATCTGTTAACCTTTACATATCAGATAACTCTAACTCTAGCTTTACAACTCAATATAAAACGATACATCATAAAACATTTACTACATCTCATGAGTCTTAATCATTGTTTAAGAAAATAACAACTTTAGCTAAAATATACATCTTCGTATATTAATTCTGATCCACTTCATTCAAGTAGCACATAGTGTTATCTTCAATCCTTAACCTGTAAAAATGGTTATTTGCAAGGTTGAGCTCGACAACCCATCAAAATCTAATAATTTTCATGCAACACGTAGCATATAGTAACATGCTCAACATATATCTCTTAAACATTGGACTATCATAACATACAGGCTACAGTTCATATAACAAGTATAAAGATTGAGTTCCTTAGTTAATCAGCATGCTTTACTCAATCAACGTAGTCATAAGGTAACTTTAACGTTTCATGCTTTCAACATAAATATAACAAATCATCTTATTTACAATAAAGATTTAAAACAGTTATTCACCAAGTTCACATAGCAAATAGGAACTAAAAGACTTGCCTGATTCGTAGTTTATGAACTACAACTTAACTGCTTATCGCTTATCTGCACTTCGTGTATTCCTACACAGTTATATAATCATTCACATTAACTATTAGTTATAATGTAACGCATAACCCTTCTTATTAATCAATACACAATGTACTAACATCCTTTTTTCCAATATAACACCCATTTCTAGTTAAACTTATTATTTCGGTACAAGTCTTACATTACCATTTACATTTCAGAAATTCCAAGTGTTGACTTCACAACACTTGTCTAACATTCATTGTATACTAAGTTATCACATAACGCGTTTGTAACTTACTAATCATTCTCATAACTTTAAATTTATCAATTACATATCACGGTTCTGTTTTAACCTTCTTACTACATGTGAGACACCTTAACATAACCTTAGACCAAGTGGTAAGGCTACCTAAAAAAGCAAGAAATGACAAAAGCTACCGCCTCAAATCGATGTAATAAATGCAATTGCTGCTAGTTTTTGCCTTGGCACCGGTAATAAGACTATCTACCGGGTACTGAGACAGAGGCGTAGTCGGCTATGAACAAGCTTCACTTTAGCCCAACAACCTCGAATTTCACCTACAAAACAGTGAAATTAACATATACAATAAATATAAAACTATCATAAACATGTTTCCTCACATATATATCAATATAGAACAATTTAACAACAATTATACCAGTTTAATTTCTCAATTTTTTAATTTTCATATAAAAACTCAATTTTTTGACATCCTCTACAAAAATCAACACTGTGATTACAATTTTACACCGAATCACTTCGTTCAAACTATGCTATCTTCATTTCTTAATGAACTATCATAAACAAGCTTCAATTTGTAGTTTAACATACGAATTGATCATCAAAATTGGGACTTTTCATGAACCATATGAAAAAATATTTACTGACATTATTTTCTTCCTTTTAACTGTAATACGCATACAATTTCCTATCTAAACATAAACTCTAGCATCATAAACGCGTATCATCACAATTACCAGCTATATATCTCCACAATTCCACAATTTGATTTCACGTAATGTAGGAAGAAAATTTTGTCAGTAACTCATATATGCATATATATATATATATATATATATATATATATATATATATATATATATATATATATACTATGGAGATTATGGAAAATACCTTTTTGTTCCTTAAGAAATCCTTGATAATCAACTGCTAATTATTTGAAGAACTCAGAACTTTCTCTCTTGATTCTCTCTCAGGCTCTCTCAACTCTCTCAAAACTTAGTATGCTAAACCAAATATAACTCCAGACACCGCAAAGTTTCAAACATCCAAAAACCGACGTTATACTAATGATCGTAATACATCATCAGTTATAAATATTTATTTAATTTATTATAATTCACATATTAAAAAATCCAAAAGTCATAAGGCTTTGTTTGGCAGAAAGTCTTTAAAATATAAAGACTTAATATTTTAAGCCTTGTTTGGGTTAAATTAATTTAAAACTACCTTAATTATTTTAATAAACAATTTAGTTTATAATTTATAATTATAATTACATCTTATTTATTTGGATTCCTATATCCACATTAACCAAATAAATTAATTATACAAACTATATTTAAAATAAATATTCCACTTAAACAAATATCACAAAATTATAATCTCATTATAATTTTTATTTAATAACTTATCATACCCTCTTAAATTATTAAATTAAAACAACCATATAACATTTCATGTTATATTACAACTCTCTAAATTATAAATTAATTTAATTTAGAATATCGTCTAGTCATAAATATTTACTAATAATAACCACATCAATAAAATATTTATTTCATTTAATAAATATTTTAAATTACAATTACTAAAATCTTGGATTGTCACAGTTTTTGGCGCTAAGTCGATCACGAACTCAATCTCTCTGTCAGGCGGAAGCCTTGGCAAATCCTCTGGAAACACATCTTCAAATTCCCTCACCACTAGTATCTCCTCCAGTTTCACACCCTTCTTCTGAGTATCAACTATGTAAGCTAAATAGCCCACACAACTTTGACTCAACAACTTCTTGGCCTGCATGATCGTCAGACATTTCATTTGTCTAGGCGATTTGCTGCCATAGAAAAATACATTTAACGGAGTCATAAGGTTTACACATTTATTTTGGCAATCAATTACCGCTCCATATTTGAACAACCAATCCATTCCCAAAATAACATCAAATTCTCCAAGTCTAATGGGGATTAAATCTACCATCGTGATATTGCCCTTAATGTTCACCCTACAGTTCTTGTATACGAATCTAACAGGGATTACTTCCTTATTCGCAATTTCTATGTTCAAAGGAAAATTCAGTTCTTCTCTAGGCAATTCTAACCTTTTAGCAAATTCATCAGATATAAACGAGCAAGTAACACCCGAACCGAATAATACATAAGCATCAATATCATTGATTGGGATAATACTTGTCACCATATCTTTTGATTGCACAACATCTTGCACAGTCAAGTTGAATGTTCTGGTTGTGGGTTTGTTTGATGCCGTTAGTCCAGCAATGGCCCATGTACCTCCACTGTTACCTCAATTACTTCTGGTTGTCTCTCCAGCCTTCTTTTTAGGGCATTCACGAGCAAAGTGATCCTTGGACCCGCACGTGAAGCAAACGTTCTTTTTAGGCTGAGTGAAATTTGGGGCGATTTGACCCTCCTTGCCACAATTGAAGCATACACGTTTCCCCATCAAGCACGTACCCTTGTGAAACTTCACGCATGTAACACATGTTTCAAACTTCTTATTTTGTTGGTTACCCTGCTGGTTCCCAGTACCCACACTAATGTCTTCAGTTGGAACAAAGAGACCCTCATCAGACTGCCTGTGCGCAAATCCTCCGTTGAAACCTCTTTGCCTTACATTCAGACAGATCGACTTGGTATATGGCGCAAACATCGCCAAATCGTTGAATTTCGCGGCATACTCAGACACCGTCATCGTTCCCTGCTTTAGTTATAAAAACTACACTTCTAGCTGACTCTTCGAACTCTCTGGGAAATAGGTCTCGAAGAATATCTCGTTAAACCTATCGCAAGTCATCACCACTGGCCCTTCTCGAGTTTTATTGGTCTGCCACCAATAACTAGCCTCTGCTTTCAACATGAATGTTGCAAAAACAGTCTTCTAATCATCCTCTACCCTAGCGACATCAAACACCTTTTTTATCTCCATAATTTAGGTCTGTGCCTCAACTGGATTCATGGACCCACGGAATTCAGGTGGTCCAACCGCCTTGAAATACTTAAATGTTGTACCTTGATTTTGAGGTTGATTCTACAACGCTCCTGTCAATAAATTTACTTGATGTTGAACGGGGTTAGCTTCAACATTGTCGTTATTGTTGGTTCCCTCATTGGTTCTCTGTCATGGTGGTTGACGTCTTGGAGGCATTCTCTGTTGAAATATACACTCATTAGATTATTCCTCAACTTCTTTAAGTATTTTCTACTTAACTTGCCTCCATAAAAGAAATAACCACATAACACATAACACTTTGAATAAAATAATAACTCTTATTTATTCAAAATCCCTTTTGAAAATATAAAACAATAACATCACTGCTATTTACATTACTTTCCTGAACTACAAAAGTTTTAGGATAACACCATCATCATATCCCATAGGTTACATAACACTTGGGATTTACACATTATTTAACATTTATTATTTGCATAACATGCACATTTCCTACGATGTTCTACTAAGATACTCCGTAGCCTTTCGACGCTCTTCTTCCATAACCCGGAACATTGTTCGGTGATCTAACACGTACGATGGAAGAGTCTCACACTGAATTGGATAACCCATGACCCTATCTTGAGCTTGATTGATCACGGTATTGAATACTTTATCCATCTCTTCCATCTTCATCCTCTTTGATTGTGCGTCACTTACTGCTATCTCGGTTCATTGATAAACTTCCTCGTACGCGTCTTCAGCTCTTGCCCTCTTAGTAGCTTCTTCCTTCAGCTTGTTCTTCAATTCTGCGATCACCTCGATCAGTTGTTCATTCACTCCTTCAGTGTGTACTAGCTTTTCCTCAACATTAGTTAGTCGTTCATCACGATCCTGGATCTCGTCGTCCTTCTGTGCCATTGCAGTCTGTTGTTCCGCTACTATCTCTTGCAACTCCTCGACGGTATCCTGAAGTTCCACGTTATGGTCGTAGACTTCATCGTACATACGAGCGGCTATCCAGGTTAGTGGAATCTCTTTGTTGCCTCTTTTTTACGACTAACAAAAGAGCTCTAACTCATTCAAGCATACATGCGTCAAACAAGTAATACAGAGCAAGTAAAGTATCGATCCCACAGAGAAAGTTGTTTAACTTAAACTACTATTCATTAATTAAATCACTATATTTATATGCTCACATTAAAGATTAAACTTGGTTGATTCTTGAATTGCAAATAACAACTACAATAATATAAACGATATAATAAATGATATTAGAATTAATGGGATTCTAACTTCATTTACTATTTCATTCAATCGCCACTATCATGCCTGACTTGTTCACATATTATAGGAAAGTAGCCAAAAGCACTAAAAGAGTATTAGCCATTTTTCAATGCACTAAGACCTACTTACACAGCATCCACAGATGATAGACTATGTAATCATCAATATAACCAACATCACTATATATCTATGTGAAATTACAACTATATTGATTTTAAGTTCAAGCTCTTATCTTAACTTATACGGTGAAACAGTATATGTCTATCTGGTTCACAAAATACAAAAGCCATATAACACATCCCTATATACGTATACTACCATGATTACAGTCCATATTTGCATGTTCATTGTCAATTCCATAACAAATACTGAAACGAATGGTGATCAAGCATTCATGTATATAAAACAATCATGACAGACATCCCATATAATATGCAAAACAACCCAGCATTTAAGCATGCAATCAAACTACATAATAAAATCCGTTAGAATCCCATAATGGCGTTTAGTTCATGACTGAACCAAAAGCCATTATGGGATCAAAGTTAAACATGATTAATAAGCAACAATTGAAAGATGAAAGATGAAACTATCAAACCCAATTGCTGAATACACATCAATATTCAATCCTTATAAGATTCCAACAAAAACTAACGTTAATAATCCGCTCTCGTAGAGAAATCCCAAGAAGGAGTAGAAAATAGAGTTATAGCCTCCTCCTGCGTTGGAATCCTCTCTAGAGAGTAAAAACCCTAATTACGATGTAAAGTTACGTGAAAACTAATAAAATGTCGAATGATACCCCTGACACCAGTTAGGAATCGTTTTAAATCAATTACAACCTTTAAAATTCGAAAATAAAATAAAACACATCAATGAAGATTTATTATCGGCGGCCGTGCGCTTCTTCTAAGATGATAGTCTCGCGGTAGCGAGACTTGCGATAGAGGTTCATATGTTCGGACTCTCGGCGGCACGCAGCGCTCCATAAACTTAATCGTCTCGCGGTAGCGAGACTTGCGAGAGCATCCAAGATCTGGGCGTGGTGCGCGGCGGCACGTCTTCAAGTCTATTTTGCCATGAATTCAACTCTGCGCAGTCCGGTTTCTATTTTCCCTCACGCTGCTTTGCTTGCTCCGTTATGCTCTATTTCCTTACACCAATGCACCTTCATGCCATGCATATCCCATCCTTTTACCTCATTTCAAGCATCCATTTGCCTTATGCTCCAAATCACCACCAAAACAGGCCGATTCCTGCACTTATTCACCAAAAGGAGTTTTAAGAATGTGCAATGCAAATTAACATGAAATGCAGCTAAACTACACTAAAATGTACTTGAGATGGGCATAGTTCGCATGAATTGGTACTCCATAAGTAGGTAAAAATCCTACTTATCACTCATCCACCTCGTCCCCGTCCTCGTCATCCTCATTCTCCTGTGGCAGCTCAACGGGATCCTCCTCATACGTTTCCACGTCACCATCCTCATCTTCAACCAGTGTGACCAAGGGGCTGACTCCCGTGGTAGTAGTTGTTCCCAAACTACCTGAATGTCGCGAGGCTCCTCCTCTATAGGCATCTGAGGTCCTTCCTCCCTAGCCTGACTGGATTCTCCGACATTAGTCATCCTGACAACTAAAATTTTAAAATTTAATTATTAACCATTACTACTCGACACTCACGAGCACATAACTTATAAACACATAAGCACATAAGTGTTTTATTAATTCTTCCTTAAAACTCGATAAGAGTTTACCAACATTATCTTTTCAAAGGTTACTTCCTAAAGCTTTTCCCCCACTTAAGGTTCATAACCTAAAGCTTTGATACCAACTTGTGACACCCTCAAATCCCGGTACTTAATTATCTCAAGATTTGGTGTTCACTTAATCAAAACATTCACATCTAACTACCCAATCATAATAAAAATTGAATAATAAACCTTCCCTTAAGGGATTACATTAATAAAAATCTCCCAGGTTGTCTAACCTTTAAATACAATCATTTAAATGCGGAAATTAAATAAATACTTCATTACATCAATCAAATTAAATTCTGATAAATAACTGTCAACATATTACAAGTCTTCAATACTTGTTCATCTTTCCCATTCCCTTACTGGTGCTAGGTACATCTATCTTTTCATCCTTAGCTGTAATAGTTATATAAGCAATAGTGAGCAAACAAAGCTCACTTGAAATAACATCTTTACAACAACTGCCAAATAATAGGCTCAATAAAACTGAAAAAGTATGTTCTATTACATTCTGAAACATATAACTGAGGGTCTAATGACCACGAACCATGTCCTTAGTTATAAGTAATCTTTCAACTTAAACTTTAACAGTCATAAGACTATAAGGACTCCATGTACTTAGGGGTATCAACCCTTCGTACAATGTATTGTGCACAAACATTTCAACGTTAAGCGTAAACCCATAATAATAGGGTTGTTCATCTCAGTATTTAGATTATAAGTCCGCACCAAAGTAAGTTTGGTTTGAATACATTTCAAGGCAATTTGAAATTCAACGAACATCAACTAAGGATTAGTTGAACAAAGGGTAATAACTTTAGGTTACAGAATAAACCATAATCGAATCGACATTGTATACTAAGTTCATGCTTTAGGAATAATCTAATAGCATAAAGATTGAATAATATGTCATACCTTGCTTTGAGTAACATTAAGCTAAGGTTAAATCTTGGAATTGAATATTAAGTATGCATAATAAGTAATAACTTGAACGATAAACTTGTTCATCAGAATAAAGATACTTGCAAGCTAAAAATAATAAGTTTAGGTTTAGAAAAACATGCACAACATAATAATAGAACTAGCTCGACGAAAGTGTTGAGTTAGAAAAACTTTCATAATTGTAATTGAATTAGAATCAATAACTTGCTCAACAAAATTAAACTTTCACAACGAAGTTTTAGGGTTAGAAGAACTTTCCTTGCATATAAGCTATACCGAATTAACTTGAATCATAATATATATATATATATATATATATATATATATATATATATATATATATATATATATATATGTCATCATGACATAATTAGTCACTACCACATTATATATATAACTAATTACATTCATCATGTATTATTTGATTTTTAATCACATAATCAAATTACATTAGTCATAAAACTAGTTAATCGTTAATAACATGTTCATTCTTAGTATAAAAATACTGAAATCATAATTTAACAGTCCTACCATTAACACATAATAACACATAATAAATCACACCGTTCAATTATTCTCGCTTCTTTCATATGGGCGCCACAATTTATCTTTGAAATTTGGCGTTGCGGTGCGAGACACAAGCCAACGATCATGCCATATGTACTCTGTTTCAAGGTCATGATGCGAAACTTACATCTTCTTTCAATAATGCACTGTATTAACTCAGAACTTGGCTACCAAACTTCATACAACAAAGATGAACAAAAAGCCAATTTGGCCTACAAGCTCCTTTCTAACAACCTAATTAACATTTAAGACATACAGAGACTTCATGTAAACATAATTTAAAGACTCTTAACACGATTCTACCCATAAAACAACATAAACATCAAATTTACAACACCCAATTTCACTGTTTTTGATAAAACTTCTCTTTTTGACATTTTTAATGAAAATCATCACTGTAACACTGTAACTTTGTTTTTCAATCAAAACAGTTAATTCAAAATATCATGTTTATGTTTATTCATCCTCTTTCAAATTTAATAGTCAATTTATAATTTAAAAAACTAATTAAACCCTAATTTTACTTTAAACTAAGCCATATTCATATATGTTCATATAAACTCACTGTAATATGGCTTCTTTCACAAAATACATATATACAACCACAATTTTTTTAGAAAAATAGAAGCAGGATGATACCTTAATTTAGAAGAAGATGGTGACTATCTTTGATTCTCAAGCTTCTCTTCTCCAATTTCTCTCTAAAATTCTATAGCCTTTCTTCTTCTCTTTTTTTCTTCTTCTGAGTCTTTCTTCTCCTAACTCTATCTTACGTACTAACATATAACGTATGGTAATAATATATATTAATTATATAATATAAATATAGATATAACTGATATCAGTTATCTAAATTTTTGAAAATTAAAAGCCATAAGGCTTGTTTGGTTAGCTAATTAAAATAACCCATGAAACCTTACACCTTGTTTGGTAAACATAATTAAAATAAATCGATTAATCCTTATACCTTGTTTGGTAAAACATAATTAGATTAAAAATTTAATATGCATTAAGCCTTGTTTGACAAAACTAAATTAAACTCCTTTAATTTATTTTAATAACTCCTTTATAGTAAGGTTATTTGTCACACTTCTATTTAATTAAATTTTAATAATCAATTTAATTAATTAATAACAATTTATTAAATTAATTTAACACATAAATCAATACCACATAATTTTAATTTCCATTATAATTATAACTTTATTTAATCAACTAACACTTCATTTTAATTACAAATTCAAATTAAAATATAATAATTCATTTAATCATTATAAACTATCTAACTTAATTATTAAATTAAATTAGTATATTACCTTATAACAATTAATTTTCTTAATTATTTACTTAACAAATAATTAACCAATCAAGTGACACTACACCAAAAATGGCCTCTAGCGAAGAAAATTTTGTGAAGAAATTTATTCCTTCACATGATGAGTTGTTTAGCAAAGGAACAGTGAAAGAAAAAAGTATAGTGACAATATAGTTATTAGCGAAAGAAACATCCTTCACAATTTATATTTTTTTTCTCGCAAAATTGGGGCGATAGAAAGATTTTTGGAGCCAATTTATGATGAAAATTTGCGAGGAAAAAATATATTTAGTGAAGGAATTATTACTCACTATATATCATTATTCAGAAGTTTTTTGCGAGGGATAAAATTAGTCGCTATCTTGTTCTAAATAATTTTTTTTAATTAATTGTGGTGAATATAAATTGTAATATAAATACATTAAATTTTTTACAGTAGTAAATTTACTTATAATAATTACACTTTTTAAGTAACTTATAAAATCAACTCTTTCTTTTAATAAATTATAAAGTAAATAACTTTACATTACGTTAAAACTTTTAAATTTCATACATTGATCATGACCCAAAAATAAGAGAAAAAAAGAAGAAAATAGTGACGAGTTTTTGTGGAATAGAATACAAATGCCAAAAAAATACTCATGTTCTACAGAAAGAGTTAATTTTTTTTATTGCTAATTTGGGAGGGAATAGGATTTGAGCCTTATTAAAATATTAAGTTACAATAATTTAAATTTTAAAATATATTAAATTGAAAATAAACAAAATTATAATAATTATGACTCTTTTTGTAGAACATATTACAAATATTAAAATAAAAATTTATTCTACAAAAAAGCTATATTTCAATTTGTTATAATTAATTTATAATATCCTAAAATTTAAATAAAATTTAAATTTAGATTTATGTTTAAAATTTTAAAATAATAATTTTACATATAATTTTACTTTTAAAATAATTTTTTCTTAAATATTATCAAACTCTTTTTTTTGGAATAGTCGCATAAAAATTAAAACATAGATCAATTTGGGTGTTACCTTTCCTTTCTAGCATATAAATTTTTTTTACTTAAAAGGCTAAAACTGTAAGGCTGCACGACTGCTCGACAATAATTACCCAAATTAGTCTCTGGCTCTCTCGCTTTGTCTCTAGCCTAACCCAAAATCCCAAATCCCCAAATCCCCAATAGTGACTCCACCCTCTCCAAAGTTCCTTGTAGATCTATATCTTGTCGCCGCCTTGTCTCCCTGCCTTGCCGCCGCCGCTACCTCGTCGCTACCTTGCCACTGGTCTCGAAATTGAAATTCTTTTATCTTAAATTGAAGTTGTCCTCTCTCAAATTGAAACTCTCAGCTCTCAAATTGCCACTGGTATGTTATACCGTAAATTTCTGTAATAGCTTGTTATAGAAAACTTATCTCTATTTCTCACAAATTGTAACTTCTAGTTAATTTCTCTTGTTTTTCTCAATTTGGAACCATAATTTCTTCTCTGTTCTTTTCCTCTTTGTTTGCCCATCACAAGAATAGCCATTCTCTGTTGAAAATGTACTAATTATGCCTATGTTTTCTGTTTTCCTTAATAATTTGAGGTTATTGGTGATTATGAATTTAGTGAGAGTTCTAGTTCAAGATTTTATACGTTTGTAGAGAGAATGAGTCTGCCCAGTGTTGAGGTTAAGACCATACTCTGGTCTTGATACGATATTAGAAATAGGGGAGACTAGGATATTCAGAAGAAAAAAGTGGTTTTGTTCTATGGATGTGTATATCTCGTAATTTCCAGTTTGTCTATTTCTCTATTCCCTGACTAACTTGAGTTGTTACTCTTTCCAGCGATTTCCTTTCTTTTGTATTGCATATTTTGTTCATTGGACTTGTATTTTTGTCTTATTCCAATGGATCATCCATGCTTCCGTTTCAATGTGGTACAATGGTTCTTTTGTACTGGTTTGTTAAGTCTAATGCAGTAAAAGACATGAGATATGCTAAAGAAGTTAAATGAATTTCTGATAAAAACTCTAGATGAGTTAATTGTTCTGGGTACTTTTAATTTTCAGAGTTCGTCTATAGAATGAAGGTCTTTAAATTTGCTTAATTGTTACTGTTGTAAATATTCTGAATGTGTTTATATGTTCTTTGGTTATATATGTGTTTGATCTTCTGTTGTTTATTTTGAACTCAAATTCTTACATTCATACTTTGTATTTCAGCTCTATAATTTCTAAATAGTCAAAAGCGTAGAGATGAGTGAAGTTCCATCACTGTTCGTTTTGTGCTTGAACTCTATCAAAAATGAGATCTTGAAAATAAGAACCCCCAATTTCTCTCTTGGTTATGATAAAAGGGAAAACCCAGGTAAATGGAAGGTTTGGTTATGGTAGAAAAGATAGGATTAGATATACTTTTTTTCAGAAAAGGGGAATTATATTGAAGCTGGAGTACGCAGAAATAAGAAAATGCTTATATATCAACTTCATAATTTATATTGAAGCTGGAATTATACTTTTTTGTTCCTTATGATTGTTAACAGGTTGCAATAAAGACTTTGATAGTAATTCATAGGACATTGAGGGAGGGTGATCCTACCTTTAGAGAGGAATTACTAAACTACGCATGTAGGGGACAAGTTTTGCATATATCCAATTTTAAAGATGATTCAAGCCCTCTTGGTAAACTTATTCTTTTCACCATTTCATAATATTCAATTTTAAGTATTTTTTGTTATTTCAGATGCATAGTAGAACATGCCTTTTGAGTGGTGAAGAGCTATTGGAACAGCTTCCAGCTTTACAGCAGCTTTTGTACCGCCTAATTGCTTGCCATGTAATGATTGATGCCAAGTTCCCAATAATTTTGTTACTCACGAAGCTGTTGTAAGAGTCATTGCAAAAGTCTGGCTTGTAATGTTTATTTACCTTAATCAATCATGTTTCTGTCCTCAGATTATAATATCTAATATGCTTTATATTTAGCAGCCTGAAGGAGCAGCTTACCACAATTACCTTGTACAATATGCTTTGGCTCTGGTATGCACAATTTACTTAAACTTTTCTAAACAAAAGGAAAAAGTGCATTCTTCTTAGCATTTGTATGAGTTGAATTTTTCTAGAACAGTCTGTGAGGATATATGAATTAGTACATCTATTGTCAGTAACATTTTAGTGAAATTTGTTAGTTAAATTACAGACTTTTCCTAAGAATCCGAAGTCTGCAGTTGATTACGCGCAAAAGACTATTATTAAGTTTTCCTTTTCTGGATTTCTTTCTAGTTTGGATTTCTTTCTCTTTGGTAAGTACTACGGTTAGTTGCAATATACTTTTTTTTAAAATTGAACATAATTGTTGAAATATTATGAGATTGTGTGATGAAATTTTTTCCATCTGTCAACTGGTAATTACTCTTACTCTGTAGTGATATTTGTGGAAAATTTAAACCTGTAAAAACTTGGATGAATGGCTTTCAATCACCTACACTTCACTTTACTCCTTCAACTTCCAATTGGAAATTTTATTTGAGAAGATATCTTGATAAGCCCAAAATCTGTATCTCAGGTTTGATTTCTTTGAACTAAAACTACTATACTCTAGCATGTAGATTGTCTGTGTTAGTTGAATTTGGTGATAGCATGCATAATTATAATTTCATATAAATCCACTACTTTCATGAATCACCCATTTTATAGTTATGAGTGTGCTCTTTCTTGTGTGATATAATCTTGGAATATGTTGCATAACATTTAGATGTGTGTTTTTTTTAACTTATTATAGTATACAATTCATATTGGTATCATGGAATTACCTAGAAATAGCACCTATATCAGGTTAGGACTACTTTGATTCCTTTTATGATATTATAAACTCCACCTATACATGTGCTCGTAATAAATTGTTGAAAGCACCTTTCAACTCAAAACACTCAAGTATTTTTCTCTAGTAATCCTAGAACCCTGGCTAAAAGAATAGGACGCTTTAAACGGACGAGAATTTGATTCAAAGTCTGCATAATTTTATCTTTCAAAAATGTGATTGAATATATTATATAATTACATTGTAGGTAACATGTAAAGTGTGTTGCACAAATAAAGTATATCAAGGACATTGTTGCTTCTTTGGTTGGATAATTTGTTCATATTGCTCTTAGAATTCACATTACTTGTGGAGTCATCCCTGATTCTGTAAAATTCTACCTCGTGTAATTGTTGATCTGCTTTATCCCTAAAGGTATGAAATCATTTTTAATCAGTGTCTTGGAAAAAATATTTCGAAGGTGCTTGTTATATGATGTTCAATAGCAGTTGATGACCAGAAGGACCGCTCAACCTCAAGGTGTCCCAGTTATTTCCGTTGGATCCATTAAGATCTACGTCCATAGAGGGAGACTGATATCACAAAGGACATGCTGTAGACAGCCAATAGGACAGCAAACTTCAGGTTGGTGATACTGGATGGGAGAGCTATGTAGAGACATGTAAAGGGGTTCCAAACCAGGGACAATTTTACACAGTGGGGAATCCTACAATTGTTACGAAGGTACCCTGGCAAGATTCCTAATTTGGACCTGATGTTTGATTGTGTTGACTGGCCAGTCATCAAATCGGAAGACTATCGCGGAGGACCCAATGCCACAGCCCCACCACCTTTGTTTTGGTATTGTGGTGATAATGAAACATTGGACATAGTTTTCTCGGATTGGTCATTCTGGGGATGGTAATATATATATATACACATATAGTCTAAATTTCCGTTTACAGGCGTCATATGATTTGGGTAATATATGCATCATCTCTTAGTTCATAAATTTTGTAGGTACTATGGTCCTTGGTATACCAAGATACAATAACAAATTTTGTAGTTATTGTGACTTGAGTATTATCTATTTATATGTGAAGTATTGATTTTATTAGCTCTTTATGCATTAGTTTATCAATTAGTTCTAAATATGACTATTTTTATTTACTTGAAAAATAAATTTAATATTTCTTATAGAGATTAATAATAATAAATATGAAATCATCGATTTGAAAATCAATTATAATTTTAATGAATTTTGATTATTTAGCAAATAATTTTTATTTACAAAATTATAATTTGTGAAAGATTATTTTCCTCACTAATTTGAAGATACATTCTCAATTTATAATTAGTGAAGGAAAATTTTCTCTCATTAAATAAATTTGTTTTTCACAATATATTATTTGTGAGAGAATAAAGTTATTCACTAATTTCAAATAATTCTTCTTAAAATATTATTTGTGAAGGAAACCAATCTTTCACTAAATAACAATATTCCATTACTAAATATAATTTGTGAAGGAATAAGTTATTCACAATATATCCTTCACAAAAAACATTTAGTTACTACTTAGCGAAGGATATCCAATTGCGAGGAGGCCTAATGCGAGCACTCGTGTGAAGGAAATATTTCTTCGCAATAAATCACTTGTTAAATATATAGGGCCTCTAGTGAAGGATTTTTCCTTTACTAGAGGCCATTTTTGGTGTAGTGTGAAATCAATTAAACAAATATTTAATCAACGATAAACACATCCATTAAATATTTATATAATTCAATAAATATTTTAATATTTTAATTCATTCACTCCTTATAAGGATTCTGTCTCCAGAATCACAACTCAAAAAAATCATTCGTTACAATGAATAAACATACATGGTTCCTAATGAATCTTACCCTTCTTCTCAATCTAATAATGACTTAGATTTATTATTAAATGTTCTGACTTATCACATTACATTACTCTGACATTCAATTAATCTTTCATCGACCTTCAATTGTAATACTTAAGGTCTTTAACATCAATTAAGAATGTTACTTCAAGTTCCTTAAGATTGTACTTCACTACTAACTATCTGTGTTTCTTTTTATATTCATAATCTTTTTTTACTATAAAAACCCTAAGTCTGGCGCTGCGGTGCTAGATTCCCTTTCTTAAGCCGTGCTATGGCGCCAAACTTCAGTGGCTAAGGACCGGACTCGGCGTTGCGGCGCAAGTCCTAGCGTTACATGCCGCGCTGCGGCGCGAAGATCCAGTAGGTCATGGCATTTTCAAGGCGCTAAAGCGCCACCTATTTTCCTTGGCGCCGCGGTGCCAGCTTTGTGCACCAGATAGAAATGATAATTTTCTTACTTAGTGAATTTTTCAGACTCCAAATTTGATCATTTTAAGTCCGAATTGGCTCGTTCAAAAGCCATTAGCTCACAAATCACATACTCTACGTGTTCATATAAGAATTTTACATTTTCAACTTCGTTAACTCATAATTCACCTATTAGTCTATTTTTAACGAAAATAATAAACGTTCGTGAACGTTCAACGCTCGTTTCTTCGTTCTAAGTCGGAATTCGGTCATTTTCGAGTCCGTAACTCTATAATGCCAAATAAGACTTGTTCCCATCGAAAACCAACGTTTTCGAGCTTAATATCAAAATTCGACTTCTAATCCGAGAATTTCATGAATTCGACGATTATCGTCTGATCGTGTAAATTTCGGTATAACTTCGTTACTTATGATTTGTTCATCGTTTCAAATGGATTATTCTCTTCATATTGAAATCTCCATATACATATTGCATCAACTTATTTACATGATAAGTTATTGTTAGTTTCCGGAGGCACAATAGTTATCTAGAAGGAGGGGGGGTTGAATAGATATTTAAAATTCTTTTTGTTTTACTTTGTTAGTTTTGATAATAATTAAAACACAACAGAATTAATATTTGTTTAATATCCCTTTAGATATAGTGAGTTGATGAGAGTGAGACAGTTATAACAGTTATAGCAGTTATAGCAAGAATGTAAGAGACACAACAATTTTTCGTGGTTCAGAGCACTTAAAGCTCCTAGTCCACTCTTCTACTCCTTGAGTAGGAAATCCACTAAGGATGTCTTTTACACTTTCTAAATCTCACAGATTCCTTCTAGACCAGCAGTCTAGGCACTTCTCAGTTCACTCTTGAACTCTTCAAGTCCAACAGACTTGGTTCTTCACAGTTCACTTAGAACTCTTCAAGTCCTTCTGACTTGGAACTCTTACTTCAGTTGATTGGAGGTTGTTGAGTTCTTGATGGATGCTACTCAGTTCTCGTTAAGCACTTGTTCGAAAGAACTGAGAAGCTTAGCAAGCTTTCTCTTTTTCTCAGATCGTAGAGTTGAGCGTTGAGTGTTCTTGTGCGTTTTGTTTAATGCTTACTTAGTGATCTCATCTGCATATGTTTTGCATATATGTGATCCTTGAAATCTATCCGTTGAAGCCATTTATTAAAGCATTAAATGCGTTTGACATTTTTGAACTTTGATGGAGACTTTCCTGCACACCTTCTGAACTGCATTCTGGCCCACTGACACAGTAGACAGCTTTCTCACATAACACCTGAAAAGGTGTTGTCCTTTGTCCTATGGTCCTTTCCTTAGCTTCTTGAATACGTTTCTTTTGTTGTATACTAAGGATATCTTTTATGCCGTTGGGACTGGTGATGACTTCAACGTTTAAAACCCATTCCATATTTGTTGGAATTTGTCTCCAAACAAAAGGTAGGGCTCGATGCTTCTGACACACGGCAGATGATACTCTACGATCCATATCGTGGTGTCTTGTCACCTTGGTGCTTGGTCTGATGAGAACACTGTGATTACTCTTAAAGACTTGCACACTACGATCTTCACTTGCTTGTCTTACAGACTCTACATTTCCGAGAGCACACTACGATCTCTGAGTTAGCTTCGGCAAATGTCTGGACCACTCTACAATTCCTGGAGAGGCCCTTAAAGGTAGACATACTACGATCTTCAATGCTCTACGATTCTGCCTTGGCTTTTGCAATCTTCTTATCAGCTCGATAGACTGCGATCTTGTTGATGCCTATCTATTACATTTCAAGATGTAGATCAACCTAACATCTTTGATCTCTTCATCTATACATTCGTTTATAGAAGGATAAATGTTAAAAGCTTAGATCAACATAACAAATTTGATATATCACTAAGTCCTTGTGTGACGCCCCCAAATTCAGGTATCTTCCAACCCGACAGAAGGTGCTCCACTATCTAACATCCATACAATCATTCCATTGAAATACAACAAAATGAAAGTAATTACTATCTTCTTATTACAATCAAAGTATAATCCTTCCCAGGTTCATAAACCGGTTACATCGTTCATTGTTCATAATGTATAATACATACAAACTTACTAAACTATTACACAATGCCTAAGCATCCATCTTAGCTTTACCCTTATCATTCTTGGCATTCACAGTACGTTCATCTTTAATTGTAGTTATATAATTCAAGCAAGAAGTGAGCATGACAGCTCAGCAAGTTTAATCAAGGATAAGAGGAATACCACATTCATGAATTATACAACAATTCCAACATAACTGAATAATAGTTATGAAGTATTCTAAATCAATAATACTTTAACAGTTCATAACATCAATTCCCAAAGTATAGAATAGATTAGGAATTACGAACCGATACGATAGACCATAAGCGATAAATTTTAGTTTTCATACTTGAAAAGGAGTCCACAGCACTAAGGCCATTCATCCGTATAACTTACGAGCACTTCTAGGTGATCAACCTATAGTACTCAATGTTGATGAACACAACATTCATTAAATGTATTTACGTTTAATATTTTTGGCAAACTCGTGTGCCCATCGTATAATCGATGAAAAATACTTTTGTTTGTTCATAGACAAACCTTACCTTCACGTCCGTACCAATTACTTGGCATAGGATAGCGTTAACATTTCTATATAGAATGATATGAATAATAATAAATCTATATCTTATGAATAGTCTAGCCGAGTTAAAATCTGGCATCGACCCTTTCTTTAAAACAAGTCTTGCAATCCAGTTCAACGAATCACATAAAACTTGGCTAACATGGAATTAGACAAGCGTTAAGAAAACTTTCCTTTCAGCGTCTTCAAATAACTTATTCGACTGACCTCAGCCTTTACAGAATCTACATGATATGTTCACATAGTACACTGTAATTAGCTATCAAACAACTATTCACATTGTTCCTACAAGCTTCTTTCTCTTCTATGTCTGTGTTAACTTAATATCTTTATTAAAGTCAACATGACTTATTACCCTTCGTCCCAGTGTATCACTCTATTGATGTTTATTAACCGGACTCAAACATCGTTGATAAGGCACCAACTTTGTTCGTTGTACATATCTTGTTAACATGCATTACATTCCTAAGTTTCATACTCTATACCTTAGTATAGGAAATATAGGATTAGTCTTAGTACATTTATTGAGTATATAAACTCAACCCAAATAGGTCTCGAAATAACTGAAGTTTAAAACCTAAGTTACTATCAAAAGCACTGAACTCGAGCTGCGGCGCGACATCAGAAGCATTCTAGTGGCGCTGCGGCGCCACTCTCCAGAGGTTTTGCCCGGACTTGGCGCTGCGGCGCGAGTCCATGAACAAACTCTCGTTGCTGCCATGAGTCTCAATTTTTTTTTTTTTTTTACGGCTATAGCGCGGCGCTGCGGCGTGGCTTTTTACACTAAACGTCAGCGCGCAGCGGCTGAACCTCGCATATCGCAATTCTCGGTTGATTTTGAAAACACATGTAAATTTCCGGCCGTAACTTCTTCGTTATAAGCCCGATTTGGTCCGTTCAAAAGCCTACACGTCATAAATGACATACCCTACGCGTTTATATAAGAATTCAACACTTTCGAATCTGTTAACTCATAATACACTATTGAGTTCATTTTATATACGTTCGTAAACGTTAATGAGCGTTAAATGCTCGTTTTCTTCGTTCCAAGTCGGAATCCTACGATTCTCGAACCCACAACTCTTAATTACCCTATCTCACGTGTTGACATTGAAAACCAACATTTTCAAGTCTCACGGAAACTTTCGACTACCAATCCGGAATTTCTACGTTTTCTTCGTTACTAGGGTTCTCTAGGCCAAATCACATGGAATACTCCATGAACTTCATATCTACATCCTATTCAAACAAAATGAAAATACTAACGGATTGATGGAGTCCAATCGTTTATAAACAATTGATCTCAACTACCAATATTTTCATGGTTCAAAACTATTTCAAACCTTATGATCCTTATAATCTCATGACTTATAGAGATTGAATCTATGGTAAGTCATCTTTAATCTCTCATACAAGGCATATACCACCCATCTATGATTCTCCAATACAAAAAAAAAAAAATCAAAAAGAGATGGAGAATGAAGAACAAGAAGTATTACCTCAAGTTTCTTAAAAATCTCTTGGAAGAATAAAGGTTAAAGCTTCCCAAGTGAAGGATTTATAAGTCTAGCTCTCTTTTCTCTCTCAAATGATATAGGTTAGCAAGTTGAAAAACTCACAAATGAATGAACCTAGCTTCTTATTTATAGAAAATTAGAATGGAGGGCATAATGGTCAATGAACCATCACCTCCTTACTATTCATGTGTGGTCACCAAGTAAAACACTTGGTGACCAAGCCTTATGCTTGGCTTCCACACCAAGGTGGCCGACCCACCTCCTTTTGTGACATCCCATGGGTTGCCCCATGGGTTTTACCCATTCGGTAACCCACCGGTTTGACCCACGGTTCGGTTTTAATGAATCGGGCTTAACTAAATAAACATTGGGCCTTGACTTGGACTTAACCCATCCATCTCATTGGGCTTAGTCATTTAATTGATTGGGCTAATCATAATCCAATACAAGTGAATTACTCATTGATACATAGATTAATCCTATGATACGCATCGTATTCTACACGTACAATTCACGTATTCCCATCGTATACCATACGTACAATAATCGTATTGTACCTCGTATTTACTCAACATATTATACATAGATACTAACTAGTATCACCAATTGTATAACACTTGAATTAAACCTAACGCCATTCTTTCTACGCATATTATTTCCTTCTCGGAAATCAATATACTCAACCCTTAGGGTTTAAGTCCGCAGGCGAAAACTGCATTTTCCATAAATGAAATATTATCAGATATTCCAACTCGTCACGATATTCTATCATTACGCGTTTCCCGGAATTTCAAAATAATTCCTCGAACAGAAACGAATGAATAATGTTTTTACGGAAATTTCTCGAAAAACAATTATTATCGTCTTGGAAATTCCAAACAACTATTTCTAACACATAGCCAGAATACTAATCACGTTAGCACATTCTAGGTCATAGAACGACCTTCACATAGCTTACTCACAAAGAACTCAATTAAATTCATTTAATTCAAATAATCAAATAAAAATTTAATTGTCATAAAAATCCGATTTTTCTAAGCGTTACATTCTTCCCCTTATAAGGATTACATCCCACAGAATCTTAGCTTATAATTACAAAAACAAATGAGGAAAATATTCCTTCATTTTACTTTCGAGCTCCCACGTTGCTTCTTCAGTATTGTGGTTTCTCCATATCACCTTCACTGAAGGTATGACCTTATTTCTTAAAAATTGTTCCTTCCTATCAATAATTTGAAATGGAAGTTCCTCATAGGACAAGTCCTTCTCTATCTGAATAGATTCATACTCTATCACATGTTTATAGTCCGGTTTATAAGGATGCAACACTAACACATGAAACACATTATGAATGCGTTCCATCTCTGGAGGTAAGGCTACTACATACGCTACCTCCCCTATTCTTTTTAAAATCTCAAAAGGTCCTACAAACCTTGGACTTAACTTCCCTTTCTTTCCAAAACGTATCTTCCCTTTCCAAGACGATACTTTCAGAAAAACAAAAGATCCTACATCAATTCTCTATTCTCTCTGTGAGGATCTCAGATACTTCCTTTCACGGTCTTGAGCAACAAATCGAAATAACGATTAACTCTACCATGTCCGTAAGTCTCTTTGAACCATCTCAGGTCCCAACATCAGACGTTCACCTACCTCATCCCAACACAATGGAGTTCGGCACTTCCTCCCATACAACGCTTCATAAGGCGGCATGCCTATACTAGCGTAAAAACTATTGTTGTACGAAAATTCCACCAACGGTAGAAATTCGTCCCAACTCCCTTTGAAATCCATAACGCAAGATCTTAACATATCTTCAAGCGTTTGAATTGTTTGCTCACTCTGACCATCCATCTGAGGATGATACGCCGTACTCAATCTTAACTGCGTTCCCATTTGCTCTTGCAAACTTCTCCAAAAGTTCGATGTGAATCGTGGATCACGATCTGACACGATCGAAATAGGCACTCCACGTCTGGAAATAATTTCCTTGACATACAGCTTAGCTAACTGATCTAGGTTATACCTAACTCCTATTGGTAGAAAATGAGCTGATTTCGTCAATCGATCCACTATCACCCAAATAGCATCGTATCCTTTTCTTGTTGCTGGGAGTCCCACCACAAAGTCCATCGTGATGTGCTCCCACTTCCACTCCGGAATTTCTAGCGGTTGTAACAACCCGCTCGGTCGTTGATGTTCAGCCTTAACGTTTTGACAAGTTAAGCACCTACTAACATATTCTGCTATTTCCCTCTTCATATTCGGCCACCACAAGTTCTGACGAAGGTCTTGATACATCTTCGTACTACCGGGATGTATCGAGTACCTCGAACTATGGGCCCCCATCATAATTTCTTCTTTTAATTCGGGATCATTAGGAACCCAAATTCTTCCCTCAAAACGAAGTAATCCCTCCTTATCGAGGTTATACTCAGTCTTTTCTTCGTCTTCTATTCTTTTCTGCGTCTGCTTGCACTCCTCATTGCTCAATTGTACTCCCCTAACCCGCTCCACTATGGTAGGTTGGGTTTTCATGGAAAATAACATCTCTACCGCTTCCTCCGGTAACTTAACTTCTAGCTCCATTTTTGCCATTGCTGTTATCAACTCATTTTGAGTTGTTAACATTGATAATTTCTCTCTACCCTTCCTACTTAGCGCATCGGCTACTACATTTGCTTTCCCTGGATGATATAAAATATCACAATCATAATCTTTTATTAACTCTAACCACCTTCTCTGTCTCATGTTCAACTCCTTACGTGAAGATATATTTAGGACTTTTGTGGTCCGTGTATATCTCACATTTCTCACCATAAAGATAATGTCTCCATACCTTTAGGTAAAAAACTACCATCGCCAATTCAGTGTCATGAGTAGGATAGACCTTCTCATAATCCTTCAATTGCGTGACGCGATACGCTAATGACCTTGCCATCTTTGCATGAGCACGCAACCCAGTCCTTTATGGCGAAGCATCGCTATACACTACAAAATTCCTGTATCGTCGGTAAGGACAATACCCGGTGCCTCACTTAACCTCTTCTTTAACTCTTGAAAATTGTTCTCACATGTTTCAGTCCACACATACTTCACCGACTTTCTTGTCAGATTTGTTAACGGAGTAGCTAATTTAGAAAAGTCCGGAATGAACCTTCTATAGTATCCCGCTAACCCCAGAAAACTCCGAACCTCAGTTGGCGTCTTCGGTCGCTCCCATTCGTTAATTGCTTCTACTTTTGCCGGATCTACGGAAATGCCATCCTTATCAATAACATGCCCTAGAAACTGCACCTTCTCAAGCCAAAATTCACACTTTATGAATTTCGCATACAACTTCTCCTTCTGTAGTGTCTCCAACACTATTCTTAAATGTTCCGAATGATCTTCTGGCGTCTTTGAATAGACTAGAATATCATCAATGAACACTACGACAAACTTGTCCAAATATTGTTTGAACACTCTGTTCACCATATCCATAAATGCGGCTGACGCATTAGTCAACCTAAACGACATAACCAGAAACTCGTAATGACCATAATGAGTTCTGAATGTCGTCTTAGGTACATCATCCTTCCTCACCTTTAACTGATGATACCTCGTGCGCAAGTCTATTTTAGAAAAATGCTTTGCCCCTTTCAACTGATCAAATAGATCATCGATCCTGGGCAAAGGGTATCTATTCTTAATCGTTAACTTGTTTAACTCTCGATAGTCGATACAAAGTCTTAACGACCCATCCTTCTTCTTTACAAACAACACTGGTGCTCCCCAAGGAGACACACTTGGTTGAATGTGCTTCCTGTCTAATATTTCTTGTAATTCAACCATTAACTCCTTCATTTCGACTAGCGCCATTCGATATGGTGCACTTGAAACTGGTACCGTTCCCGGCAACAAATCAATTACAAACTCCACCTCCCTGTCCGGTGGAATACCCGGTAACTCCTCCGAAAATACATCCGCGAACTCTTGCACAACAGGTATCTAATCCAAGGATGTTCCCACTCTTTGGGTATCCACCACATGGCATAGATAACCTACACACCCTTTTCTCAACATCTTCCTAGCTTGTGTCATAGACAGACAACAAGAGCGTCTCGGTGAATTACTACTGAAGACCACTACCTTGGTTTTCTTAGAAAGCCAAAGGTTTACACTTTTCCTATGGCAATCTATAATCGCCTCATGGTTCACCAACCAATCCATACCAATAATTACGTCAAATTCTTTTAGCCTTATCAGTACCAAACTACCGATAACTTATTCCCTCTAATTTCCACGCAGCAATTCTTATGAATATGTTCAATGGGGATTATCTCTTCGTTTGCTACCTTAACGTCTAAAGGTATAGGTAACTTCTCAGGGATTAAACCTAATCGCTTAGCAAATGCACATGCTATAAAAGAACAAGTAGCACCCGAGTCAAATAACACATAAGCATTTATGTCATTGACCGTAATGATACCTGCTACCACATCTGTTGATGCAACCTCATCTTAAATAGTCATATTAAACGTACGAGCTGAGGGTCTACCCACTGATGGTGTTGGTCCAGTAATGGCTAATTTACCACTACCAGAACTCTTATTCCCCTCTAAACCCTTCTTCGGGAAATTTCTTGCCATGTGGTCCATTGACCCATAGACAAAACACCCCTGGTTTTTCTTAGGGTTAGGACAGTTGGGTGATAAATGCCCCTCATCGTCTGATTTTAGCATCTTGCTTCCCCTTAAACATGAGACTCCATGTGAGATTTTCCGCATATCTTACATGCTTCTGTTATCCTTTTAGGATCTCCCTGCTTTACCCCGGTATTCCTAGGATTAAAACTCTTCCTCTTTGTCAATTCTCACCGCAACTTCAGCAACTTTATAATACCTCCTTCTATCTTACTCTTAATCTTCCGCTCTTTGTGGTACTGAGACAAAGCCTCACCGCCACTTTCAGCTATTATCGCCTTCTCCAGAATGGTTCCGTAGGAAGCACTCTGGAAAACCGATATCTCATCAGAGCTGTGGTTTTAAGCCACCGCTCAAATCAAGGCCTTCCTTTCCTCTATATCCACCTGATGTGGAGCAAATCTCGCCAATTCGTTAAACTTGGCGGCATACTGGGGAACAATCATATCCCCCTGCTTAAGTTCTAGGAACTTAATTTCCATCCTACCCTGCATGCTAGTAGGGAAGTAGTTCTCGAAGAAAACCTTCTTAAACTGTGCCCATGTAATAGCCTCTGTCCTAGCCCCACCCTGGTGAGCTTCCCACCAGTAGTTGGCTTCCCCCTTCATCATGTAAGTCGCAAAAGAAGTCTTTTGCGCTTCACCTATGTTTGTTATCACAAATGCCTTTTCAATCTCCCTAATCCATGTCTGCGCTTCTAGTGGATCCGTCGTTCCTCGGAACTCGGGAGGACCCACACTTTTAAAGTCCTTAAAGGTAGTTGTTCTTGCTACCCCAGGAGCTACAGGAATCCCACCCCCCACTTGGTTAAATGCAGCCGTTAATAAATTAACGAACTCTTGCATAGGGTTGTTAGGACCCCCCTGATTTTCATTATGAGACTCGGCCTCTTGGTTCCGTTGTCTCCTTCCCGGCGGCATAATTCTGATTAAATAAATAAAGATTCGTTATTATCTATTTAACTACTCGATTATCATTTTAAATTAACAACAACCATTCTTACCACAACAAGCATGTTAAATAAAAACTTCATTATATAAATAAGCTTTCATAGTCAAAACTATTTACATCATGTTCCCTTAGCCAAAAGCTATTACATACTATCTCGCGATTTCCTTCTACAAAAGTTGGGATTTACAAAAAGACTACCCTTAGTTATACAAAAGAGGGTTTTACGTCACTACTTATATACCAAAAAGATCTAGCGATCTACTAACACTGCCGAACGGCATTTTCATATTTTTGATTTTCTAGAATCGACACTATATCTCGACTTATGGTATATCGAGTCTGCCCGGACTCAATAGAATAACAAGCAATTTTTAGTTTGAAATCCTCATGAGCGCATTCATGGATGTATGACATCCTAGCTATTTTCTGGTCTTTCTCAACCAGTTTCTGTTGTAGCTCAAGGACCTCATCCTTATAATTATGAGCCTTATCAGTCATAAGCACTTTTTCATCGTGCTCTGACTCAAAGTCTGCCTCTGCAGATTCTTTCGCCTCATATAAGGCAGTGATTTCCTCAATCTGTGCCTCTACCTGAGTATGCAAATGTACATTCCTATCCAACACTTCCAGATACAATGCTCTAGTTGCATCCAGAGATGCTGGCTCCTGAGTAGGTAACACCATGTTAATCGATGTCACCTCCATTTTCTCCTCCACATCTAGCATCTCGTTAAGGTATGATGCTAATCCCATAGTCTCCTCAGAGTATTCCTCCTCAGAGATGTACTCCTCAAGGTTTGAGTCTTCTAGTACAACTATCGGTACCTCTGCCACTGGCATTGGTACAATCTCAACTTGGTTAACTGAGTCTTCACTTATCATTTCCACGTTTCTAAACCTCAAGCTATCGATTGACATCTACAAACACATAACACATTGATTATTACATAATACACAATAGTATAAGCACAAATCACATTTAATATCTTTAAGATTAATTTTCAACTTTTAATTCTTTCGATACTGAGTTATCTCAATATCTTCTTAATTCAATGGGCTTGAATTTCATTCCTCGGACTTTACCTTCCTTACGAGGTTATTAGCCTAAGGTTTTCCCCCCTTAAGTTTTATAACCTAAGGCTTTGATACCAACCTGTGACGCCCCCAAATTCGGGTATCTTCCAACCCGACAGATGGTGCTCCACTGTACTAACATCCATACAATCATTCCATTGAAATACAACAAAATGAAAGTAATTACTATCTTCTTATTACAATCAAAGTATAATCCTTCCCAGGTTCATAAACCTGGTTACATCGTTCATTGTTCATAATGTATAATACATACAAACTTACTAAACTATTACACAATGCCTAAGCATCCATCTTAGCTTTGCCCTTATCATTCTTGGCATTCACAGTACGTTCATCTTTAACTGTAGTTATATAATTCAAGCAAGAAGTGAGCATGAAAGCTCAGCAGGTTTAATCAAGGATAACAGGAATACCACATTCATGAATTATACAACAATTCCAACATAACTGAATAATAGTTATGAAGTATTCTAAATCAATAATACTTTAACAGTTCATAACATCAATTCCCAAAGTATAGAATAGATTAGGAATTTTGAACCGGTCGATAGACCATGAACAGTAAATTTTAGTTTTCATACTTGAAAAGGAGTCCACAGCACTAAGGCCATTCATCCGTATAACTTATGAGCACTTCTAGGTGATCAGCCTATAGTACTCTATGTTGATCAACACTACATTCATTAAATGTATTTACGTTTAATATTTTTGGCAAACTCGTGTGCCCATTGTATAATCGATGAAAAATACTTTTGTTTGTTCATAGACAAACCTTACCTTCACGTCCGTACCAATTAATTGGTATAGGATAGTGTTAACATTTCTATATAGAATGATATGAATAATAATCAATCTATATCTTACGAATAGTCTAGCCGAGTTAAAATTTGGCATCGACCCTTTCTTTAAAACAAGTCTTGCAATTCAGTTCAACGAATCACATAAAACTTGGCTAACATGGAAGTTAGACAAGCGTTAAGAAAACTTGCCTTTCGGCGTTTTCAAATAACTTATTCGACTGACCTCAGCCTTTATAGAATCTACATGATATGTTCACATAGCACACTGTAATTAGCTGTCAAATAACTATTCACATTGTTCCTACAAGCTTCTTTCTCTTCTATGTATATGTTAACTTAATATCTTTATTAAAGTCAACATGACTTATTACCCTTCGTCCCGGTGTATCACTCTATTGACGTTTATTAACCGGACTCAAACATCGTTGATAAGGTACCAACTTTGTTCGTTGTACATATCTTGTTAACATGCATTAGATTCCTAAGTTTCATACTCTATACCTTATTATAGGAAATATATGATTAGTCTTAGTACATTTATTGAGTATATAAACTCAACCCAAATAGGTCTCGAAATAACTGAAGTTCAAAACCTAAGTTATTATCAAAGCATCGAACTTCGTATTGCTAGCACGACATCAAGCATTCTAGTGAAATTTGGCGCCACTCTCTCCAGGTTTTGCTTGAACTTGCCGGCTGGCTGAGTCCATGAACAAACTCTCGTATTTGTGACATGATGAGTCTCCATTTCTTTTTTTTTTTTTCGGCCTTAATCAAGCGCCGCAAGTATGGCTTTTTTACACTACGTGCATTGCGCTATTTGCTGCACCTCGATCTGATTCTTAGCAGTTTTGTAAACCTGTGTGAATTTCCCGGGGCCGTAACTTCTTCGTTATAAGCCCGATTTGGTCCGTTCAAAAGCCTACACATCATAAATGACATACCCTACGCTTTTATATAAGAATTCAACACTTTCGAATCCGTTAACTCATAATTCATTATTGAGTTCATTTTATATACGTTCGTAAACGTTAATGAGCGTTCAATGCTCGTTTTCTTCGTTCTAAGTTGGAATCAGACGATTCTCGAACCCACAACTCTTAATTACCCTATCTCACGTGTTGACATTAAAAACCAACATTTTCAAGTCTCACGGCAACTTTCGACTACCAATCCGGAATTTTTACGTTTTCGACGTTTAACGTCTATTTCTGTAAAATTCACCATATCTTCGTTACTAGGGTTCTCTAGGCCAAATCACATGGAATACTCCATGAACTTCATATCTACATCCTATTCAAACAAGATGCAAATACTAACGGATTGATTGAGTCCAATCGTTTATAAATAATTGATCTCAACTACCAATTTTTTCATGGTTCAAAACTATTTCAAACCTTATGATCCTTATAATCTCATGACTTATAGAGATTGAATCTATGGTAAGTCATCTTTAATCTCTCAAACAAGGCATATACCACCCATCTATTATTCTCTAATACAAAAAAAAATCAAAAAGAGATGGAGAATGAAGAACAAGAAGTATTACCTCAAGTTTCTTAAAAATGTCTTGGAAGAATAAAGGTTAAAGCTTCCCAAGTGAAGGACTTATAAGTCTAGCTCTCTTTTCTCTCTCAAATGATATAGGTTGGCTAGTTGAAAAACTCATAAATGAATCAACCTAGCTTCTTATTTATAGAAAATTAGAATGGAGGGCATAATAGTCAAAGAACCATCACCTCCTTACTATTCATGTGTGGTCACCAAGTAAAACACTTGGTGACCAAGCCTTATGCTTGGCTTCCACACCAAGGTGGCCGTCCCACCTCCTTTTGTGACATCCCATGGGTTGCCCCATGGGTTTTACCCATTCGGTAACCCACCGGTTCGACCCACGGTTCAGTTTTAATGAATTGGGCTTAACTAAATAAACATTGGGCCTTGACTTGGACTTAACCCATCCATCTCATTAGGCTTAGTCATTCAATTGATTGGGCTAATCATAATCCAATACAAGTGAATTACTCATTGATAGATAGATTAATCCTATGATACGCATCATATTCTACACGTACAATTCACGTATTCCCTTCGTATACTATACGCACAATAATCGTATTGTACCTCGTATTTACTTTACGTATTATACATAGATACTAACTGGCATCACTAATTGTATAACACTTGAATTAAACCTAACGCCATTCCTTCTACGCATATTATTTCCTTCTCGGAAATCAATATACTCAACCCTTAGGTTTTAAGTCCGCAGGCGAAAACTGCATTTTCCATAAATGAAATATTATCAGATATTCCAACTCGTCACGATATTCTATCATTATGCGTTTCCCAGATTTTCAAAATAATTCCTCGAACAGAAACGGATGAATAGTGTTTTTACGAAAATTTCTCGGAAAACAATTATTATCGTCTTGGAAATTCCAAACAACTATTTCTAACACGTAGCCAGAATACTAACCACGTTAGCACATTCTAGGTCATAGAACGACCTTCACATTACTTACTCACAAAGAAATCAATTAAATTCATTTAATTCACATAATCAAATAAAAATTTAATTGTCATAAAAATCCGATTTTCTCGGACGTTACACCTTGTACATATATTCCTTGAAGGACTTTACATATAATCATGAGCATTTACTTTAAACATCAAATCAAAATATGCATTCTCCCAATAGTTATTACTTATTCTTCATGAGTTTATAACTTATGAAAGTATAAACTACATACAATTTCATTTCTCATGACTTATAATGGTTTAAGTCTTCTACCATCATTGTAACAACCCCAAAATAGGTCCATTCCATCCAACCCATTCTGAGTCGCCAAATACATGGTACAGAAAACAACTACAACTTTATTACAACAATTGTCGTGCAAAATACAACAACACATATGCTGTGAGTTTGGATACAAATATATATCAACTATGACTCATGTTCCAACAGTGGACAACACCTCATAATGACACCTTACATAAAGGTATAGTCGAAAACAGTTTTAGAAATTAGAATTTTTGGGAAGTGCTCAAGGAAACCTTCGTACATGGGAGGCCATGTGTCTAGGTTATTATAGATATCATATGGCCACAGAATTATCTTTGGTTGACCCAATAAATCCCAAAGAAAAACGAGAAGATTACTATCATATTCTTCCCAATGGCGAGTCTTCTCTTGACATATCATTATCTCCACTGTCTCTAATTGAGAGTTATATTTCAAATAGACTCCAAGATCATATAGATAGTGCTGATAGATATACTTAGCAAGTGAATGAGCACAACTCTGTCTTATGATGACACGAGGTTGTATGTCATTAGACATCTTGTATGATAGTGGCAAAACACCCTTCCAAGTTAAATTCACCTCACCCTCAACATCTATAGACCACCGTTCTATTCCCTTGTTATTCCCCCGCTCGACCCAGCTACACTTTTATTACCTGAAAGGAATTGTGAAGCAAAAGGGTGAGCACAACTAGCTCAGTAAAGAATATCATGACTAAAGATAAATAAATTATCAATAGCCTTTAACAGTAATAAATCAGAGATTTAGAACATATGGTAGATGATAAAACTTTTCAACCATAGTCAGAATTTGAACGAAGCAAATCCATTAGAAGAGTCAAATAGACCATAAAGTCTATTATCTTCTCCATGTTAAAAGTCCACCAACAATGTTTTATCCCTGTAACATCAATCAAAAATTCCTGTCCACAATCACATGTATAACTCATAATCATAATTGTTGTTCTAAATTCCTTTCCTCATCCAGGACAAAGATAATTTTCATCACCTGAAACATCAAAGATCATGGTTACACCAAATCACAGTTCCTGTTCATAATCACATTGATAAATTAATCTTTGCACTACGGGCCAAAGATATACATCAACAAGTCATCTTTGCACTAGAGGCCAAAGATATTCATTAACAAGTCATCTTTGCACTACAGGCCAAAGATATTCATCAGCTAGTCATGTTCATCTAAACACCTATTCATCTTTGCACTACGGGCCAAAGATATTCATCAGAAATCATTCATCTTTGCACTACAGGCCAAAGATATTCCGTTATATCATCATTTAGGACTGAGGATGATGAATTTTTTTTTAAAAAAAACGAATCCAGTGAAGCAAAAGAACAAATATTAAGGATTTGTACTTTAAATAATTCCCATTCAAAAATACTTCATAAATAACCAGAGTGGGGTAAAATTCAAGAATGATCAAAACATGGATACAATCAAAGCTAGTATCCAGAATAGATATTTTGGACAAAAAGAATAAATTTCATTTTTCGGTGAATAGTGCCGTATTCGTGAATAGTGCCGTATATGTGAATAGTAACTCCGAAACCAAAAGATAGACATTTCACAAAATACATCATCACGTTTCGTGAATAGTACTCGTGAATAGTAACTCATGAATAGTAACTCGTGAATAGTAACTGATGAATAGTAACTCATGAATAGTAACTCATGAATACTAACCCCGACATGAAAAAGTTCCAAATTTGATAAAAATTCAAACCAATATTTCGGCATAATGATATTGAAGAAATAATATCATTTATGAATAAAATAATCTCCCTTACAATCCCTTACCTTAGAAAGAATAATACTTCTGACTGGAATACTGGATATAGTGCTGAAAGAACTTGCACCGTATAGCAATACTCAAAGTACTAAAATACTCATAAAATACGCTCGATATAATAGAGAGAAAAAGAGAGAGAAATCTTTAGTTTCTGGTGTGATTTTCAATTCTAACCTAAGCACCTTATTTATAGGAAAATGCTTAGAACACCAAAGCAGAAAATTTAATAAAATATTATTATTATTATAAAATTTTCACGACAACCTCTTGACAACTGATTTTAGCACATTCCAACAACCAAAACCATCAAAAAAATGTTTTTCTCAATTAATTTATTTAAAACTCCAAATAATAATAATTAATTAATCCGGAACTTCAATAATTCATAATAAATAGCCCTTTTATCAGAAAATTCGAATCTCGCTTTTTTTATAGAAAATTCAATTCTCTACAACTTTGCAGAAGAAAGTTTTTCTAAATTCCAAACAGAAATTGACCGAAATCCATAAACGGGCGATTTTACAGGCTATAATCAAATTTCAGTCAAGAAATGGGTCCACCAACATGTTTAACATGTTTTTAGTATTTATTGCAACAAAAATACTTTTCTTCCTCATATACTCATATATCCCACATTCATTGTAAAAATATCACCATTATTATATTATTAAAATATAATAATATATTAAAATGAATTATTTTATCAGAAAAAGATAAAATATTAATTTTCAACAATTGTCACATTAAAAATTTTCTCCATCTATATCCACATAAAATTAATATTTTCCTCATCATATAAATCAATAATTAATTATTCACAAATAATATTATGTAATCACAATAATGACAACCAGCCGTTCCTCAGAAAGAGGGGCTTTCCAATAAGAATTTCTCCTTATCATGCCAAGCAATTAGGTGACCAAACCTCTCCTTAGACAGAACTTTCTAGACATTGCCAATAATGTTATCTAATAATATTATTCAGATAATATGAATTATTGCTCCGATAATGGAAAATATTGTGTAGTGACAATTATTGAAACAACCGTAATATAAAATATCAACGCAAAGAATTATTGAATTAATAAAATAAAATCTTTGAATAAAGAATTACTATAACAATTATTGAGTAGTGCCTTCTTACGTAAGAATCAATAATTTAAAATATTGTGCAATACCGTGTTGCTAACTTTGCAACAACAATAGCGTATTATTTTACTTTACCCACCGGTATTCCAATAAGTGTTAATCTATAACTATTACAATCGTTATTTATAAAAACTTTAATTTGTCTTTTTCTTCATCAAACGCTTATTACATTATGGGGCCCCAATAAATGGTCGCTACCGTCGCATTTAATATTCCCCACGCGAAAAATATTCCACGACCAAACGAATATTCCCAAACAACAATGAATATTTTATAACCACTTCATGTATTTTTAAAAAATTTCATATATCACCCTTAACTTTAACTTTTTATCAATTTAACCATTTACCGAATTTTAATTATAAGAAAAATTGAATACTTTTATTTCATAAAATTCAGGGTCTTACAATCATCCTTACAATCTTCTTCTCATACAAACTTCAGTTATGTAAACATATTACAAGTCTTACAAGTTCTTCCTTAGTTCATAACTTATCTATGAATAAAGTGCTTATTCAAGGCTTATTAAGACTTAAGTCTTTAGATTATTCATTCTTATCATTTCTTAGCATACAAGTCTATTAATCCACACTTCTCTTATCAACCTACAATTGTAGAGATGGAAGACTAATGACATAGGATCATTACCTTTGATGATGAAGTTCTTCTTCTTCTTTTCTAACAATGGAAGTCTAGCTTATTCTCACTTATTCTCTCTAACAATTAAGTTGAAAGTTGTTGGATGAAAGTTAACAAACAACAAATGAAATCCAAAGCTTTGTATTTATAGGATTGCTAAGGTTAGGGCATAGTGGTCAATAGCCAATCCCACCTCCTTAATCACCTCCTTACTATTCATTACTTAATCACTAACTTAACTTGGTCATCAAATCTTTTGCTTGGCCATCACAACTTTTCCTTGGTCACCAAGATTAACCATATTATTATGGGTTGCCCCATGGGTCACCCTAACCCATTGGATTAATAGCTTGGGCTTTAGGTTTAATTAATTTATCCTACATTTGGGTATGTATTAACAAACTCACTTGGGCTTTACCATTACTTACACTTAGTCTTGCACATTAACTTCTTTTGGACTTTATAAATTGCTACACAATCCTACAAGTCCATTTCATTTGGCTTAAAGCCTTAGAACGTATACTCTACGTATTATTCTCGTATTCTCACTCATATACTTATTCAACATATACGACATACCATCCTTCGTACATATTCGTATAATACTTTGCATTATACTCGTATTCATTTCCTCGTACAATACCTATGTATTATACGATCATAACTTAAGTTCCTTAACACTTTATTTTCCCTAATGTTCTCGCATTAAGTCCGCAAACAAAAAATTACGTTTTCCATACTCGAATTATTTTTACGTAGTCCATCTCACCACGGTATTCTATCATTACGTATTTTACGGAAGTTCAAAAATAATTCCCTAGTAGAAATCGATGAATAGTGTTTTTCAAAAAATTTCTCGGAAAACTTTTATTTTCGTCTTAGAAATTCAAACACTTTAGTTCCTTCACGTAGTCAAAATACTACGACTTTCTGACTTTTTTAGGTTATAGAACGACATTCATCTTACTAACACATAATAATAACAAAAAATATTATTTTATTTATTATTTAATTAAATAAAATTATTTTACTTAAGATCCGAATTTCTCGGTCTTTACATGAGAAGTGTTATTCAATGTTTCATAATACTTCATAACTATTGTTCAGTTATTGAAGAATAATCATATGATTCTCGAAGTGGTATCTATATAATATATTGTTAGACTTGCTGAGCTAGTTATGCCCACTTCTTGCTTGAATCATATGATTACAGCTATGGTCGAGCGAACCGAGGGTTCTAGTAGAGATAAAGGCAAGGCGAAGATGAATGATTAGTTTATCTTATAATAGACTAGTAAGTGTATGTATTATATTATGATGAACAAAGAATGTAATGGTTTCATAACTTGGGAACGTGATGTCATATTATTAATGTAATAAGATTGTCGTTGATACACACATTTTGATGTTGTTTCAATAGAATGAATGTACAGTTATGAGTACCATTTTGAACCATCTGTCGGGTTGGAAGATACCCGAATTTGGGGGTGTCACAATGTACTATCGTGTTTGTTTAATTTCTCTGAGGCTGTATGATTATACTATATTTTGTCTTAATACTGGATTCGTAGTGATATAGTAGTTATTTGCATTGCATATCATTTTTCTTGGGGACAAGTAATGTTTCAAGTTTGGGGGAAATTGATGAGTAGGTTTTTAACCTACGATTTATCCTTATTTAGCTTTATACATTGTTATTTTTTGAGTATTTCATGTTGCTTTTGATGTGTTTTTGTTCTTGTTACAGGTTATTAAGGTGAACACATCAAAATGCTGGCATTGGAATAAATCTCAAGCGATTATAGACATACTGCATCACCGGCGCGGGGCGCACCGTGAATACAAAGGAAATAGCGCGGGGCGAGCTACATGGGAAAAAGATACTGCATCACTAGCGTAGGCCGCGCCACTTTAACGAAGGGCCTGACGCGGGGCGCGCCGGTCGAACGGGACAGGAGCTGAATTGGTTTATTTTGTATGTACTTGAGTTGTGTTAGAAAAAAATAACTTCTTTATGTAATAAGGTCATATTAGGAGTGTGTTAAGGAGGTTATTTCATATTAATTGGGATTCTTTGTTTAAGAACTTGTTGGGTTCAATTAGGAGTTTGATTTTTATTAGAATTCCTATGGGATGAATTTGACATGGATTAGAATTGGATTTGGTTAAGTTGAAGTGAATTAACTTGTGCTAAGGAGTAGAGTGCTAAAGATATCCAACAATTGATTTATAGGGAGAGAGCCATAACTAAAAAGCAAAATCTTGGAGGAACGAAGGAAGGATGTGATTTCACGAAGATTGCAGATTTGAAGGGCGAGAAGGGCGGTGTATTACAATTCTTCTTCAATTTCAATTTTTGTAATTGGGATGATGATTTTTTTTATTTATTCAGTATTTAATTCATTAATTATGAACTAAATTACTTTTTAGGCTTGTAAGGGATCTTTAATGTTGAATGATAATTATCATGCCTTGATTTGGGTTTAATAAATTATTAATTCAGTTTATCTATTGAGATTTATATTAATTTATAAATTCCTTGATCACAAATTTTATGTGGATTTGTATGGATTCGAGAGATGATGTATGAATCTAGACCTAGTTACAATAGCATGTGTAAGACCCCAACTTTTATGAATAAAGATTATTTTTTCTCGAAATATATTTTTGAATATTATGGTGTGGATTGGATATAATGTTATAGTTGTGGGTATTATTTACAAATTTTTCTAAGTAAGCAAGTGGTTATATAATATTCGATTGGTCGGCGAATATTCGTTTTAACAGGGAATATTCGTACGACGGCATAATCATGGGTGGACCCCACAACGGAAGTATTGTCTTAGTTAGAAAATGACAAAATTATCTTTTTTATAAAAATAACAGCGAAAGTTTTACCGTTAAACTGTTGAACTACCCGGTGACAAAAGTACAGTAATACGCGTGATTGCATAGTAGCACATAATATTGATTATTGATGCTTACGTGAGAAGTCACTAGTTATACTCAATTATTGCTACAGTAATTGCTGCATAATATCTCTCATATTATTGATTCAATTATTGTCACAGTATCATATGCATAATATCTTATATTATTAAATCGATAATTGAGACGACAAAGATATTCATATTATTATTTACAATATCGATAATGTCTAGAAAGTTTCACAAGGAGAGGTTTGGTCACCTAATCATGCGCCAATAGGAGAATTCCTTATCTAAAGCCCCTCTTTCTTGGGAATGATCCGGTTCTTAAATATCGTGAGTTATAATATTAATGATGAATAAGTTCGTGTTGATTAAAGATGAAATTAATATTTCCATTGTGTTGGGATTATTAGTGTTAGTGAAAATCAACATCTATTTTGATAATAATGAATGTCTGGAGGTTATATTAACCAATCGGGTAATTAATTGGATAAATGAGCAATTAATTGCTATTAATTAACATGCTTATAACTATTTGTTCACATGTGTGTACTATTGATTCACATGTATGCACTATTAGGGGAGGTGGTGTAAGATTGATAATACTTGCATGACTAAATTAAAAATGGAGGTATAGATGAATGTACTATACTATAATTAATTTTTTCACATGATTATATTATTTATTCACATGATTGTACTATTGATTCACATGATGTACTATTAGGGGAGGTGGTGCAAGTTTGATAATACTTGTAGGACTAAATTAAATTGAAAGAAAAGATGAAGGTATTATACTGTAATATTTCGACCCCCAAAACGTGCAATTATCGAAACTATGTTTTCCTATAAATAGAAGCTCATTCTTCTTTTATTCTCACCAATTCACTAAGGCTCACAAGAGCAACTATAGAAAGAGAAGCAATAGAGAGAGAAGCTTTAGAGAGAAAGTAAAAGAGAAGTCTGCTACCTCACTATTCCAGTATCCAGTCTTCTTCTGAGTTAAGGGATAATATTTTGTTCAGTATTCATAGGATTAATATTTTCTTCCATACTCTGTAGTATATGAGTAATATTATTTCGTCTCGTATTCCTGATTATACCCTCATTTTGTTAAAGTATTGCTTCTATACTCTGTGAAATTAGTAGAATATCATTGAAATTTGCACTTCATCTAGTATTGTTTCACAAGGATATTTTCTACACATTCTTGTTAAATTTTAAGCTTTTCATGTTGGAGTACTGTCCATGAGTAGTATTCATTTTTATAGTACTATTCACAAAGTACTATTCACGGGGTACTATTCACGAGTACTATTCACAAAGTACTATTCACGAGGTACTATTCCTGAAGTACTATTCACGGGGTACTATTCACCCGGAGAATTATTAATGACAAAAATTAATTTCTTTGCTATCCAAATCATTTTTGATACAATATTATTCTTGAATTTTACTCCACAAAGCAGTATCGTGTTGACAATTTGGACATTATTGAATTTTGGATAAATTAAGATTTAAATTTTTAAAAATTTATCCTTTGCTTTCTTTTAATTGAATTTTTATATCATTGTCATCATCCTAATGCTTATATTGTGATAAAAGTCATATGTGGCTTACGTGCATAGATGTACTATTGATTGGTATGATTATGACCAGGGATTATTCAGTATAATCATGATCGTAATGTTACAAATGATGTGGTAAAAATCATCATTGGTCTGTAGTGCATTGATGGACAGTTGTTGGTATGATTATGACCATGGATTATTTGGTATAATCATGACCATTGATGATTGCATGAATATCCTTGGCCCGTAGTGCAAGGATGATTCAATGATGTGGTTTATTTATTAAGCTGAGTCTCAGCGATAAAATTGATGATAAACTTTTTAAATCATAGAAGGTAGTAGATATCAAGCTCTACTTGACTCTTCTAATGGATTGTTTGTTCCACTGCAGTTAAACTTGATGGTTATTATATTTTATTATTTTAACACTGTTGAAGGCTAACGATAATTTATTCTGCATTATCTTAGTCATAATATTTCTTAAAGGGCTAGTTGAGCTCACCCTTTGTTTCATTGTTCTCTTCAGGAAATGAGAATATAGCTGGGACTAGTCGGGAAACGGAGTGACGGTCCAGATTTTTGCATTAGTAGTCCTCACTATTCAGTGAAATAGTGTGATAATAATTGTAATGAGGACTTTATTTGAGTTTGGATACTCTCTATGAGACATTATCCATGTTGAAACTCTCAGCTACGTTTTGTCGTACTGTATAAAAGAAGTGTGTATTTAAATTCTGTACCATGTATTTGGCGACTCAAGATGGGTGATGTATACCTATTTTGGGGGGTGTCACAGTTATTGGTATCAAAGCTTAGGATATGATCCCCGGCCGAGATGTGAGACAAGAACTAGGATGGGAGAGACGGGAATTCTTCGCTAGTATGACCTACCTAAGTTTATTTGGTATTTATTTGCTCTACGTAGAGTATAGGGATAATATGTGACATGTCAATTAACCCTTTTTTTTGTGGCAAGATTTTGAAAATGGCATTCGAAAATGTTGAGATAAGCAATGAAACACATGAGACAGTTGAGTCACCAATGATCAATACTCAGGATAATGTGAATCAGGATGGCAATAATCCTCAGGAAAACAACAACGCTGACCAAATGATGAACGATGGGATGTTCAGAGGCTTTATGCAATTCACGCAACATCAGGCGAGAACGACTCCTGTTCAAAATGCAGGTGGAAACATTAGCAACTCTCGGACGGTCACCGCTATACAGTTCAAGGAGCTGGGACCACCAGAGTTTATTGGAGAGCCAAAACCACTTAAGGCGGAGATGTGTATAAAGCAGATCACCAAGATATTTGATGTCTTGGGATGATTCGAGGAGCAAAAGGTTCCCTTTGCCACCTTTATGTTGCGAGGAGAGGCAGACATCGGTGGGAATCGGTAAAAGCGACTCAACTCCGCCTTGATCAAGATGTCTTGGGAGAAGTTCCAAGAACTGGTCAATGACAAGTACTTTCCCGAAAGTATTCGTCACATGAAGGAGGTAGAGTTTATCAAGCTGGAGCAGAACAACATGACCGTGTCGCAGTATGAAGCTAAGTTTGCCGAGTTGTCTCGGTTTGCATCCCACTTGGTTGATAATGAGGAGAGAATGACGTGGATGTTTCTAAAGAGGTTTCAAACCCGAGATACGTCAATACTTAATTTCTCACAAACTGTGTTTGTATTCTGATATTGTAAATAGGGCTCAGTTATTGAAGCGCGATAACGAGTCAACCCAACCAAAAGAGAGCAGCCGACAAAATGATAATACTAGTGGTAGTAGTCATCGAAGCGGTGACAACAAACGTGGAAGGAATCAACATACCAGAAATGGTAACCACTTCGATGGTAATCATGGCCAAGATAATAGAAGTGGAAATTTCAAGAAGAGGAAATTCAATAATGATGGAAAGACGTCAACACCAACACCTAATGTTAAGGAAGGAGAACGACTGTCGGTCGTATGTTACAAATGCAAAGGGGAGGGACACATCAGTCCAAACTGTACGCAACAGTCCAAGGCATGTTATAATTGTGGAAGAGAAGGTCACCAAGCCCGATTTTATTGTGCATCGAAGTCAAGTCCAGCTGGGATGGAGGCATCAAAGACCGTCACAGACAAGACAAAACCGATAGTTCAAGGGAGAGAGTTTGTCGTAACCTCCCAAAAAAGCAAGGGATCCAAACTCTAGCAAAGTCTATACCTTATTTGATACCGGTTCTACCCATTCTTTTATTTCTCCTACTTGCGCTCAAAGTTTAAATTTAACTCCTGAGAAATTAGACTTTGATTTATCTGTTGAAACTCCGTTGGGAGACACCTTCATTACATCCATTGTTTATAAGTCTTGTTTGATTCAAATCGGTAACCGCAAGTTATATGTCGATCTTATTTCCTTAAAAATACTTGCATTTGATGTGATTTTAGGGATTGATTGGTTAACTACTCATCATGCAAAAATTGGTTGTTTTCATAAGGTTGTTAGCTTTCATATTCCTAACCAACCTATTATGCGGATTTAAACAACCAAACCACTAAAGTCAATCACTGTCATATCAAGCCATAAAGCTATTCGTTTATTGAAAAATGGATGTCAAGCTTTCTTAGCCCATGTCACGGATTTAAATAAAAATACATCAGATTTGAATGATATTTCTATTGTTATTAAATTTCTTGACGTATTCCCTAAAGAACTTCCTGGCCTACCCCTAGAGCGTGAAATTGAATTTTGTATCGACCTTGAATCCGGTACAGAACCCATTTCTAAAGCCCCATATCGAATGGCTCCTACTGAACTTCAGGAGTTAAAAACCTTACTATAGGAATTGTTAGATATTGGTTTCATTCGACCTAGTACGTCTCCTTGGGGTGCTCCTGTTCTATTCGTGAAGAAGAAAGATGAAAGTATGCGACTTTGTATTGATTATCGGGAGTTGAATCACGTCACCATCAAAAATAGGTACCCATTGCCTCGTATTGATGATCTGTTTGACCAGTTGGAAGGCGCCAAATTCTTTTCAAAGATCGATCTTCGTTCTGGATATCATCAGTTGAAGATTAAAATTGATGACATTCCAAAGACTGCTTTCAGAACTCAGTACGGGCATTACGAATTCCTAGTCATGTCTTTTGGATTGACTAATGCTCCTGCTGCCTTCATGGATATGATGAACCAAGTATTCAAGGAATATTTGGATCACTTTGTGGTCGTCTTTATTGATGACATCCTCATATATTCCAAAAGTCGTGAAGATCATGAACAACACTTGAGGCTGATACTCCAAAAGCTTCGTGAAAACAAGCTTTATGTCAAGTTAAAGAAATGTGAGTTTTGGCTTGAGGAAGTAGCATTCCTTGGGCACGTAATATCAAATCACGGAATATCTGTTCACCCGGGAAAGATTAAAGGAATTCAAAGCTGGGAGCAACCTAAGTCAGTGACCAAAGTACGTAGCTTTCTCGGCTTAGCTGGTTATTATCGGAGATTCATAGAAGGGTTTTCTTGAATCACTACTCCATTAACTCAGCTGACTCAGAAAGATACAAAATTCGGTTGGAGCGAGGAATGTGAGAAGAGTTTTCAAAAACTCAAGAGGAGACTCATTTTAGCACCTGTTCTGACAATACCATCTGGCTCGGAGGGATTTGTCATCTATAGTGATGCTTCAGGCAAATGGTTAGGATGTGTTCTCATGCAACATAGAAAAGTCATAGCCTATGCCTCACGACAACTTAAAGAATATGAGAGGAATTATCCTAATCATGCTCTAGTGTTGGCAGCTGTCATTTTTGCGCTTAAGATTTGGAGGCATTACCTGTATGGAGAGAAGGTGGAGATCTATATGGATCATAAAAGACTCAAATATTTCTTCACTCAAAAGGAACTCAACATGTGGCAACGATGATGGCTTGAGCTATTGAAAGATTATGATCATACCATTCAATACCATCCTGGAAAAGCCAACGTGGTAGTTGACACATTGAGTAGAAGATCATATGCGGGTACAAGTGTGATATTGTTAACGCAAAGACCCATTTTATATGACTTACAAAGGATGGAGATAGAATTAAAGACTCCAGGGACCCATGTGATGATGGCCAATATACGAGTAGAACCGACTTTAATCGATAAAGTTAAAGCTGCTCAAGCTATAGACCTGGAGCTGATGCGTATGAGGAAGAAAGTGTAAGAAGGTGTTATTCCAAAAGTAAGAATCGATGAAGAAGAAATACTTCGAGTCAACTCCAGACTTTGTGTTCCTAACGATTCTGACTTGAAGTATAAAATCATGATGGAGGCGCATAACACACACGATTTGTAATCCATCTCGGGAGTACCAAAATGTATCGTGATCTTCAACATACATTTTGGTGGAGCAATATGAAGAGAGAGATAGTGGGGTTTATCTCAAGGTGTCTAACTTGTCAATGAGTCAAGGCGGAACATCAAGTCCAAAAGGTCCATTACAACCACTTGAAATTCAAGAATGGAAGTGGGAGCACATTACCATGGATATCGGTCTTCCCAAGGTTTCTCAAGGTATAGGTCTTCCCATGGTATGATCGACCAAGATCCGCCATTTCTCGATACGAGAAACTTATACACTTGAACGCCTCGCTCAGAGACATAAACGAGATTGTAAGATTTAAGATCCATAGATTTCGAGACCCAAGTTATTTCGGGGTTAGTTTGCAAAAAGCTATGGGCACATATTTATGATTTAGTTTAGCATATCATCCTCAAACGGACGGACAATCGGAGAGGACTATTCAAACTCTTGATGATTTATTAAGACTATGTGTCCTTAACTTCAAAGGAAGTTGGGACAAGTTCTTACCATTGGTGGAGTTTTCCTACAACAACAATTATCAAGCAAGTATTGGCATGGCTCCATTTGAGGCGTTGTATGGAAGAAAGTGTCATTCTCCAGTATACTGGGATGAGGTGGGTGAAGCAACGTTGTTGGGACCGGAGTTGGTACGTATGACTACAAAAAAGATTCAAATGATCCGATAACGTATAAAAACCTCACAAGATTGACAAAAGAGTTATGTTGATCTTCATCGAAAGGACGTGGAATTCAATATTGGAGATCATGTGTTGTTACGTGTTGCTCCATGGAAAGGAGTTACGAGATTTAGAAATAGAGGAGAGCTCAATCCTCGATTCATTGGCCCATTTTTAATCCTTAAACGAGTAGGAACTGTGGCCTATAGACTCGCCTTACCGCCAAGTATGTCTCGTGTTCATAACGTTTTTCACATATCTATGTTATGTAAATATGTGAAAGACCCGAACCACATTATTGAATTAGAACCGGACGAGATAGAGGAAGATTTAACGTATGAGGATGTTCCTATTAAAATCTTGGATAAGAAGGATCATATTCTAAGCTCCAAGGTTATATCTCAAATCAAAGTTTGGTGGAGAAACCACGATGTTGAGGAAATGACCTGAGAGTTAGAATCTGAAATGAAGTTAAGGTTTCCTCACCTCTTCAACATAACAGATACGTACCCTAATTTTGAGGACGAAATTTTATAAGAAGGGGAGGTTGTAAGACCCCAACTTTTATGAATAAAGATTAATTTTTCTCGAAATATATTTTTGAATATTACGGTGTGGATTAGATATAATGTTATAGTTGTGGGTATTATTTACAAATTTTGCAAAGTAAGCAAGTGGTTATATAATATTCGATTGGTCAGGGAATATTCATTTTAACAGGGAATATTCGTACGACGGCACAATCATTGGTGGACCCCACAACGGAAGTATTGTCGTAGTTAGAAAATGACAAAATTATCTTTTTATAAACATAACGGCGAAAGTTTTACCGTTAAACCGTTGAACTACCTAGTGGTAAAAGTACAAGAATACGCGCGTGGTTGCATAAGAAGTAGCACACGATATTGATTATTGATGCTTACGTGAGAAGTCACTCGCTTATACTCAATTATTGCTACAAAGAATTATTTGCATAATATCTCTCATATTATTAATTCAATTATTGTCATAGTATCATCTGTATAATATCTTATATTATTAAATCAATAATTGAGACGACAAAGTTATTCATATTATTATTTGCAATATTGACAATGTCTAGAAAGTTCTATCAATGAGAGGTTTGGTTACCTAATTGCACGCCAATAGGGAGAAATCCTTATCGAAACGCCCCCTCTTTCCTGGAAATGATCTGGTTGTTAAATATTGTGAGTTATAATATTAATGATGAATAAGTTCGTGTTGATTAAAGATGAAATTGATATTTCCATTGTGTTGGGATTATTAGTGTTAGTAGGAATCGACATCTATTTCGATAATAATGGATGTATGGAGGTTATATTGACCAATCGGGTAATTAATCGGATAAATGAGCAATTAATTACTATTAATTCACATGCTTATAACTATTTGTTCACATGTGTGTACTATTGATTCACATGCATGCACTATTAGGGGAGGTGATGCAAGATTGATAATACTTGCATGAATAAATTAAAAATGGAGGTGTAGATGAAGGTACTAAACTGTAATTAATTTTTTCACATGATTATACTATTTATTCACATGATTGTACTATTGATTCACATGATGTACTATTAGAGGAGGTGGTGCAAGTTTGATAATACTTGCAGGACTAAATTAAAAATAAAAGAAAAGATGAAGGTATTATATTGTAATATTTCGAGCCCCAAAGCGTGCAATTATCGAAACTATATTTTCCTATAAATAGAAGCTTATTCTTCTTTCATTCTCACCAATTCACTAAGACTCACAAGAGCAATTATAGAAAGAGAAGCTATAGAGAGATACGCTTTAGAGAGAAAGTAGAAGAGAAGTCTGCTACCTCACTATTCTAGTATCCAGTCTTCTTCTGAGGTAAGGGATATTATTTTGTTCAGTATTCATCGGAATAATATTTTGTTCCACACTATGTAGTATGTGAGTAATATTATTTCGTCTCGTATTCCTGATTATACCCTCATTTTGTTAAAGTATTACTTCTATACTCCGTGAAATTAGTAGAATATCCTTGAAATTTGTGCTTCATCTAGTATCGTTTCACAAGGATATTTTCTACGTATTCTTGTTAAAGTTTAAGCTTTTCATGCCGGAGTAATATTCATTAGTCTATGAGTAGTATTCATTTATTCATAAAGATTTTATTCAAAAAGTACTATTCACGAGTACTATTCACACGGGTACTATTCACCCACCTGAGAATTATTCACCCGTAGAATTATGACAAAAATTGATTTCTTTGCTATCCAAATCATTTTGATACAATATTATTCTTGAATTTTACTCCACAAAGCAAAGATCATGTTGACAATTTGGACATTATTGAATTATGGATAAATTAAATTATAAATCTTTAAAAATTTATCATTTGCTTTTTTTTAATTGAATTCTTATATCATTGTCATCATCCTCACGCTTATATTGTGATAAAAGTCATCCATGGCTTACGCATATAGATGTACTATTGATTGGTATGATTATGACTAGGATTATTCTAAGATAATCATGACCGTAATGTTATAAATGATGTGGTAAAATCCTCATTAGCTTTGTAGTGCATTGATGGACGATTGTTGGTATGATTATGACCGTGGAATTATTCTAAGATAATCACGACCATCGATGATTACATGAATATCCTTGTCGCCCAGTAGTGCGTGGATGATTCGATGATGTGGTTTATTTATTAAGCTGAGTCTCAACGATAAAATTGATGATAAACTTTTTAAACATAGAAGATAGTAGATATCATGCTCTACTTGACTCTTCTAATGGATTGCTTGTTCCGCTGCAGTTAAACTTTATGGTTATTATATTTTATCAGTTTAACACTGTTGAAGGCTAACGATAATTTATTCTACATTATCTTAGTCATAATATTTCATACTGGGCTAGTTGAGCTCACCCTTTGTTTCATTGTTCTCTTCAGGAAATGAGAATATAGCTGCGACTAGTCGAGAAATGGAGTGACGGTCCAGATGTTTGCATTAGTAGTCCTCATTATTCAGTGAAATAATGTGATAATAATTGTAATGAGGACTTTATTTGAGTTTGGATACTCTATACAAGACATTATCCGTGTTGAAACTCTCAGCTACGTTTTGTTGTACTGTATAAAAGAAGTTTATATTTAAATTTGTACCATGTATTTAGTGACTCAAGATGGGTGATGTATACCTATTTTGGGGGCGTCACACATGTGTTCTTAAATTCTGTGATTGAATGGAATCTTGATTTATGTTAGGATAAAGATATGCCTAGCATCACATGTAATCAGATAAAGAACTTGAAATTAAACTCTTTTTAATTTTAATTCAAATAGAGATATAGTGAGTTAGTTAATTAGGGTGTTTAACTAAATTCTATCGAATTTATAGATTTAAGTTGATAAGGTTTTAGTGTATTGAGAAATGACTAATTCTACGTAAGTGTTCTTGATTAATAAACTGAGATAGTGAATTAAACTGGGTTAATGTGTGATAATTGGATTGAGACTTAAAGTGAAGTTGTAAGCCTAATTCTCAATTGTTTGCTTGAAATTATGGTTTTTATGTTGTGTTGATTAATTGGTATTTTTTGTTTTTAGTTTTTATTAGTTATAATCATTGATTTCGATTAGTTTAATAAAATTGTGTTAATATAAAACTGGTAATTGTTAGGATTAATTTCTTGCTATTCTCTGTGGGAACGATTCTTTTCTTATCATTATATTACTTGTTGACCACGTATACTTGCGTGTTGTGCATAATTAGATTTTACACCAACACTTCCCATCCAAGAAGAACCATGTCTTACTGGTGGATGATTTTTCCAAGAAAAAGAAGAGGCCCAAGGTATCTTCTGAAATTAAGAAATCCAAGAAGGCTAAGGGAAAGGCGAAAGTGAAGGATCAAAAGAAACCTTATCCAGCTAGCAAAGAAATTTGCTTCCATTGCAACAAGTCGGGTCACTGGAAGAGGAACTACAAGGATTATCTTGCGGAGCAAAAGCAGAAGAAGCTTGGAGAAGCTTCGAATCCAAATCAAGGTTTGTTTATGATTGAAATTAATTTTTCTGAAAATCAATCTTCTATTTTGGTATTGGATACCGGCTGTAGTTCTCATATATCTAATAATATGTAGGGACTGATCAGAAGTAGAAAGCTGAGCAAGGATGAGGTCGTCCTACAAGTGGGAAATGGAGCAAAGGTTGCTGCAATAGCTGTTGGGACTGTTTAGCACTATCCTACGGGAAAGTTCATTAATTTAAATAATTGTTATTTTGTTCTGAATATCATTAGAAACATTATTTCTATCTCTGTATTGGTTATGGATAGTTTTAACATTATAATAAAGAACCACAGTTGTTCTATTTATAATGATAATGTTTTATATGGTGTTGGTAATTTGTGAAATGGACTTTATATACTTGACTTGCATGAAAACATACTTCAAATTGAACAAACTAAGAAAATAAAAAGAGATGATGTTAATTATACCTATATGTGGCACTGTATGCTTGGTCATATTAATAAAACTAGATTATCCAAGTTGTATAAAGATAGGCTCCTAGAGCTATCAGATTATAAATTATATCCAACTTTTGAATCCTGTCTCGTGGAAAAAATGACTAAATCTCCTTTTACTGGAATAGGAGAAAGAGTTACAGAATTGTTAGCGACGATACTCACAGATGTTTGTGGATCTATGACAACGACTGCACGAGGAGGATATTCTTATTTTATTACATTCACTAACGATCACTCAAGATTTGGATATGTGTATTTAATGAAATACAAATCTGAATCATTTGAAAAGTTCAAAGAGTTCAGAAGTGAAGTAGAGAAACAAACTGGCAAAAAGTATTAAGATTCTTTGATCATATCGAGGTGGTGAATACTTACGCGGTGAATTTCTCAATTGTCTCAAAGAAAATACTATAATCTCATAATGGACTCCACTAGGGATGCCACATATGAATGATGTATCTGAAAGGAGAAATAGAACATTGTTGGACATGGTTTGATCCATGATGAGCTTTACCGACCTTCCAATTTCCTTCTGGGGATATGCCCTAGAATCGGGGCCATACCTACTTAACAAGGTACCTACCAAATCCGTCCCTAAGACACTATATAAATTATGGACAGGGAGGAAACCAAATCTTAAGCATGTTAAGACTTGGGGTTATCCAGTTTATGTCAAAAAGTTTGAAAACAATAAGCTACAGACTAGATCCGACAAGTGTATATTTGTGGGATACCCTAAAGAAACATCAGGGTATTACTTCTGTCATCCAACTGATTAAAAGGTGTTTGTTACGAAACATGATGCCTTCTTGGAAAAAGGAGTTTATCCTTGAAGGGGTCAGTAAGAGTAAGATATATCTTGAAGTGGTTCAAGAACCACAAAATACTACAGATCAAATTCAGGTACCTAACCAAGTGAATAAACCTATTGTAACACACCCTATTCATAAATCTGGAAGAGTACCGAAGATACCTAATAGGTATGGATTCGTCATAGAGGATGACGATGAGGTATGCATCATAGATGATGATGATCTATTGAATTACAAATAGGCTATGAGTAGTAAAGACTCAGAGAAGTGGCAAGAAGCCATGAAATCCGAGATGAACTCTATGTATGAAAACTAAGTATGGACTTTGGTTTCACCACCTGAAGGCATTAAGCCTATTGGGTGTAAATGGGTCTTTAAAAGAAAGACTAGAGAAGACGGCAAGGTAGAGACCTATAAGGCCCGACTGGTCGCAAAAAGTTTCAAACAAAGACACGGAGTTTACTATGACAAAACCTTCTCACCAGTAGCGATGCTCAAGTCCATTCAGATTTTGCTTATGATTGCACCTTACCATGACTACGAAATCTGGCAGATGGACGTGAAAAGGACCTTCCTCGATGGGAAACTTGAGGAGGATGTGTATATGACACATCCAGAGGGATTTGTTTCAACGGTTGGAACAAATCAAGTCTGTAAGATACACCGATCCATTTATAGATTGAAGCAAGCTTCTCATAGGTGGAACATCCATTTTGATGAGATAATCAAAGAGTTTGATTTTATCAAAAATGAGGATGAACCATGTGTGTACAAGAAGGTTAGTGGGAGCGCTGTTTCATTCTTTATATTATATGTTGATGATATATTACTAATAGGGAATGATATTCCTATGCTACAATCAATTAAAATCTTGTTATCTAAACACTTCTCCATGAAGGACTTGGGTGAAATATCTTATATTTGAAGGATACAGATTTATAGAGATAGATCCAAAAGGATGTTTTTCTTATCCTAAGGAACGTACATTGACTCGATGCTAAAGAAGTTTATCATGGAATATTCCAAAAGAGGTCTCATGCTAATGAGCCATGGAATACATCTCTCCAAGAAACAGACCCCAAAGACACCTGAGGAGAGAGACCGTATGAGTAAGATTCCTTATGCTTCAGTAATAGGATTTATCATCTACGGTATGATATATACTAGACCGAATGTCGCTCATGCACTTAGTGTAACAAGTAGATATCATTCGAATCTAGGAGAAGAACAGTGGAAGGCAATGAAAAATATCCTAAAGTACTTAAGAAGAACTAATGATATGTTTCTTGTCTACGGTGGGTCTGAATTGAATTTAGAGGGCTTTATAGACTCAAGTTTTCAAACGGACCAAGATGACAAAAAATCCATTTCGGGATATGTGTTTACCTTAAATGGTGGCGCAGTGAGTTGGAAGAGTTCTAAATAGCAAACAGTTGCTGATTCAGTGACAGAGGTAGAGTGCATAATTGTAAGTGAAGCTGCAAATGAGGCTGTTTGGATGAAGAAGTTCATTATCGAACTTGGTGTGGTTCCTATCTTTACAGGACCAATACCTTTATTCTGTGACAACACTGGAGCTGTTGCACAGGCTATGGAACCCAAGTGTCATCAGAAATCCAAACATGTGTTGCGGCGGTTTCATTTGATCAGAGAGATCATTGAAAGAGGAGATGTCACCCTGGAGTGTGTGGACTATCAAGACAATATTGCAAATCCATTTACTAAAGCGTTAACATAACAAAATTTTGGTCATCACTTAGAGAAGATGGGTATGAGATACCACAGCGATTGGCTTTAGTGCAAGTGGGAGATTGAAAGTAGTATGCATACAAGCCAATCAAGTATAATGATAAAGCATATACTTTATAATCAATCTTATTTATTTATTAATAAAAGAATTATTTATTAAAGATATTTAATTATCTACATGATGCTGTTTTAATAATATGTGATAAACCAATAGTTTTAAGCAATGTTTTTAGAATCATGGTGAGATTATACTAATGAGATCTAAATTCTTAGATAGCTTAAAACAAAAATGTAATCAATCAATGGATTACCAAAAAGGGGATTAGTGAATCCAAATAGATTGGTACATATGTTGCTTCCTCATTGGATGAGGATGATTGATCTCATGATCATTTGTGTGGAGACACTAAAGCAAGTATGTAGGTGCTTATTGGAGAATAAGTTCACTGAACGTGACTCGCTAAGGAATACCTAATAGAGTTTTACTTGCCTGTCAATATTAATTCCTGTAGTGATAGTAGTACAAATGATCCTTAGACTTGAGATCATCATATTATCTCATGTATAATGAATTACATTTTGACTTATTCCTTAAAACCCTTAGGGTATATCAAAGGGTATGCTTGGGTGTAATAAGTTATATATGGAGATAATGAAGGATCAATATAGAATCTACCACTTCTAGTAAAAGAAGAGAAATGTCCTATGTGATTCGATAAATGACAACCTAGGAATCCTTGGCCAAGGTGAAATAAAATTAGAAAGTAGTTTCTAATTTGCATTTATTCAGAGTTGTGCATTTGGGAATCGAAATACATATAATTAAATAAAATAAGACTTGACAATAATTCCATGTCTTATATTTAATCGAGACAATCGTATGGTGGAAGGATTGAATTGTATTACAGTAACTATTTACTCAAAGGTTCTTTTATGATTAATGTTGAAATCTATATTATTATCCGGAAAGTCGTTGATCATCAGGGATGCTTATCCTTATCAGAGAATAAATATTATTTATTTAAATAAATTAATAGTTTAATTTATTTATTTAATTAGATTAGAATTATTCTAATTGATTTATTCACAACCTAGGTTTAATATGGAGAACCTAAAGGGTCACACCATAAAAGGAAGAATAATTATTTAAGAAATTAATGGCATAATCATAATAATATGTTAACTATATTTAATTTAATCTATAATGATAGAATAAATTAAGTAGCTTAATATTTATTATTTAATATTTTGGATATATTAAATATAAATTAATAAGAGAAGTCTATTTAATATTATTACAATTATTATTATTTTAATTTCTAAAAGAGTTTAAGAATTAATTTAATATAAGTACTTTTTTATTCCTAATAGGATTTGAAGGCAAAATTAGTTAAATGAGTTTAATTAATTGTCCCTAATAAGATTAGGGAGCCCAATTAATTAAAGGAGTTTAATTAAATAAATAATATCTTATTTTAATTAAATAGGGTTACCTGATATCTTTATAAGAGGAGTCTTATATCAGATATCAAATATACATGATTCCAATAGTTGGATAGTACGCTCACTTTTTCTATAGAGATAGGAAAAACTAGGGTTTAAGCCAATACACCCTTTTTCTTGAATATTCTTCTTTCGTTGGTGGATCACCTCTAGAGGCTATACACTTGGGTGTCTAACATTGATCAAAGGAAGAAATCTACCCGAAGATTCAAGGAGATCGTGGAGAAGTAGGAGTTGAACTCGTACCTGTGGAAGCTCGTATCTACAAGGGTATGATTCCATAACTTCTTGTTCTTCGTTTTAATTAATAATATGCATAAAGGATGATCCAGGTATTTGGTTTGTGAAACATTTTAAAATTTGATTTTATTTTGCTTCCGCTAATTTTGCAATTGGATTGCTACTTTGATTTTCACAAAACCTTACAGTCTCTTCCTAAAATTTCACACTTTAAAACAAGATAAATTAAATCATATAGAAAACATAAAGGGTAAGAACCAAACACCTAGGAATTGAGGAATTTTACCCGACATCGACAACAACATAAGCAGATAGTAGTGTAAAAGTAAAGTCATAATCGTATAACAAATGGAAAGCTCAACTCTGTGATTCTTATCAGTCTGATATCATCGAAGAGCAAGCAGAAGAGCAGATAGTAGAATAGAAATCAAGTCATCAATCATAGAGCAAATACAAAACTCAACTCTACGATTCCTATTAGTCTACTATCATCGAAGACCAAACAGAGGAGCAGATAGTAGAGCCGAAGTCAAGTCAATAATCATAGAGCAAATGCAAAGCTCAAATCTTTGATTCTTATCAGTTAACTATCATTAAAGAGAAAATAAAGGAGCAGATAGTAGAGCCGAAGTCAAGTTAATAATCGTAGAGCAAATGCATATCTTAAGCTCCACGATTCTCATCACTTGATAAATACACAATATTCACTATGTTTAATTCTTTACGTTTGGTTTTATTGCATGTTTTATGATGTAAATGGACGTATTAGTGTGTTTATTGATTCCAGGAGTAATTAAAGCTGAAGAGATGAAAACGCGACGAATTCGAGCTAAAAGGCCAAACTGTTGTTGATCAGGTTCAGATGTGATCGCTGCTGCAGGACTTCAAGTAAAGCTGAATTCGCCCCGGTGAACTTAAATGGCTTAGTGAATATGCCCCGGCGAGCTCGTCTTTGTTCCAATTTTCCCCAACGCATATTAAAGACGCCTCAGCCAAGACTTCTCTATACTCGGGCGCGACGTTCCCCAATACAAATAGGGCACAAGCGCACTACTTCTGGAGAATCTTAGGAAGATTTTCTATTTTTTTGGTAGCAATGTGGTAGACTTCTACATGGAATGGGATTGATATTTCTATTTGATTTAGGATCTTTTTTATACTGTGATTTTTTTTCCAAATTGCTTTCTATTACTTTATGGAAACTAGGATTATGATTGTAATTCCTTATGAGATTTGGATTTCCACTTCTCATAGGATTTAGGACTATGTCTTGCACTATAAATAGATGTAATAGTCATGATTTTATTCATTCTATCATCTATCATCTATAACATTTGAGTGCAGACGTGAAGGTATGTCGAGCTAAATTCTTTATTTCAGTTCTCAAGGATGTTTAACCTTATTCATAATTAACAGTTTGATCTAGTTTACTTTATTTATTCCTTCTTGCATGAGATTTATTCTGATAATCTGTGTTAATTAATTGCATGTTATTATATATGATTTATTTAATTTGGCCAATTAGATTGATCCGATAAATATCATCTGCTAGATTAAACTATAGTGTTAAGCAAACGATATTATATTTTTGATAAAAATAGCAATTATTGATGCATAATTATGGACAAGCTTTTGAGTATTGCTAAAATTATTGTCGACGCCGGAGGGATCCCGTCTTTCCTGGTTTTTTTATACCCCTTTTTTATTTACTAGGTTGATTTATTCTTGTTAAAAGGGTGAGATTTTGGAAAAGGGGCCGATATACATGTCGCGGTTTGAAAAAGATTGATTTTATGCGATTGGGCCGAATTATATTGAGTCGCCGGTTGGTATGAGTTCAAAAGGATGTACCAATTCATCTCGATTTTAGAAGGTTTTTGCAATAAGGCCTAATATTTGACTCCGTTTAATTGGTCTGGAACTCAAGACTAATAGAGTTCGGGGGCTAGTTTAAGCGAGGGGAAGGTGTTAGGCACCCCCTACTTCTGTAAAACACGATTACCGTGACTTTTTCATTCCCTAAGCATGCGTTGTGTGTTTGTGTGTTTTAAGCTTTGAAAAGGTGCTTGAGTGCTTTATTTTGAAAGTAGTGTTGTGCCTCTTTGGACCTATGTACAAAGGGTTTGATTTATATAAAAGTTCATTTTTTTAGATAAAGCATATGAAAGTGAGGTTTTGAAAAGATATTTTTAAACCCTTTCGCCAAATAGGAATTGTGGCCTTTTGATACTTCTAATTTTATTCTAGAAGCTGCTTCGTTTGATTTTAATTGAGATGTGATGTAAGACCTCGAATTTTATGAAATAAAAGTATTCAATTTTTCTTATAATTACAATTCAGTAAATTGATAAAAGTTTAAAGTTAAGGGTGAGATATGATTTTTTTTTTTCAAAATACACAAGTGGTTATAAAATATTCATTGTTATCGGGGAATATTAAATGACTCACAGTAGTGACCATTTTCAGGGCCCCATAATGAATAAGCATCGGATGAAGAAAATGACAAAAATTGAGTTTTTATAAATAAACAGTAGTTGTTACCATTAACATCTGTTGGAATACCCAATGGGTAAAGTAAAGTGTCACGCGTTGTCAGATAAAGATCACACCTTTTTTTACAGTATTTTTGAATTATTGATTCTTACGTAAGAAGGCACTACTCAATAATTGTTACAGAATTCTTTGTTCAATATTTTATTTTATTGATTCAATAATTCTTTCGTTGATATTTTATATTATTGTTGTTTCAATAATTATCACTGCACAGTATTTCTCATTATCATATCAATAATTCATATTATTTGAATAATATTATTAGATAGCATTATTGGTAATGTCTAGAAAATTCTGTCAAGGAGAGATTTGGTCACCTAATTGCGCGCCAGTAAGAAGAAATTCTTATTGGAAAGCCCCTCTTTCTGAGAAGCATTGCGGTTGTCATAATTGTGATTCAGTAATATTATTTGTGAATAATTAATGATTGATTTATATGATAAGAAAATATTTATTTTATGTGGATATAAATGATGGATATATTTATTTTTATATGGATAAAATGAAGGAATTAATACTGAGGTGTTTTATCAGTATTTTGTCGGTGTTGAGGTATTAAAAATCATCCGTTTGTGGATTTAAGATATTTTTGGTTTAGAATTTGAAAAAACTCAAAGCTACAAAGTTGTAGAGAATTCGATTTCAATCAGAATGGACATAAAATTCGTATTTTTCTGATAACCGGGCTATTTTCTATGAATTGTTGAAGTTTCGGAAAATAAAATGATTTTTATTAATTTATGGGTGGGACCCACTTGTGTTTTAACACATGTGGGCTGCTAGCTTTGTTCAAAGTTGGCTGGTGGCTGATCAAAAATGTGGGAATGCGTAGAAAAGAAGAAATAAAATAATATATTTTATTATTTTAGTCTCTTTTGGCGTTCTAACATTTTCCTATAAATAGGTGCTTATGTTAGAATTGAAAATTACACCAGAAACAAGTTTTCTTTCTCTCTATATTATCAAGCATATTTTTGAGAGTATTTAGATACTTTGAGAGTTGCTATTTAGTAGAAGTTTCCTCCGGTTTTACATCCAAAATACTGCTTTTTTGAGGTAAGGGATTTTAAGGGTTATTGTGTTTTTCAGTTCGTACTTCTTCTGACCTTCAAAAAATTCTGGAAAACTTTGAAATGATATTTTGATGAGTTTTATTGATTGTGTCCAAAAATGGTGATTTTTGGATGTATAGATTAAGAGTTATGAATTTTACGGGAAAAGACTATTTTAAAAGAAAACCCTTATAACTCCTTGTGGTTAACTCCAAAATTAATGAAATTTTTATTGGGAGTACATCTATATAATATCAGTGTACTCTGTGAATTTCAGAATTTTTAGATAAAAGTACATTTTATGATAAATGTCTAAATATTCGGCGGTTTTGGCCATATGAAAAATAGTAAATGAATTCTAAAAACTCTGAGAAAAATATATGTTCAATATGGGACTATATTCTGCTAAATCTCAGAAAAGAAATATTTTTGGGACTGATTTGGTATTTTTCATAAAAATGGACTAGTTATGAGTAATGAATTAAATATGTTATGTGAAGTAAGAAAATTAGAAATAGGATTTTATGGCTTGAGAATCCTATATAAGGTATATGCAGATTTTTGATGAAGGTTTTGGTTATTGGTGATGAAATCTTATGAGTTTGGAATTTTAGGATGATTAAATGCATTATTTAGTAAAGTGTAAACAATTAAAATAAATTTTTTATAAGTTTAAGAAATGTTATTTCAATATCATTATATCGAAATATTAGTATGGATTTTATTGTGGAATTTCTACCTTTTTCTGTCGGGTTTACTATTCATGAGTTACCGAAAATTGGTCAAAATCTTCAAAATTTCTTAGATTTTGTAAAAAAAATTTGTTTAAAAACAAATCAGACTGAAATATGAAATAAAGGATCACTCGATTGGTCCCGATCTATCAAGAAATCGATCTAAATGTAAGACTAATTTGTTAACCGCTTAAACAAAAATTCTTTTTCTTGAAGGTCCACTTAGACTCTAGCCTTACTTGCTTTTAAATACATACCCGTAGATCTAAAGGTTCCTTTAGCCTTGCTAATCGCTCCCAATTGAGACTTATAAAGCGGCATTAGTCGGGACTTAAGGCGATCTTGGGTGTTTTACCACGAAGGTCCAGGCGATTAAAAGCGGAGCAAGAAAAATAGAAGTTTGAAAAAACATTTAAGTAAACAAATCAAACTGTTTTTAATCGAAACCACCGATAGCATCAAGAACCAACCGTGTGGGTTAGACGCTGACGACAACCCTATTTTTGATGAAACTATTAGTATAGGACCACCAGATGGAGTAAATACTTTAATATTTACCATAATAAAACACTTTGTAGGAACTCCTAGTAACATTACAGAAAGAATCCACGATCAGTTGAGTAATCTCATTTGTCCCACTCTAAGCGATTTTAGATGGTACAAAGATGTTTTTACTTCAAGAGTTATGATGCGTAATGACAGTAATAAACCATTCTGGAAAGAGAAATTTGTCAATGGTTTACCATCCTTATTTGCGCCTAAAGTTCGTGAAGAATTAAGTAAAAATTTGGGATATATTGATTATGATAATCTCACTTATGGTGACATAATCAGTTATATTCAAAAAATAGGATTAAAAATGTGCATTGATTTCAAGCTAGCCAAACAGGCTAGTAAAGACAAAAAGAAAGCCAAATATGAGTTAGGAACATTCTGCGAACAATATGGTTTACCTCCTGTGGCTCCCTCTAAACGGAAGCACAGGCATAAACATATTGACTCTCACAAGAGTCATAGACGTCATAAGAAAAAACATAGTCATCATAAAAATAAAAATTAAGATAATTATTATAATAAGCCAAAACCCGTTAATAAAAAATATAATAAAAAACCTAAAAAATATGATAAAAGTAAAATTGTGTGCCACAATTGTGGGCAAAAGGGTTAAATTACTATTTGATTCACGCAGGAATCACTATTACATTAACTGAAGTAAAGGTAATTTACTAAAGAATTTAGTAAATTCTTCTATTAATAAGTCATTTTGAAATTTGTTAATACATAATACTATATTTCGACTGTGTAGTATTCGACTGTGAAATTTGTTAATACATTTTGATAGTACTATATTTCGACTGTGTAGTATTCCATGCGCCGGAATGAAAATGAACAATTTATTCTGGGGAATCTGGTGTTAACTTTTGTTTAAGAATGCCTCCGAAACCAATATCTGATGCGTCAGTTTCAATAATTTTGAAAGCTGAATAATTGGAAATACCAAGGCAGGGCAATGCCTTGACATATTTTTTAACTTGTTGGACGACAGAAGTATGAACGTCAGTCCAAGGTGGAGGATTGCTTTGCAAACGCTGAAAGAGAGGTTTGCAAATCTTCCTGAGATTCTTGTAAAACTTGCCTATATAATTCAACGAGCCAAGAAAGACTTTTGCTTTACGGAAAGCAAAAGTCTTTTGATGATGGATGGGCCATCACCTGTCGGTTGACTGAAGATGCCTCTGACGTCTTCTTCTTTTTCATGGTCCGTCTCTCCGTAGGTCTTGGGAAGGTCCGTTGATCATCTTCTCAGATGAGTCACCATCCCATATATCGTCTTCTTCGTTTATCGTTACATCTCCTGTGGAGTGCCGGAAGGTCTTTGTTGATCATCTTCTCAGATGAGTCACCATCCCCATACATGTATGGGGATGGTGACTCATCTGAGAAGATGATCAACAAAGACCTTCCCAAGACACGAAGAGATTCGATAGCTTAACGAAAAGAAGACGCCAGAGGCATCTTCAACAACCGCGGTGATGGCCCATCCATCATCTTAGCTTTTGCTTTCCGTAAAGCAAAAGCCTTTTACTTTAGTAAATGTAAAAGTAAAAGTAAAAGAATAAATTTTTCTTTTACTTAAGTTAAATGTTTTTAATTTAGTTAAATGTTTCTTACATTTACCAATGTAAAAGTAAATGTAAAATGTTTCTTACATTTTACTTTTACTTTAGTAAATTACTTTTACTTTACTAAATTACTTTTACTTCAGTCAATGTAATAGTGATTCCTACGTGAATCAAATAGTAAATTCTTCTATTATTAAGTCATTTTGAAATTTGTTAATACATAATACTAATGAAAGAATTTCTTTTTTGATAGTACTATATTTCGACTGTGTAGTATTCCATGCGCCGGAATGAAAACGAATAATTTGTTCTGGGGAATCTGGTGTTAACTTTTGTTTAAGAATGCCTCCGAAACCAATATCTGGGGCGTCAGTTTCAACAATTTTGAAAGCTGAATCATTGGAAATACCAAGGCAGGGAAATGTCTTGACATATTTTTTAACTTGTTGGACGACAGAAGTATGAACGTCAGTCCAAGGTTGAGGATTGCTTTGAAAACGCTAAAAGAGAGGTTTGCAAATCTTCCTGAGATTCTTGTAAAACTTGCCTATATAATTTACCGAGCCAAGAAAGACTTTTGCTTTACGGAAAGCAAAAGTCTTTTGATGATGGATGGGCCATCACCTATCGGTTGACTAAAGATGCCTCTAGCGTCTTCTTCGTTTTTATCGGGTCCGTCTCCGTGGGTCTTGGAAGGTTCATTGATCATCTTCTCAGATGAGTCACCATCTCCCATACGTCTTCTTCGTTTCTTTGGTCGAGTCTCACCGTAGAGTCTTAGGAAGGTGTTTGTTGATCATCTTTCGGATGAGTCACCATCCCCATACATGTATGGGGATGGTGACTCATCTGAGAAGATGATCAACATCACCTTCTGGCACCTACAGGAGACGGACCAGTAAACGAAGAAGACGCCAGAGGCATCTTCAGTTAACCGACAGGTGATGGCCCATCCATCATCAAAAGACTTTTGCTTTCCGTAAAGCAAAAGTCTTTTACTTTAGTAAATGTAAAAGTAAAATTAAAAGAATAACTTTTTCTTTTACTTAAGTTAAATGTTTTTAACTTAGTTAAATGTTTCTTACATTTACCAATGTAAAAGTAAATGTAAAATGTTTCTTACGTTTTACTTTTACTTTAGTAAATTATTTTTACTTCAGTCAATGTAATAGTGATTCCTGCGTGAATCAAATAGTAATTTACTTTTCAGTTTTCTATTTAAACAACTCGAAGTGTTCAGAGTTGTTTAGGCTTAATTCAATGTAGCCTCAGAGCTTCTCTCTCTAGAAAGCTCTTCCGAGGTCCTCTCTCCCTCCAGTCATGGTGGAAAATGCCAACCAGGGGGAAAAAACTAGGCAGCAAGTTTAACTGGGTCATTTTTTGGTTTCATATATGGTTTAATTTTTTTAATAACATCAGGGGAAAGGAGACTATGGTTGAACAATTTTTGACTCTAGTTTTTTAATTATTACTATTCACGAGTTACTATTCACGAAGTTACTATTCATGGGTTACTATTCACGAGTTACTATTCATGACAAAATTGGTTTCTTTTTCTAACCAAATTATAGTTGAGTTATGAATATTACTCTTGAGATTAAATCTATATGTTGATTATATTATTTTTATTATCATATATAATATTTTTATAACCCTAATGATGATATTAATTTCTCTTTGACTTGAGTGTAAAGATGGGTAGATTATTGGTATGATCATGACTATGTGTTCTCTTTGGCCAGTAGTGCAAAGTTGAATTGTTGACTGGTATGATCATGACCATTGAATTTATAATTGAATATCTTTAGCTTAAGTGCAAAGGTGAATTGATCAACATGGTTATAATTATTGTTTATATAAATTCTGAAATGATTATATTTTTCTTTGAGATAATAATATATTTGGCCTATAGTGCAAATATGAACTGTTGATGAATATATTTGCTTCAGAGTGCAAATATGAGCTGTTGAGGAATATCTTTGGCCTGTAGTGCAAAGATGAATTGTTGATGAATATCTTTGGCCTGTAGTGCAAAGATGACATGTTGTTGAATATCTTTGGCTAGTAGTGCAAAGATGAACAGGTGTTGAGATGAACATGACCAACTGGTGATGCAAATGAATATCTTTGGCCGTAGTGCAAAGATAAAGTTATTAGTATGATTATGAATAGGAAATGTGATTTGGTGTAACCATGATCTTTGATGTTTCAGGTAAAGATAGGTGATGAAAATTATCTTCGTTCTGGATGAGAAGAGGAATTTAGAACTACAATTATGATTATGAGTTATTCATAAGATTGTGGACCAGAATTGTTGATTGATATTACAGGGATAAAACATTGTTGGTGGATTTTTAACATGGAGAAGATAATAGACTTTATAGTCTATTTGACTCTTCTAATGGATTACTCGTTCCGCTGCAACTATTGTTGAAATTTTTATCATCTACCATATGTTCTAAATCTCTGATTTATTATTGATGAAGGCTATTGATAATTTAATTATCTTTAGTCATGATATTCTTTACTGAGCTAGTTGTGCTCACCCTTTTGCTTCACAATTTCTTTCAGGTAATCAAGTGTAGCTGGGTCGAGCGGGGGTAACAAGGGAATAGAACGGTGGTCTCTGGCTGTAGAGTTCTCCCTAAACAGTATAGACAAGTGTGTTGTATACATCTTTTAGTAGTTATATTTGGTGAATCATATAGGGTAAGGCAAACCCAACGTTGGAAGGGTGTTTTGCCACTATCATACAAGATGTCTAATGACATACAATCTCGTGTCATCATAAGACAGGGTTGTGCTCATCCATTTGCTGAGTATATTTACGAGCACTACCTATATAATCCTGGTGTTTGTTTGAAGTATAATTCTCAATTAGAGACAGTGGAGATAATTATAAGTCAAGAGAAGACTCACCATTGGGAAGAATATGATAGTAATCTTCTCATTTTTCTTTGGGGTCTATTGGGTTAACCAAGGATAATTCTGTGGCCATATGATATCTATCATAACCTAGACGGATAGCCTCCCATGTACGAAGGTTTCCTTGAGCACTTCCCAAAGATTCTAATTTCTAAAACAGTTTTTGACTATACCTTTATGTAAGGTGTCATTGTGACGTGCTATCCAAGGTTGGGATGAGAGTCACAGCTAGTATATATTTGTATCCAAACTCACAGCATATGTGTTGTTGTATTTTGCACAACAATTATTGTAATAAAGTTGTAGTTGTTTTCTGTACCATGTATTTGGCGACTCAGAATGAGTTGGATGGAATTGACCTATTTTGGGGTTGTCACATATGAAGCATCGTCAAGGGCTGAATCAAAACTATTAACTACAAGGGACGGGCCCCATATGGGCATGAAAGTCATCAAAGTGAGTCTGAGCACCCACAAACCACGATTTCACTATTTTGGGGTCTTAAATCTAGATACCATTTTAAGGCCCAAGATTACATATACAATGGATTGCAAGCTGACTGTACAACTTAAACAAGTCCATCACGGGAACCAAATCTAGATCCATTAATTGAATCTTAAACTCTGTGATTCCTAGGCTCACATGATATCATTTAGAAGCTTGCACAGTATATATTTTAACATAATATATACATATAACTCATAACTTTGCTAAACAAGTAATTTATCGATTAAATCCTTGAATGAGAGTAAATAAGCTTGCCATTTGCTCTAGATATGGATTTAGAGTTGCGTGATTGCTAAATATTTATAATACTAGAAAATAAACTAGATCTACCTAGATCTTAGCAAATCCATCTCAAAGGTTCAATTTTTTCAGCTTTTGAACCGATTAAATGCTAGATCTGGCCAGATCTAGGATAGATCTTGTCAAAACACTTTAAATACCAACTATTTACACAAAATAATTGGTAAAACACTAGATTTACCAAGTATATATATATATATATATATATATATATATATTTAGAACTTTGTCCCTTGGAGGTACCAAAATAGGAGTTTCAATCAACTATTTCTTGATGGCGAGGAAATTTTTTGACATTCTTCATTCCACTTTCTAGAGGAATTCTGTCTTAATAACTTGAAAATTGACTCACACGTTTTGTTGTGTTGGGAGATAAATTGGCTGATGAAATTAATTCTCCCTAGAAATCCCCGTATCTCCTTCACTATCTGGGGCATAGGCATCTTAGTGATGGCTTTAATCTTGGTTGGATCTAGCTTAATGCCTCTATTTCTTACTTGAAATCACAACAATTTGCCAAATTTAACACCGAAAACACACTTGGAGTAGTTCAACTTCAAGTTATATTTATGGAGACAATTGAATAACGTTTTGAGATGGTCAGTGTGGTCATCTTCTTTTTGGATTTGACAATGATATCATCCACGTAAACCTCTATTTCCTTGTGCATCATATCATAGAATATGACCATCATGGCTCTCTGATATGTGGCTCCTGCATTGGTAAGGCCAAAATCTAGCCGTTGACAGCAGAAGTTCCCTAGGGAGTGATAAAAACAATTTTCTCCCTATCTTCTTCCGAAACCATGATTTGATGATATTCGGCGAAATAATCCACGAATGAGTACATACCAAATTGTGCTGTGTTGTTTATTAAGATGTGGATGAAAGGCACTGGGAAGTCGTCTTTGAGACTTGCCTAGTTTAGGTCCTGGTAATCCACACATACTCGTACCTTTCCTCCGGGTTTAGGCACATGAACCACATTGGAAAACCAATCAAGGTAAGTTGATACCATGATAATGCCAGCTTTGAATTGCTTGACAAATTCTTCTTTAACTTTTAGACTCCATTCAGGCTTCAGTCTTCTTAGTTTCTGTTTGACTGACTTGAATCCATTTTTGATGGGTAGTCGGTGAATGACAATATCAGTGGATAATCCAATCATGTCATCATGCGACCATGCGAACACATCCTTAAACTAGGTTATGAGTTTAATCAGGTCATTCCTTTTGCTTGGGATAAGGTCATTCCCTATTTGGATTTCTTTGGGATTTTTTGGGGTTCCAATATTGACAGAGGTGATTTGTTAGAGGTTGAATTTAGGTTTGTCTTTGACCAATCCTTTGATCTCCTCAAGCACCTCATTGTCATCTATCTCTTCATGCTCAATCCCCATCAGGTCAAAGTCCAGTTCTACATCAAAGTTGTAGTCACTGCTTAGATTTGATAATTCATCACCATGGCTAAACAGTCCCAACTTTGGAGTCTTGAAAATAAAGTTATTTTACTTAATATATGAAACTATTTAACAATACAAAGCATCAATGAAAAGCATAACAAAAGTAAACTGCTAGCAATAATCAACAAAAGTAAATAGTTCGATTATATTTACACATCGGGGCATATGGACTATCTCTGCCCTTTTACCCTTTTCGAGTGATTCAAGGAGTGCTTCTCCAATTGTCCAAAGTCATGTCATTACCGATTACAGTGATGATGGGGTTGCTGTTGTCCTCCTATTTGATGATGACCTTAACTGAATCCATATTACGGTCAGCGTATTTCCCTGGAACATCAACCTTAGGCCAATCTATGAAATGGAATGGAGGTTGGTCTTCTAACTAATCATCCTCTTTGCTATTCGCAGTCATACCCTCAGTGAATTGTATCCAATAGTGATATTTAACACTTCGAATGATATGTTAGTCATTCTAGCTTTAATATTTTAGTTTTACAACTTTTGAACCGGTTAAAAGCTAGATCTGGCTATATCTAGTATTGATCTACTTAATATAATGCCAATATTGATTATTTACATGAAATGAATAGTTAAAAAACCAAATCAATGCCGTATAGAGGCAGATATATATATGTATATATATAGATATATATAACTTCTATATATAGTAAAGCAAGAAAAAAAAGTATATTTAAAGAGATCTTATAGTTAGGCACAAGATTGGCTATCAAACGAGTTTTGACACTTTTAAACTCGACTTCCACTGGTTAAAACCTGATATGTTGTAGTATATATGTATAGAAATGTTTACAGAAGAGATTTACAAAGATAGAAACAAGATTTGAGCTATTTCTCACTCGAGATCTCAAATTTTCTCTCTCCTTGGTCCTCTCTCTCTCTTTCTTCCTTCTTAATGAGCTGCTGGGGGGCTAATATTTATAGCTCGACCATCCGCGAGTCTACTTGCGATAGCCATAGGTAGAACTATGGCCAGACCTAGTGGGCCTTGTTTCCTTGAAATACGTGCACCTCGATCTAGGCGTAGGCTTCTTGAAACCTTGATAACTTGCAATCCAGGAATCCTATGGAAATGTGCCATACCATTCTGGAAAACTCTTTCTGAGAGCTATGAAATAACATGGGGCTTGCCCTTTTCTGAATATAAAATGATTGTTCCATGACCAGAATAACATCTTCAGGTCTTCATAGACAGTTCGTTAAGCTGCCTTGAGTAGTTTGTTCTTGGGATTACTGTGATAGCTCTTGATGACCCTTTGTATAGCTACATGTTTTTGGTTCATGTTTTGCTATCAAGACTCCACTTTTTGCCCGCCCGGGGTTATATTCAGGGTTGAAGTGGCTTTTAGCTATCCCTTGAGGTTGTCTCCGGGGTTTGAATACTGCCTTATTTTTCCTGAGGATTGATCTCCCAGGTTGATTTGATGTTCCACGGGGCTGTCTCCGTGGTTAATGGTTTTTTTGACATCTTTTCGGGGTTGTCTCAGAGATGTAAAAAGACATTATTTCCCTCATGCAGGATTATTAACATGATAACAAAATTTCGAGTGTTTACAGATGCCCCTCTTTATCATATTTATGCAATGCAATGGAATGAACATGATAAAGATTTACTAGACACTTGAAATATGACAAAATAAATTTAATGATGCAATGTAATGAATGGTATGATGAATGATAAAATGTTTTTGTAAATCACACTTCGCACTTTGCAAAATGCATTTTTCACTTTGTAAATTGCACTTCGTACTTCGCAAATCATATATCACACCGCAAATCGCTTTACCATTACAAGTTATTGTTGATGCCTATGTTGGGGCTAATTCCAACAGTTGTCTTTCATTAGGGTTGTTGATGCCTATGTTGGTGTTGACTCCAACAATTTGATTTTTGTCGGTGTTGCAGATGCTTGTTTGATGAAGATAAATTTAAATGTTTCTACATCTCTACTGGGGATGATGTTCTGAAATCACTAGACCTTTTCGATGTCTACACAGGTAGTTGACAACAGTGCCTACTCTGCTGGTAGTTGACAATGGTGCCTACCTCGCTGGTAGTTGACAACGGTGTCTACCTTGTTGGTAGTTAACAATGGTTGATAACCAAACTATCTCGATACCTACTTAAATGGTAGTTTACAATGATGAAATTTTCTCGAGTGTAGGTATATAATGTATATGCATATTTAACTCTAGTGAGGATTCATGCTTAACTTTATGGAGATGTGCACTGATAAAGCGCGATTGCATATATGCAGACCATGCTTCATGTGATGATCTAAATTTATCCTTATGAGCCTATTGTCCAAGGTTAATGCACATGCTTAATTGAAATGACTAAATATAGAAACATACCTCACCCTTTCTGAGGCGATTTGGAGTTTCTTTTTGTTGTTGGGCGCTTGTGCTTTTTATTTACGATCCATCTAGAATGCTGACTTGGGTGCTGCTGATGTCCCTGGAGGATGCAGTCCATCCTTTTGATTGCCCAGATTTGAACTTTAGTGCAAAAGCCTCGACTTGTGAGGACTTGGCACAGGTTGACATGTTTGATGGTGTAGATTTCATTCGCTAGACCTTTAGTTAGTAGATGGGCGGTTGTGCTCCATTTCCCTGTACTTTTTACTTTTATTTGTAGGACAAAGGTGCCATTTCATGTATACAGTTGTATGTATTTCGCCAAGATGTAAGTATAATGCTTTTCATTTACTGCATATGTCATGATGCATGCATTATATGACATGGATTTGCATTTATAAATTGTGAGTTAGGATTGACCCATGTGTGGTCTTTTATACTGTTTTACAAATGAGGGGTTGGTTCTTTAGGTTTAGGATCTTCGAGAAAAATTTCCCTTCTTTTGTTGTCGCAAGCTTATGCCATTGTAATTTCTTTCAAAAGTTATCTTATTTATTTTGATGAGAAACTTTGTCCTGCTGTAGACTCCTTCCATTGAATTGAATGCAAAAAATGCCCCAGCCCTTTCACATGCTGTTACCAAGGATTCATATAAGAAACTTGTCTTGTTGTCCACGTTAAAAGTAAGCAATATCCTACACATTAAAATGTGCCAACAACTTGACGACTCGAGCAATCAGGATTAGTATCAGGATTAGCTTTTATCTTATTGCTTAAGATCTTGAAATTGAGTATGAAAATGAATTTTTCCAAAGGAAATTATGAATTGCTATCTTCTAGGTTAAATTTTTTATGTTGATGAAATTTTCATTTAACAAATTTCGAAATTGCAAGAAAACTTTTCAACATCTATGGTTATTGTGCATGGGTAGGATATTTCATCTTCGCTCTAGGCACCGCTCTTCAAAGAATTAACTCATATAACATTTGCATTATGAGTGATCATTTCCATGACCTTGCAAATTTTTCTTAATTCAAATGTTCTTTTTTTCTTTTTCTCTTGCCTAACTTGTCTCGTTTTCTTAGGCTATTCAGAGTTACCCATTTCACGAGTTTTGGACCAATGACTCCCAAACCAAACGACTTTAGGGAACTAGGTGTAAAGACACCCCTTCGGGTTTTCTTGCTCGAGTAACAGAGGCCACACTTTGAGATAAGTCAGGTGGTTTACTCTATTTACTTCTCGCCCAAGCTTGTGCAAGGTCCATTTTCTTAGGCTTAAATTACCCATGTAGTGAACGTTGGGCTAGTGACTCCCAAACCAGACGGATTTAGGGCACCAACTGTAAAGACACCCTTCAGGCTTAATTACTCGAGCAACCAAGTCGACGATTCGGATCTGCTCAGGTCTCGCCTTTTTCTTCTTATAATGCTCATTTTCTTAGGCTCTAGGTAACCCATGTAGCGAGCGTTGGGCCGGTGACTCCCAAACTAGACAACTTTAGGGTACCAGGTATAAAGACACCCCTCATGCTTAATTACTCGAGTAACCTAGGCCATGATTTGAGACATTAGGTTGGCTACTTATATTTAACTTTTCATTAATTGTCATTGTTGTCACCATAGCTTCATACCCCACAACTAAGAGTCAGGGCGACCGCAAAGTGTAGACACATATATGAGGTTAATTATGTTCCAACTAGTGCTTTAAACTAGGATGTCGTGACTAATCAAAAAGATTGAATAGTCTTAATTCTCTAATCGTTCCCATGATTCTTGCTCTGCGGATGCTTATAAGAATTAATCAAATTCATAACAAGTTAAGCAAAAGTCTTCTCTTTTAAAATGTTTTTCTAAGAATACTTACCATTTATATTATCGCTAACGCATGTAAATGAAGACTGAAAGCATAGAAAATAATGAAAGAGTCATACCTCATATATGGAGTGATATATTCTAAGAAAATTATGATTGTAAAAGATCGAATGATCATACCAGATTGCCAGTAAGATGATATGAGCAAAGCTCTGATGGTGACAGATGATGCTGATGGTGCAAATTGGTGCATTTTCCTTATGAGGATGGTTGATGAATGCCCCAGTGTTGAGTTGTCCCTATTACCCCAGTCTTGTTTGTTGTATAGGTCCTAATATTGGGTTGTCACCGATTCTAAAATTTCCCCAGCCTTGCTTGTCATCTGGGGTAGTTTCGTTAATAGATGGACTGATAAGATGCCGAGATTGCAACAGTCTTTTACCTCTAGACCCATATGTTGAACGTGTAATGGATTTGGGCTTTAATGCTTAGATGCCCTAATCATTGTTTCTGACTTGTGGTCGCAATTGGCTTTGATGATTATCTTCTGATTTGATGAAGACTTGTGATTGAGGGTGTCAACTTTCATTGTTGAGTAAAATTTTGTTGTGATCACCTTAGGTTGTATCTGTACTTGCTGATGATCATGTTTGATATATAGCTATGACATTGCTTCAGCTTTGATGATTGATGTCTAGATGCCTTCAAATTCCACTGAATTGAACCTATGAGCTCATCTTTCTTTGTGATGTGATAGCTTCAACTAAGCTTGGTTTTACTTGTAAGGCTTGATTTGTGGCCTTTTTATCAAGGAACAGGTCATTGGGTATGAGATAGACTATACCACGATGTTCGTCTATATACTTCTGTAGGTCAACATAGATCAAGTCTTCTTGAACTTTAGGAGTGATGAGTTACTGAAGGGTTGTGTCTTAGGATGATTGTTATTTCATCCCTATAATTGGCTGTCTTAATGTATCGTTGTCTCTTTTTTTCTGGGACTTGTGCCAGATTTAATGGAATAGCATTGAGCTGCCATTGGGTCTTCTCAACATGGGTAACTGACTTTGAGGGTTTTTATTGGGTATAGACATTGGTAGGGGGGAGCATGTTGCGGTTTGAAGACCAAACCGCACCCGAAACTGCTTAGGTGCGGTTTTAATTAGTGCTGTTTTGGTTCTAAAACCAATTGAAACAACAAAAAGGTCTAAGCAATTAACTTAGTGACATAGTTGGTAATGAGAATTATATCAAGCATAGAACTAAAATTCCTTCTCCCAAACATGTCAAATTCACCATAAAATCATAAAACAGTGAGACACGTAAAATAATTTTAGTTTATAATAAAGGAATGATGCTTTAAAATTAAAACATACGTTATATAAAATAACGGAGACCGTATATTCTATCTTATATATTGCAGGGAGGACTTACAGAATATAATCCTAACTATAACAAATTTGAAAAATAATCTATTAGATTATTACTACTATAACATAGACCTTAACCAATGCATCAAGTGCTAGAACCAACGAATTTGGCCCCTCAGCTATAAGCCCGTCCAATAATGCATCAAATAAATTCGAATTTCCTAAACCCAAATGCTTAATTTTTGACTCTATAACCTCTAACCATCTTATTTCAATTGGTAAAAAAATGACAATGCATGACTGGGGTTATCTCTTAGCATAATCAAGTGAAAAGTAACTTTAGAATTTACTAGAGATAATACATACATACATACATACACATGGTGCGGTTTCGGTTTTATGCGTGCAGTTTTGGCTAGTAACCAAACCGGAACCGTAAATTTAGTTATTCAACCCAACTAAAATGCCACATATGCCGGAATCGTTGGTGCGGTTCGTACAGTTTTTGGTGCGGTTTCGGTTACAATTTGGTTACTTGCTCAGCCCTAGACATTGGTGTCTTAGGATTGGTATTTAGGTTTATATTTGGGTTGATGTTTGGGTTTAGATGTATCTTTTTAGGGTTAAATTGCACTATAGATGGTTGCCTATGTACTCCCGTGGCTGGAGGTAGATCAAGTCTTTCGTAGTTCATGTTTGATGAGTTTTGAAAAGTTGTATCTGATGATTATTGAACCATTAAAAGGGTTTTGTTATTTTTGTAGGGGTTAGACCGTACCATAGATGACTGCCTACCTACTCATATACGAGGAGATCAGGTCTACAAAGTTCACGCTTGGATATTAAGAGACTAATTTTTATTTTTTTTGATTTTTTTAAATGTGCATGGAAAATATAAAGACATAATGCTAAGAAAGTGATAACATCCCAACATCTCTTGGAACCTGAAATCGTATCCTCTAGATGTACGCTTTCTTGGTTAGCTTAGGTTTGATAGTTCAGTTATCAGTGGTCTTGTTGCATTCGATGTTGGCACTAAAGGTTACTTCCTTGTAGAGAATATCTTAAATCACTGCCATAATTAGATCACCTTCTGATTCGGCGCATCCTTCGGAATGCTCAAACTAGACTCTTCGCAAAAAGGGACAAGCTCTTGATTCCTTGATGGGTTGGCTTCCTCGACAACCTCACCTCCTTTTTCTTAATATGTTCCATCATCTTTTTGAGAGGACTCAATTTTGAAATTTCTCTCGAACTGTTGTTGCATCTCTCGTGATGAACTTTCCCTTTTGGCTTTTTCTTCATTGGAAAGGATTAATATTTCCTTCTCATCACCTAGGGTGGTAGGATCAAGTATGTGGTGGCTAACTTCGGGCAACAAGGTGTTTGACGGTGGTGGAGGAATTTCCTTAGGGGCTCTTCCTGTATTATGACCAGTCTACCTTGTTTTCCGCCAGGATTGGTGTTCATAACCGTTACTTCCATTGAACTGTCTATCTCGAACGGATATCTTAAGCTATTCATTTCCCTTTCACATTTTCTGGTCATGAGGACTTCTATCTTCAGCTCTCCATTTTCAATGAGATTATGGATTTTGTGTTGTTGAGACCAACATTCCTCGGTTGTATGTCCAGGTGAGTTAGAATGGTAGAGACATATCTTGGTGGAATCATAACTCTTTGTCCTAGGTTTTGTGGGAGGTAGTAACTTGGAAATCTTTCCTTCACCTATCAGAAAGTGTAACATCTCTTCATTTGATTTGTTTAGAGGGGTGAATTTTTGGCCTCTTATTGGATCCTTCTTCTTTGAGAATTCGTATTCCTTTGATCGATTTTTCCTCTGGCGAGGTCTTCTAGTAATTTATCATTCCACTTTTCGTACCCTTTCAGCTTGCTTTGATCTTTTTCAGTTAGTTTGATCATTTTAGAGGGATATAAGCTTGGGTCGACGTCGGGAAAAATTTCCTTTTGACTTTTCTTTTTTAAATATTTCTTACCCTTTATGTTTTCTATGTGGTTCGAAAGGGCTAAATTGATAAAAGAATCTGACATGAAATGTCGACGATTTGAAAATATTGATTTTTTCAGAGTCGCCAGTTGGTAGGAGTGAAATGGTTGTACCAACTCAACCAAGTTTATGAAAGATTTGCAAAAAGGCCCAATTATTGGACTCTGTTTAACAGGCCTTGGAAACCGAGATTCATAAAGTTCGAGGGCTTGCTTAAGCGGGGGAAATGTGTTAGGTACCCCCCGACTTCTATGAAAATACAGTCACCACGACTTTTTAATTCCCTAATTTATTTGAAATGTATGTGTTGCAGTTAATTGGGCCTAAGTGCACCCCCCCCCAACATCCGTGTTACCACGGTGACCGCCACTTTTCAAGAAATTGTTATATGAATGTGTGTGTGTGTGGGTCAATGTGCAGTTATATGGAAGTAGTGCGAGGCCTCATTTGCACCTATATATAAAGGGTCTAAATTTGTGTAAAAATTCAGTTTTAAACAAGATATGGCAGTGATGTTTTGTAAAAGTGGTTTTTCAAACCCTTATGCTCAATAAGAATTGAGGCCTTTGGATACCTCCATTTTTATTATGTTCGGCTTGATTGCTTTTATTTTCGAGATGCGGAGCATCTTCGAGAAAAATAATTTACAAAGCAGTGTCGAACTCCTCGTGGGCATGAAAACCATCTGAGGAAATCCAAACACCGCGAATAAATTTACAAGCTGCTTACAGCTAAAAATGCCCATCACGGGAACCGAATTTAGATTCAGTAGACTGAATCTGTGATCACATGATTCCTAGGCTCATATGATGCCGCAATTTATATGAAAGCAGTAAGCAGTTATATATATAAAAGCTGTAAATATATATATATATACAGACATGATCAACCACCACGAAGCACCTCCATGGGGGATCAGAAATATAAATAAAGCTGTAAAAGCAATCAACCGCCACGAAGTAAACTCCAGGTGGGACAAAAAGTAAATATATATATATATAAAAGCAGTAAACGCACCAGATGAAAAATCCAAGCTTATCAAACATAGTTCGATCATAGTTCATATATATAAGTATATATATATATATATATATATAAGCTAGTAAACGCTCCGGACGTGAGTACAGGCTCAATTGAGGCATAACTCGATAATATTAGTCCATATATAAATATATACGTATATATAAGTAAATATATATACAAACATAAATAAAACCACGGACCGAAGTCCGGGCCTACACACGCAACACGACTCTCAACATGAAGAACAGTGTGTGCAAAGATGAAGAGAAAGGCTTTAAAGGGTGTAAGAAGGCTTACAGTGGACTGCCAAAGAAGACTTCATTAACGTTAAGTGGATGAACACTCGGCTCCCGCCGGTAAAAATAGTAGCTATATATGAGCTCACAAGTTTTTATAATGAGAAAGCACTCAGTTTAGGGTGTGTATAGAGCAAATTGGACAAGGCTTCCTAGCCTCCTCGTTCTCTCTTAAAATGGCCACCCCAAGCCCTCTATTTATAGAGGGGGGAGCCATGAGATGTTCGGCGGGCCGCCAGGGTGGTGCCCTCGTCCATGGTCTGGTCGTCGTCTCGAAATGCGTGTACACGTGTGCACTGTGATGTCTGCTCAAACTTTCAGAACTGCAATCTGGTCATCCGATTGAGGTGTATAAGACCTATTTCGGACCGCCATTGTCGAGAGCTACGCCATGACATGGGATTAGAGGTTGTACAAAGTTAGGAATATGGGACCATGCCCTTGGTCTTCCAGCTTCAAATTCTATCTGGTGTGCTGCCCTGCGTAGTAGTCACTTGGGATTTGACCTCCTTGGTTCTTATGGGACATTGTTGTGTAGAAATGTCTGTATGAGATGTTGAGACGGTGAAATATAGGGTCAAGGTGGCAAAATGATGATTTTACCCCTCACCGGGGTTATCTTCGATTTGGGCTGATAAAACAGACGTTGCTCAGGGTTATCTCTAAGATTGGACTGTTGCAAGTACTGAAGGTCCTCAGGGTTATCTCTGAGTTAAGAATATCTTCCCGGTGTTATCTCTGGGTCTTGTACTGAGTGGCTCGATGTGAGTTCCGAGGTTGAAGCTGACTGCATGCATTTGAAACAAGCATTTCTGGGGTTATCTCCGGAACTGCTACTGCACTCCTTGGGGTTATCTCCAGGATTAGTACTTCTATTCCCTGTGTTGTTTTCAGGACTGGAACTGAGCATCTCGGGGTTATCTCCGTGACATAACTGTCCTCTCCTGTGGAATTTCCGGCATTTGAACTGCATTATCTTCCAGGGTTATTTCTGAAAGACGAATCTGCCCTCCTGCAATGTTAGTGATAGGTGTGCAGAAAATTTTGAGTGTCTACATATGCACCTCTTTATCATATTCATGCAATGCAATGGCATGGATAGGATAAAGAATCCTAGACACTTAAAATGCAACAAGATAAACATGATGCCATGTGCAGCAACATGATGCAAATGTATGATGCATATGTTTTGTTGGATTGTTCTCCAACTTGGTGGGAAGATTGTCGGCTCCCTGTTGCTTCTTCCGGGGATGGCAATAGATAAGTAGCCTGATGAACTGTCATGGACGTGCGATCTACAGCTACTAGGAATCTTTAGGATTGTTGACATTTGGGTTATCACCAAAGTCTTGAATCCTTGATATAGACTTTATACTGAAGATGTATCTCTCATGTACAAGAGATTCTGTTGGGATGTAGCCTTGTCTGTTTGAGGATGTGTATAACATATTCCATCATCAGTCCACCCCGATGAGGATGATCCTTCCTGGTTTTTATCGCCAGGACATATCAATGTTCTGTCGGAGTTACTGCCAACAGTTTTTGTTGTCAGGGTTGCCTGACCTTCGCTGACATTTACATCACCGGATAATATCCCTGTTGGGCAAACTGTCAAGGTTTCTTTTGTGGATAGATACACCAATGAATGAAATCATCGAATGACTTCCGATGCTTTGATGGATTTACCTACCATTGGTTGAAATAACGTCAAGGTTTCTTGACCTTCATTGCCATATACATCAACGGATGAAAATGCGTGATACCCCCGCAAGGGATTCGTACATCAATGGACGAAATAAATGCGTGACACCCCCCGCCGGGGAATCTGTATTTGGACATATGAAAATGTGTGATGCTCTTTCCGGGGAAACTGCTTGAGAATACGTAATGCACCTCCGGGGAATCTGTACTTTAGAATGTGTGATGCCCCCGCCGGGGAATTTATGTTTGGAATTATGACCCCAAACTGACGGAATTGGACCTTTGTGAGGTATTGCCGAATGTGATTTGCAACTGCTGAGATCATCAGTATAGTATACCCTATATTTGGGTGAATACCGATGAATGATATGAAAGTTTATAGCTTCGGCCCGGAAAACCGGATTTGTTATATTTTGCTCAATCGCAGAAAGCATTTTATCCCCGATTTGACCTTTCAAACATGAGAACTCCTTTGCAACTCAAACTGGACCGATTCGGATGGGTGGGACCCACATAGGGGTGCCGTAGGTACACCTGCAGCAGCCACTGGTGGACCTGCGACCAACCGTGAATGCCCATAAATGGGATGGTTGCTTTCACAAGTCATTTTTAAGTCGTGCCGCAAAGGAAATCTAAGAGCTCTTCTTCAGATCTGCTGAGTTTGGACATCTTTCTGCAAATTCTGTCACCGTAAAAGTGTTCTACATCGTCCTGGTAACGTATGCATGTCTTCTTTTCCAGTTTTTATCCGTTGGAAAATGACTTATCACATGAAATGCATCTAAACAAATAGTAGTGAATATGCATGCTCGTATGACTTGATAAAATATATTCAACATAGTAAATGTTAGTGTTTAACCATGTTGAACACAATGATGTGAAAACATTTGACTTTTGAAATAGTCAAATTGACACCTTTTTCTGCTATTTCTTATCCTATTTGAGGACAAATGAGCAAAGGTGGTAAAGCAAAGTAATCCTGGTAATTAGGCTACCTTTATGGATTGATGACTTTGACATTTAGATGCATATAGTATTTATATGACTGTGGGTAGGTGTGCTACTGAATGGCCACCTAGTCAAGCCTATGTGTATGTGGATAGTCCTATTTACAGAGGGGACTATGGCAAAAAAATTCAAAATGTAGGCATTGAGTAGTCATACAATTTTAATTCTACTATAGACGTATGTTAAAGTATTTCATGCATGCATGTAGTTATAAAATGCATTTTGAAAAGAAAGCTCCAGTTAAAAATTATACACCCTTTCTGAGGTGATTTAGAGACTTTTGTCTAGATATTATGGATCCGGATCAGCCGAGTAGTTCCCGCAGGACCACTTCTACTATACAAAGGAGGGCTTCTGAAGATCCTCAACCCCGTTATGTTAGATAGCCTCGTCGTTTGGTGGAGGCGGTGATACATCCAGTCCGAGTTGATGTGCCGGACGTCGAGGAGGAGGAGGAGGATGTTCCGATTGTGAATCCCGCTCCTGCTGTACATGTTCCCCATAGGGATTTTCCAGGCATTCAAGTGGCGAACCTAGAGCTTTTGGGTGATTTGAGTCGATATCCTTCAGTTTACCTGCACGCAAACGAGGTATAAAGTTAGATCTTAATCTTCTTTCTTTCCTATTGATGAGGAGTAAATGATTTTGATGTCGATCTGCATTTCATATAGGTTCCCGACTTTACACAGCCTCAAGGGAACTGGTTCAACATCCACTTTATGTACCAGGCTTTGCATCCTGACTATAGAGCGATTGTGCATGACTGGGGATTTGGGGCATTCTTTTCCATCCTTCCCCACCATTGTCCCTGGGGTTACCTCAGGGCATTGTTTGAGCGCTGGTTTCACCAGACTCAATCACTCCATTTGTTGGACTGTGAGGTGATGATTACGTCGATGGATTGGCGGTTTATCACATGTATGGAGTTTGGAGGGGCATCAGTCCCTTGTTCGGCAGACATTATGTAACGACCCCAAAATAGGTCCATTCCATCCAACCCATTCTGAGTCGCCAAATATATGGTACAGAAAACAACTATAACTTTATTACAACAATTATCGTGCAAAATACAACAACACATATGCTGTTAGTTTGGATACAAATATATACCAATCAGTAGACGTCGTCACAATGACACCTTACATAAAGGTATAGTCAAAAGCTGCTTTTAGAAATTAGAATCTTTGGGAAGTGCTCAAGGAAACCTTCGTATACATGGGAGGCCATGCTTTTAGGTTATGGTAGATATCATATGGCCACGTAATTATCCTTGGTTGACCCAATAGACCCCAAAGAAAAACAAGAAGATTACTATCGTATTCTTCCCAATGGTGAGTCTTCTCTTGACATATCATTATCTCCAATGTCTCTAATTGGGTATTATACTCCAAACAAACACCAAGATTATATAAGTAGTGCTTGTAAATATACTCAAAGAAGTGGATGAGCACAACCATGTCTTATGATAACACGAGTTTGTATGTCATTAGACATCTTGTATGATAGTGACAAAACACCCTTCCAAGTTAAATTCACCTCACCCTCAACATCTATAGACCACCACTCTATTCCTCGCTATCCCAGCTCGACCCAAAGCTACACTTTTATTACCCGAAAGGAATTGTGAAACAAAAGGGTGAGCACAACTAGCTCAAGAAAGAATATTATGACTAAAGATAAATAAATTATCAATAGTCTTCATCAAGAATGAATCGTAGATTTAGAACATATGGTAGATGATAAAACTTTTCAACCATAGTTGCATAAATGAACGAGCAATCCATTAGAAGAGTCAAATAGATAATACAGTCTATTATCTTCCATGTTAAAAGTTCACCAACAATGTTTTATCCCTGTAATATAAATCAACAGTTCCTTTCCACAATCATATGAATAACTCATAATCATAATTGGGATTCTAAATTCCTCTTCTCATCCAGGACGAAGATAATTTTCATCACCTGTCTTTACCTCAAACATCAAATATCATGGTTATACCAAATCACAGCCTCGCTCATAATCATACTAATAAATTCATCTTTGAACCACGGGCCAAAGATATTCATCAATGATTCATCTTTACACTACAAAGCTAAAGATATTCAACAACAAAGTCATCTTTGCATTACAAGCCAAAGATATTCATCAATAATTCATCTTTGCACTACAAAGCTAAAGATATTCAACAACAGTCATCTTTGCATTACGAGCAAAAAGATATTCATCAATAATTCATCTTTGCACTACAAAAGCTAAGATATTCAACAAACAGTCATCTTTGCATTACGAGCCAAAGATATTCATCAATAATTCATTTTGCACCACAAAGCAAAGATATTCAACAACAGTCATCTTTGCATTACGAGCCAAAGATATTCATCAATAATTCATCTTTGCACTACAAAAGCAAAGATATTCAACAACAGTCATCTTTGCACAACGAGCCAAAGATATTCATATATCAAAGAAATACATAATCATTTCGTGAAGTTATATAACAATAATTATAACCATGTTGATCAATTCACCTTTGCACTTAAGCTAAAAATATTCAATTATAAATTCAATGGTCATGATCATACCAACCAACAATTCAACTTTTGCACTCATCGGCCAAAGAGAACCTATGGTCACGATCATACCAATAATCTACCCATCTTTACACTCAAGTCAAAGAGAAATATCATCATTAGGGTTATAAGAATGTTATATAAAATAATATAATCAAAACATGGTTTTAATTTCAAGAGTAAGATTCATAAATCAACGATAATTTGGTCGAGAAGAAACCAATTTGTTGTGAATAGACCTCGTATTCGCACATAGTCCCGTGATCACGTGCATAGAAACCTCGATAACTAAAAGATAAAGTTTCATAATAAAATTCATATCCATATTTATAACACCTTAATCCAAATGTTATAAATCACTTAGAAATCTCATAATCTAATATTATTAATATTATAATAATATTTTAATCATTTCTCAAACTTATAAACAATTTAATTAAATTGTTTACACTTTACTAATTAATGCATTTAATCATCATAAAATGCCAAACTCATAAAATTTCATCACCAATAACTAAAACCCTCATCAAAAATCAGATATACCTCATATATGATTCTCAAACCATAAAATCATATTTTCTAATTTTCTTACTTCACATAACATATTTAATTCATTTGCTCATAACTAGAACATTTTCATGAAAAACACCAAATCAGTTCTAAAAATATTTCTTTTTCGGGATTTAGCATAAAATAGTCCCATATTGAATATATATTTTTCTCAAATTTTAAAAATTCATTTACTATTTTTCATATGGCCAAAACCATTTAATATTTAAACATTTATCATAAATTGTACTTTTATCCAAAAATTCAAATTCACAGTAGTATAATCGATATTATATAGATGTACTCTCAATAAAAATTTCATCAATTTTGGAGTTAACCGCAAGGAGTTATAAATAGTTACTTTTAAAATAGTCTTTTCTCATAAAATCCATAACTCCTAATCTATACATCCAAAAATACCTCAAAATAATCATAGTGGTGTAAAATTCAAGAATGATCAAAACATGGATACAATCAAAGCTAGTATCCGTAATAGATATTTTAGATTTAAAAGAAAAATTTTCATTTTTCTATGAATAGTGCCGTATTCGTGAATAGTGTCAGATATACGTGAATAGTCCGATACGTGAATAGTAAATCTCGACACCAAAAGATAGAAATTCCAAAAAAAACATCTTCACGCTTCATTAATAGTACTCGTGAATAGTAACTCGTGAATAGTAACTCATGAATAGTAACTCGTGAATAGTAACTCGTGAAATAGTAACCCCGATATGAAAAAGTTCCAAATTTGATAAAAGTTTCAACTAATATTTCAAAGATAATGATATTGAAGAAATAATATCATTACGAAAAAAAATAATATCCCTTACTATCCCTTACCTCAAAAGAGCAAAGACTTCGATCGGATATCTGATATGACGTCAAGGAAACTTGCAGACCGATGAATATCAACTCACCAAGTATCTAAATACTCACAAAATACACTCAATAATCTAGAGAGAGAAGAGAGAAAGCTTATGTTTCGGTGTGATTTTCAATTCTAACTTAGCCTCTATTTATAGGAAAATGTTAAGACGCCAAGCAGATTTGACCAGAACTCGATGGCTTTACTCGCTACTATTCCACCCACCAAAAATCAGCCATCTTCCCCAACAACCAAGAGTGGGGCCCAATCAATTCTAGAATTTTCCACCAAAACCTAATTTCCGAATCGGTTACCTCTTAAAATTCATAACAAATCATACGCTCATTTTAACGGTTCAAAATTTGTGGACATATACTCAACTTATATATGTATATAACATATCCAAAATTACAACGATCCAACGGTCGGATTAAAAATTATAACTCACTCAATATATCTCAAAAACACCGGTTTAATTTTTAATACCTTCATTCCGAAAAAAAATATCGATAAAATACCTCAACATTAATTCCTTCATTTATAACCACATAAATAAATCCATCATTTATATCCACATCAAATAAATATTTCCTTATCATATAAATCAATAATTAATTATTCCCAAATAATATTACGTAATCACAATTATGACAACCAGTAGCCTCAGAAAGAGGGGCTTTCCAATAAGGATCTCTCTTCATGGCGCCGCAATTAGGTGACCAAACCTCTCCTTAGATGTAACTTTCTAGACATTGCCAATAATGTTATCTAATAATATTATTCAAATAATATGAATTATTGATCCGATAATGGGAAATATCGTGATGATAATTATTGAAACAACAATAATATAAAACACCAACGCAAACAATTATTGAATCAATAAAATAAAATATCGAACAAGAATTATCGTAATAATTATTGAGTAGTGCCTTCTTCTTACGTAAGAATCAATAATTCAAAAATACCGTAATACCGCAAGCCACGCGCAACAACGCGCATTACATTTATTTTACCAACCGGGTATTCCAACAAAGTTGTTAATTCAGTAACGATTACGTCGTTATTTATAAAAACTTAATTTTGTCGCTTTCTTCATTCGACAGCTTATTCTATTATGGGGCCCATAAATGATCGCTGCGGCTGGTCGCATTTAATATTCCCAACGTAAAGAATATTCCACCACCAAACGAATATTCCCCAAACAACAATGAATATTTTATAACCACTTGTGTATTTTGAAAAAAAATTCATATATCACCCTTAACTTTAACTTTTATCAATTTAACCATTTACTGAATAGTAATTATAAGAAAAATTGAATACTTTTATTTCATAAAATTCGGGGTCTTACAATCTCCCCTCCTTATGAAATTTCGTCCCCGAATTTTTACGCATTCGGTATTTCAAAGAGTTGAGAATACCTTGCTTTCATTTCAAATTTCATCTTTCCTGTTATCATGATTTCTCCATTGCTCATCTCCTATATTTCAGATATCATTCTAGAATACAACTTCAAAACAAGGGTTAATTTAACAAATTAACATATCACCTAATATCCCGATATTATGACTGACCAACAAATAAGCTTAGGTAGGACACACTAGCGAAGGATTTACACATCTCTCCCCTCCTAGTTCTATTCCCGATCTCCGCGGAGATCATATCCCTAAGCTCGATACCAAATGTAACTCTGGACACCAACTTGTGTCAAGACCTCACATTGATACCTATCGGGCCACATCGCAGAATCAGGCGTCCCCTACGGAGAGTGCGGCCGGCCGGTGCATCCCCCATAAACAGAAGTCACCAAATGAGAGGCTGGGGCTCTTTACTTATAGCTCGATATTCAAATGTAACGACCCCAAAATAGGTCCATTCCATCCAACCCATTACGAGTCGCCAAATATATGGTATGTAAAACAACTACAACTTTATTACAACAATTGTCGTGCAAAATACAACAACACATATATGCCGTGAGTTTGGATACAAATATATACCAATCAGAAGCACGTCACAATGACACCTTACATAAAGGTATAGTCAAAAACTGCTTTTAGAAATTAGAATCTTTGGGAAGTGCTCAAGGAAACCTTCGTATATGGGAGGCCATGCTTTTAGGTTATGGTAGATATCATATGGCCACGCGTAATTATCTTGGTTGACCCAATAGACCCCAAAGAAAAACAAGAAGATTACTATCGTATTCTTCCCAATGGTGAGTCTTCTCTTGACATATCATTATCTCCACCTGCCTCTAATTGGGTATTATACTCCAAACAAACACCAAGATTATATAAGTAGTGCTTGTAAATATACTCAGCAAGTGGATGAGCACAACCATGTCTTATGATAACACGAGTTTGTATGTCATTAAACATCTTGTATGATAGTGACAAAACACCCTTCCAAGTTAAATTCACCTCACCCTCAACATCTATAGACCACCACTCTATTCCTCGCTATCCCCGCTCGACCCAAATGACTACACTATTATTACCGAAAGGAATTGTGAAACAAAAGGGTGAGCACAACTAGCTCGAAGAAGAATATTATGACTAAAGATAAATAAATTATCAATAGTCTTCATCAGTAATGAATCAGAGATTTAGAACATATGGTAGATGATAAAACTTTTCAACCATAGTTGCAGCGGAACGAGCAATCCATTAGAAGAGTCAAATAGATAATACAGTCTATTATCTTCTCCATGTTAAAAGTTCACCAACAATGTTTTATCCCTGTAATATAAATCAACAGTTCCTTTCCACAATCATATGAATAACTCATAATCATAATTGTGATTCTAAATTCCTCTTCTCATCTAGGACAAAGATAATTTTCATCACCTGTCTTTACCTGAAACATCAAATATCATGGTTATACCAAATCACAGTTCCTGTTCATAATCATACTAATAAATTCATCTTTGCACCACGGGCCAAAGATATTCATCAACAGTTCATCTTTACACTACAGGCTAAAGATATTCAACAACAGGTCATCTTTGCATTACAAGCCAAAGATATTCATCAATAATTCATCTTTGCACTACAAGCCTAAAAATATTAAAAAACAGTCATCTTTGCATTACGAGCAAAAGATATTCATCAATAATTCATCTTTGCACTACAGGGTAAAGATATCAAACACAAGTCATCTTTGCATTACGAGCCAAAGATATTCATCAATAATTCATCTTTGCACTACAAGGCTAAAGATATTCAACAAAGGTCATCTTTGCATTACGAGCCAAAGATATTCATCAATAATTCATCTTTGCACTACAAAGCAAAGATATTCAACAACAGTCATCTTTGCACAACGAGCCAAAGATATTCATATATCAAAGAAATACATAATCATTTCAGAAGTTATATAACAATAATTATAACCATGTTGATCAATTCACCTTTGCACTTAAGCTAAAAATATTCAATTATAAATTCAATGGTCATGATCATACCTACCAACAATTCAACTTTTGCACCATCGGCCAAAGAGAACCTATGGTCACGATCATACCAATAATCTACCCATCTTTACACTCAAGTCAAAGAGAAATATCATCATTAGGGTTATAAGAATGTTATATAAAAATAATATAATCAAAACATGGTTTTAATTTCAAGAGTAAGATTCATAAATCAACGATAATTTGGTCGGAGAAGAAACCAATTTGTTGTGAATAGTACTCAGATTCATACATAGTCCCGTGATATCGCGCATAGTAACTCTCGATACACTAAAAAGATAAAGTTTCATAATAAAATTCATATCCATATTTATAACACCTTAATCCAAATGTTATAAATCACTTAGAAATCTCATAATCTAATATTATTAATATTATAATAATATTTTAATCATTTTCAAACTTATAAACAATTTAATTAAATTGTTTACACTTTACTAATTAATGCATTTAATCATCATAAAATGCCAAACTCATAAAATTTCATCACCAATAACTAAAACCCTCATCAAAAATCAGATATACCTCATATATGATTCTCAAACCATAAAATCATATTTTCTAATTTTCTTACTTCACATAACATATTTAATTCATTTGCTCATAACTAGAACATTTTCATGAAAAACACCAAATCAGTTCTAAAATATTTCTTTTTCCGGGATTTAGCATAAAATAGTCCCATATTGAACATATATTTTCTCTAAATTTTAAAAATTCATTTACTATTTTTCATATGGCCAAAACCAATAGAATATTTAAACATTTATCATAAATTGTACTTTTATCCAAAAATTCGAAATTCACAGAGTAATAATCGATATTATATAGATGTACTCTCAATAAAAATTTCATCAATTTTGGAGTTAACCGCAAGGAGTTATAAATAGTTACTTTTAAAATAGTCTTTTCTCATAAAATCCATAACTCCTAATCTATACATCCAAAAATACCTCAAAATAATCATAGTGGTGTAAAATTCAAGAATGATCAAAAACATGGATACAATCAAAGCTAGTATCCGTAATAGATATTTTAGATTTAAAAGAAAAATTTTCATTTTTCGGTGAATAGTGCCGTATTCGTGAATAGTGCCGTATACGTGAATAGTGCCGTATACGTGAATAGTAACTCCGACACCAAAAGATAGAAATTCCACAAAAAACATCTTCACGCTTCATGAATAGTACTCGTGAATAAGAATCGTGAATAGTAACTCATGAATAGTAACTCGTGAATAAGAACTCGTGAATAGTAACCCCGACATGAAAAAGTTCCAAATTTGATAAAAAGTTTCAACTAATATTTCAAAGATAATGATATGAAGAAATAATATCATTTTAAAAAAATAATATCCCTTACTATCCCTTACCTCAAAAGAGCAAAGACTTCGATCGGATATCGGATATGACATCAAGGAAACTTGCAATCGATGAATATCAACTCACCAAGTATCTAAATACTCACAAAATACACTCAATAATCTAGAGAGAGAAAGAGAGAAAGCTTATGTTTCGGTGTGATTTTCAATTCTAACTTAGCCTCTATTTATAGGAAAATGTTAGCACGTCAAGCAGACTTTTGACCAGAACTTGATGGCTTTACTCGCTACTATTCCACCCACCAAAAATCAGCCATCTTCCCCAACAACCAAGAGTGGGGGCCCACTCAATTCTAGAATTTTCCACCAAAACCTAATTTCCTAATCGAGTTACCTCTTAAAATTCATAACAAATCATACGCTCATTTTTAACGGTTCAAAATTTGTGGACATATACTCAACTTATATATGTATAACATATCCAAAAATTACAACGATCCAACTATTCGGGATTAAAAATTATAACTCACTTAATATATCTCAAAAACACTGGTTTAATTTTTAATACCTTCATTAAAACAAAAATATTGATAAAATACCTCAACATTAATTCCTTCATTTATAACCACATAAATAAATCCATCATTTATATCCACATCAAATAAATATTTCCTTATCATATAAATCAATAATTAATTATTCCCAAATAATATATTACGTAATCACAATTATGACAACCAAGTAGGTTCCTCAGAAAGAGGGGCTTTCAATAAGGATCTCTCTCATCATGGCGCGCAATTAGGTGACCAAACCCTCCTTAGATGTAACTTTCTAGACATTGCCAATAATGTTATCTAATAATATTATTCAAATAATATGAATTATTGATCGATAATGGGAAATATCATGCGTTGATAATTATTAAAACAAAGAATAATATAAAACACCAACGCAGCAATTATTGAATCAATAAATTAAATATCGAATGAAGAATTACTATAACAATTATTGAGTAGTGCCTTCACGTAAGAATCAATAATTCAAAAATCTTTGTAATACTGCGTGCTGCTTGCATGCAACAACGCGTATTACTTTATTTTACCAAGGGTATTCCAACAGTGTTAATTCAGAACGATTACGTCGTTATTTATAAAAACTTAATTTTGTCGCTTTTTCTTCATCCGGCGCTTATTCTCATTATGGGGCCCACAAATGATCGCTATGGCCGTCGCATTTAATATTCCTACGTAAAGAATATTCCACGACCAAACGAATATTCCCCGACAACAATGAATATTTTATAACCACTTGTGTATTTTGAAAAACAATTCATATATCACCCTTAACTTTAACTTTTATCAATTTAACCATTTACTGAATAGTAATTATAAGAAAAAATGAATACTTTTATTTCATAAAATTCGGGGTCTTACACATTACCCCGACTGCCGTTAGATCCTTGCTAGGAGTTCCAGACGGGGCGCTCAAGGGCAGGACTGTGCATACAGGTCCTTTGAGCATAGATGTTATGAATGGGCTGTTGAGTGAGCCCATACCAGCTGATGTCAGAGTCAAGGATCGCATTCTTCTGCGATTGTTCCTAATGATCATTAAGGGTTGCTTCATAGCTGATAAGTCTTCTACGGTGTCATTCGATTTTATCAGCGCCACTCGGGAGGTGGACTGTATTGGTTAGTATAATTGGGGTTCCTACACCTTTGCCTATTTCCTTAGGGGCTTGCGTATGCGTTCGCAGGGCTTGACTGAGGCTTGGTTAGGATTCTACCCATTTCTGCTGGTGAGTGTTTCTCTGGTAATTTCACATGTACAGGTTAAAAGTGTTAACTGACAGCAGATGTTTGCCTTTGTATTGAGAGTTATGGGCCTATGAGAGGCTCCCATGCTTGCGTCCTATGAGTGAGTTAGGATTGGATACCTATCCACGAGGACGGCGATGGCATCATTCCATAATGGCAGAGGTCCCTAGAGCTGAGGGTTTCACTCATTGTAGCCTACAGCCGGAGTTATTGACAACTGATGTCATCTCATAGATTCCCTATTCTGGGGAGCACTTGGCCATTGGATTTGAGGATGGGTACCCGACTGGTGTCGAGTATGTGATTTCCACCCGTAGGGTTCCTCTCTTTACTGATGGAGGATGTGAGCTCTATTTAGGAGAGCGTTCTATTAGGAGCACCACAGGAGAGATCCGTATACCGATCTTGCCTCCTGTCAGGCGTTATTAGCCTGTGTTGCAGTCACCCGTCATTGATATCCCATTATTGGGTAAGCACTGTCAGAGGGTCCCTGCACTCAGGAGATATTCCAGCATCGGTGGTCCCCTCGTACCATTGGAACCCAGACCCACGCCATTCAGTTCATGGAAGTTATGGTTCCAGGATCCGTGATGATGACGGATTGGCTAGCCTGTGTTTGGGATCCGACTCATTTGACACAGATTGACAGTTTGACCCAACGACTGGACCGGGCACATTTCTTTATCCGGCATTTGGGCAGAGATCCGGTAGAGGTAGATACTTTTGATCCTTCCAGCTCAGGCGCTTGATGAGTAGGTTTTTAACCTATGATTTGTATTCATTTAGCTTGTTATATTGTTAGTTTTTTGATTACTTCATGTTACTTTTGATGGGTTTTATGCTTGTTATAGGATAACCAATAAGCTTATCAAGATGCTAGCATTGGAAGTATTTTCAAGCAATTATGGACATTCTGCCTGACCAGCGCGGGGTGCGCCATGATGCTGAGTAAAGTGGCTCGGGGCACGCTAGTTCATGGGATTGTCACTGGCTATGTAGTCTTGAGCCATTTCAGATGAGGGTAAATCATGGCGGGCAGGCGTTTATTCATGGGACAAAGAATCGGGAAATTTTTGTATGTGCTAGAAGATGGGCTTTGTTGGGAGCTATAAATTCCTTATGTAATATGCTTATAATAGGAGTGTGTTATGGAGGTTAGTTCATGCATTTGGGAGTCTTAGACTAATGACTTGTTGGTTTTGAAAAGGAGTTGGATTTATATTAGAATTTCTATGTGATGAGTTAGAGTTGGATTATAATTGGTGGTGTGGGGCTGAAGTGAGGCAATTTATGCCAAGTGTTGGACGAAAATTGGAGATTATTCTGACACATTTCGAGAACGAAATTTAAAAGCAAGAGCTTGGAGGAACGAAGAAGAAGAGTAATTTGACGAAGATTTCAGATTTGAAGGGCGAGAAGGGTGGTGTATTACTATTCTCCTTTAATTTCAAATTGTGTAATTGGGATGATGTTTTCTTTTATTTATTCAGTTATTAATTCATTTATGATGAACTAATTACTTTTTAGGCTTAAGGCGGATCTTTAAGTGGAACGATGATTATGTAATCTTTGATTTCAGTTTAATAAGCTATTATCTGGTTTATCTATATTAATTTGAGCGTGAATTTATGAATTGCCTGATCAACGATTCTTTGTGGACTTGTATGAACTCGAGAGATGAAATATGAGTTTAGACATAGTTAATATAACATGTGTTCTTGATTTATGTGAATGAACAGAATCTTGATGAATGTTAGGGTAGAGATATGCTTGACATCGCATGTAATCGGATAAAGAACTTGAACTTAAACCTTCTTTAATTGTAATTCACATAGAGATATAGTGAGTTAGTTGATTAAGGTGTTTAACTTAATTCTATCTTAATTGTTGATTTGAGTTAATACAGTATTAGTACATTGAGAGGTGGCTAGTTCTACATACGTGTTCTTAATTAATAAACTGGGATAGTGAGTTAAACTGGAATAAAGGTGTAAGAATCAGAGTGATGCTTAGAGTGAAGTCGAAAGCCTAATTCTCCATTATTTGTTTGAAAATTCAGTTTTCAGAATTTGTTGATTATTTGGTGATTTTAATATTTTTAATACTTTTAGTTACAAACTGGGAATTCATTAGTTTGATAAAATTAGGATTAATAGGAACTTGGTAATTGTGAGTTTTAATTTCTTATTAAAAAAGTCTCTTAGGGAACGATACTCTATTTACTATTATATTACTTGTTGACCACGTATACTTGCGTGCTGTGCGTAATTAGATTTTACCCAACAAGTTTTTGGCGTCGTTGCCAGGGACTTTAGTATAGATTTTATTATTTTACAATATCAGTTTAATTAATCCAATTTTACTTAAACATTTTTATTTTTGTTTTGTTCGTCTTATTTTAGGTTTTTCAAGTTGCTTTATGCAAACTCGATCCAAAAATCCAGACTTACTTCCTTTTGAGGACAACATTGAGAGACACTTTCAAAGGCTAAGTAAGTGGATTAAGGAAACAAGGGACGACTTCGATAATTCTGAAAAAGAAGAAGCAATGGCTCCTAAAGGCCAGAAAGCGTTGAGGGACTTTGCTACACCCAAGGTGACTGAGCTGCAATCGAGTATCCCCAGGCATGCGATAGCTGCGAATAAATTCGAGATTAAGCCTGGGACTATTCAGATGATACAGAACACCATTCAGTTTGGGGGACTTGCAAATGATGATCCTAACGAGCATTGGATCAGCTTTTTGGAAATATATGACACGTTCAAGTACAATGGGGTGTCGGATGAAGTAGTCAGACTTCGCTTGTTCCCATTCACTCTATGGGACAAGGCGAAGAGTTTGTTACACTCTCTACCACCGGGTTCAATAATGACATGGGATGACCTGGCTCAGAAGTTTCTAGCTAAATTTTTCCCGCCAGTGAAGACTGCAAAGATGAGAAACGAGATAACCATGTTTGATCAACAAGATGGGGAATCATTGTACGAGGCATGGGAGAGATACAAAGAATTGCACAAAAAATGCCCACGCCAAGGATTGCCTAAGTGGTTGTAGATGAACACATTTTACAATGGACTACATGGGAATCTCAGGACTAGTATTGATGCAGCCTCGGGGGGAGATTTTATGGCAAAGAATTATGAGGAGGGATATCAGTTGATAGAGACAATGGCAGCTAACAACTACTAGTGGCCCATGGCAAGAATGACACAACCTACGGTAGCTGGAGTGTTAGAGGTAGATGGAGTGACGGTAATACCAACGCAAATTTCAGCTCTCTTTAAGAAGTTTGACGTTTGGTCAGGGGTACAAACACCACAAGTTGCAGTTATTTGTGAATTGTGCGCGGGTGAACATCCAACGGATCAATGTGCAATCAACCCAGAGTCAGTATAATTTATGGGTAGCTACAACAGAATTCCATAGAATACATACCAGAATACCTACAATCAGGGGAATATGAATCATCCTAATTTGTCGTGGAATAATAATCAGAATCAGCAATTTCCATGACTATCGTATCCCCCATGATTTCAGAATCAACAACAACCAAGTCAACGTCAAGAGAGGAAATCAGATTTAAAGAAGTTTCTATCAAAGTATATAACTAGCAACAAAGTAGCCATGAAAAACCAAGCAATAGCCATCAAGAATCAAGAAAATCAGACGGGACAGATAGTGTTTGCATTGAATAACAGGCCTCAAGGAACATTACCAAGTGATATAAAGAAAAATCTGAAAGGTAATCATGAGCAATGTCACGCAATAATGATGCAGAGTGGAAAATAGCTTGAGGGTCAGAATAGAAAATTAGGCTATAAAGGAGGTTGAGACAGATAGTGAAAATACAGTGGTTGAAGGAAAGCAAGGGGAAGAAAAACAAGTGGAAAAGAGCAAACCAGTTAACAAATCAGAACTGCATGCCTCGGGGTTATCTCAGAGGTTGGAACTGTTACTCCCGGTGTGTGTTCCGGGGTTGAGACTGAACTTCCGGTAGTATCCGGATTGGATGTGAGCTGTCTGCCAGGGTTATCTCTTAAAGACGAATCTGCCCTCCTGCATTGTCAGTAACAGGTGTGCAGAAAATTTCGAGTGTCTACAAGACTATAGGGACTCTTCATACTTATGGGGATCAGCCCTTCGTACAATATATTATGCACAAACATTTCAACGCTATGCGTAAGTTATCCCCTAATAATAGGGTTGTTCATGATCTCTGTATTTAGAATACAAGTCCACACCAAAATAAGTTTGGTTTGGATATGTTTCAAGGTAATTTGGAATTTAACGAACATCAACTAAGGATTAGTTGAATAAAAAGGTAATAAGATTATGATATGGAATAAATCATTAGTGAATCAACATTACATACTAAAGTCATGTTTTAGGAACAATCTAAGAGCATAAACATTGAATAATCATAACATAACTTGTTTGAACAATATTGAGGCAAGGTTATTGAGAATTGAATACTAAGCATGCATAGCGAATAGTAATTTGAACGATAAAGTTGTTCAACACTGGAATATCAGAATGTAGAACTTGCATGCTAAATAACAAGTTACATATTAGAGAAACTTGCTTAATATCAAAAAATAAGATTTAGAAATTTTGCATCATCATGAACAACTAGATACAAGAAACTTTCTTAATAATAACAATAGAACTAGCTCAACGAAAGTGTAGAGTTAGAAAACTTGCATAATGTAATCGAACTAGAAACAATAACTTGCTCAACGAAACAAGTTAAAACAAGAACAACTTGTTCAATATAATAGAGATAGGGTAAGTAACTTGCATAATGTGAATATTCAATAATAATATTAGATGTGGAATCATCAACAATAATTATCCATTAACGTGCTTGAAAAATAACAACTCGAGTTTGAGTTAGAGAACTTGCCTTGCTTGTAGGCTAAACCGTAATAGTTTGATTCACAATATCCTAATTATATATCATTAGGATACAATTAGTCATTACAAATACTCTATAAGTATTTATTTCATGTATGGTTTGATTGTTAACCACATAGTCAAATTACATCAATAAATAATAATAAAACTTGTTAGGTGTTAATAACATGCTCGTTCTTAGCACTATAATACCATAATAACAAAATTACATGTTTAACAATCATCATATTGCATTACATCAACAATTACAGACTTTTGTGCAAAACAAAAGTCATTCATAAACCTATCGCTAACCGGTATTGTATTTACGATTTACTTATGGAGATTGCACTATGGGTCGATCATGCATATTATGTATTGTCATATGAAGCTTAGGCTATCGGGCCATTTATTGCTGCAAAAAAGTTGAGCTTCGGCTCTGACATTGGTGTTGAGGCGCGAAATTTAGAGCTGGGGCTCAGATTTTTGCGCTGAGGCTCCGAGCTTACAGTGTTGGTTTTGGCAAATAAAACACAGCGAAAATAAACCAATTTAAAGGCAATTCTGAAACCCTAAAACAGGATCCATGCGAAAAAAATTAATTCAGAGGTTTAGAATTTATACCGATTATAGAATACTCTGAAACTGCTTCAAATCTCCAACGCAATCTAACGGAACAACGTCTCTATGGTATCCACACGAACGCTCGCAAATCGTCGCATGATTCTGCAATTGAAGGGAGTTGCGGTACTAGCCACCAAAGGAATGGATTTTCGAAATTTCTCTCTAGTCTCTCTCTAAGAGAGGCTATGGTTTTTTTTAGGTTATGATTTGTTACCTAAAATGGCTGCTATATATCATATATATAGTAGTTAATATGAATTAATCGAAAACCCTAATCTTATAAAATCTGAATTTATATATGTATACATCTTAATTATGTCTTACTTAATTAATATACCTATATATAAATTATCCTATTAATTTAAATTCGTAATTTAAATTCTATCAATCATATTGACATATTTAAATCTTTATAATTTAAATTAATTCCCTTTTAATTACGTTCTTTGTGTGTGACCCTATAGGTTATTATTACATTGACAATAATTTTAAAATCATATTAGAAAATTATAAACAGTAAGCGGCATCAAGTAATGCATCACTGCTACCCAAGTAATAATAAGATCGATGATTCGATGAAACCTTTTCGTGACCAATGTTTCAATTCAATTTAATCCTTTTAACCTTAATATCCTAGATTAAACTCGAGTCCTGGAATATGTTATACTCTTCATAATTTAATCTGAGTTTTTCTTGATCAATGAGTAGACTATATGAAACAAATCACTATTTGAGCATGGCCATGCATTTCATAGTCCTACTCAATCAAGAGGCCTATGGATATCACCCCTAATAAATAGGAGGGTTAAATTCCATCTAGATTACTCATATTGCTCACACGATTTCTGATGTACCCAATAATCACCTTTATAGTCCACCCTATTAAAGGTGACCTTTGATGATATCAAAGTACATAAATTCTCGTGTAGTAATATAGTGATTTCAGGTCGGAGGACCATTACATCATTGTCACTATGAGAATCACTAATGACACTTCGCATAATGCTCCACATAGAATTCTCATGGTGGGTCAGATCCAAAGACATCGCTCGTTCTCAACACGCATATACGCATCATTGACTTAATATCTCATATATTTATGAACAATGAGATTTGGTCATCATTCAATACACACACTAGTCTCAATGCATCATTATTGTCCCATTAACAATGATACTCGACTAGGGATATTTAAGAGCAATGATACTAATTGTAATTATATAATCTCATGTTCAAGTCACATACTTGAAACTATATAATTTGTATCACTATTCTAAGGAATTTTATTATTTTAACATTTATATAACGCAGTAAATAGAACCATAATAAAATTATTCATTTATTCAATCAAATATAATATCAAAATGTTAAGCAATTATATCAAATAGTTGGCCTCTAGGGCATAAACCCTAACATACAGAACACAACACGAAGAACAGAACAAAGCTACTGTATCTTAATTTCTAACACCAATTAACATGTATAACTTATATAAATTACACATACACATTATGTAAGACCCCAACTTATTATTAATAAAATTTAATTTTCTCTATTTATTATTTTGAAATAGTAAGGGTTGATTTGATTAATGTGGATAGTTAGGGGTAAAATACGCAAATATTTCAAAATAAGCAAGTGGTTATAAAATATTCATTGTTGTCGGAGAATATTCGTTTGGTCGTGGAATATTCGTACTATCGGGGAATATTCGTACGACGGCGCAGCCATGTGTGGGCCCCATAACGAAAAGCGATTGGATGAAGAAAACGACAAATATAAGTTGTTTAAAAATAACGGCGTAGTTGTTACCGTTAATACTGTTAAAATACTCGGTGGTTAAAACACAGTAGCACACGGTATTGCACCAATTATTGATTCTTACGTAAGAAGGCACTACTCAATAATGGTTACAGTAATTACTGTTCAGTATTTTATTGATTTAATAATTGCTGCGTTGATATTTTATATTGCTGTTGTTTCAATAATTGTCATTACACAATTATTTTTTATTATCGAAGCAATAATTCATATTATCTGAATAATATTATTAGATAACATTATTGGCAATGTCTAGAAAGTTACATCTAAGGAGAGGTTTGGTCACCTAATTGCTACCAAGAAGGAGAAATTCTTATTCGAAAGCCCCCTTTTCAGGGAACCGCTGGTTGTCAATATTGTGATTACAGTAATATTATTTATGAATAATTAATTATTGATTCATATGATGAAAAATATTGATTTTATGTGGATATAGATGGAGAAAATTTTTTAAAATGACAATTGTTGAAAATTAATATTTTATTTTTTTGATAAAATAATTCATTTAAATATATTATTTTAATAATATAATAATGGTGATATTTTTACAACGTAATGTTGGATTTATGAGTATACAAGGAGGAAGAGTATTTTTGTTGCAATAAATGTTTAAAACATGTTAAACATGTTGGTGGACTCCATTTATCGATTTGAAATTTGATTATAGCTTTTTTATAAAATCGCCCGTTTGTGGATTTCGGTCAATTTCTGATTGGAATTTGGAAAAACTTTCTTCTGTAAAGTTGTAGAGAATTGAATTTCCTATAAAAACTCGCGAGATTCGAATTTTCTGATAAAAGGGCTATTTATTATGAATTATTGAAGTTCTGAAGCTTCGAAATAATTGATTTTTGGAAGTTTAAAATAATTTAAATTAGAAAAACGTTTTTGATATGTTTGGTGGGCTTGGTTGGTTGTTGAAATGAGCTGATTTCAGTTTATAAGAATGTGCGTAGAAAAAATTTTATATATTAATATTATATTAAATTTTCTGCTTTGGTGTTCTAAGCAATTTCTATAAATAGGGTGCTTAGGTTAGAATTGAAAATCACACCAGAAACTGAAGTTTTCTCTCTCTATATTATCGAGCGTATTCTTGTGAGTATTTTGAGTATAGTTTGAGTATTGCTATACTCGGTGCAAGTTCAAGTCATAGCTTTATATCCTGTTTCAAATTTAGAAGTCTTGATCTTTCGAGGTAAGGGATATTTTTTTTTTTTCGTAATGATATTATTTCTTCAATATCATTATGTTGAAATATTGATCTGAAGTTTTATCAAATTTGGAACTTTTGGTGTCTGGAGTTACTATTCACGATACTAAGACTATTCACGTATCTGACACTATTCGCGAATATTTACACTATTCATCGAAAAATAAAAATTTTTCTTTTCGTCCAAAAAATATCTATTCGGATACTAGCTTTGATTGTATCCATGTTTTGATCATTCTTGAATTTTACACCACTCGCGATTATTTTTGAGGTATTTTTGGACGTGAATAAAACAAAGTACGAATCCTTAATCCTTAATCCTTGTCATTTTGTTTCCTTTGGATTCGTTTCTTTAAAAATATTTTCATCATCTTCATCTTAAATGATGATATTATGGAATATCTTCTTTCGTAGTGCAAAGATGAAAGATTATCAAGAATATCTTTGGCCTTGTAGTAAAAAGATGAACAGTGTTTAGATGAACATGACTAATGATGAATATCTTTGGCCAGTAGTGCAAAGATGAATATTTGATTCAGATGTATATTGGTTGATGTTACGGGGATAAAAGATAGGCGGTGAACTTTTAAATTCATACATAGAAGATAGTAGTTTGCATTCTCTACTTAACTCTTCTAATGAATTATTATTTCATTGCGAATATTGATTTAAAATTTGTTGTCTATTGTATTCTATTAGATTTTTCCCTGTTGAAGACTAACGATAATTTGTTGTATATTATCTTAGTCATAATATTCTTTTCTTGGGCTAGTTGAGCTCACCCTTTTCCTTTTTGTTCCATTTTTCTTCTCGTGGGAGGCGAGAATATAGAGGAAATTTAGAGTGGGTATGGAATGAAGGTTCTAGAAAGAGTTGTTTAGTAGTCCTCACCATTTTTGTAAAATAATGTATCAATAAATGTGATGAGGATTTATTTGAGTATAGATAATGTCTAGAAGATAATATTTGTATTCAAACTCAGTTTCTTGTTGTAATAATAAAGTTGTAGTTGTTTACGCACCATGTATTGACAACTCGAATGGGTGATGTATACCTATTTTGGGGGCGTCACGGTTGGTATCGAGCTTAGGGATATGATCTCTGGCGGAGATCGGGGAATAGAACTAGGAGGGAGAGACGAGTAAATCCTTCGCTAGTGTGTCCTACCTAAGCTTATTTGTTAGTTGGTCGGTATATAGGGATATTATGTGATATATTGATTTCCTTAATTAACCCTTATTTTATGACGAGATTTGAGAATGTCTAATTGAGAATATTAACAATGGAAATTAGAACAGTGGAGACGCTTTGTACTCACCAACGAGGAGAACATGCAACAGTCGGGCAATGTTCCTCCTGTGAACAACACCATAGAGCGAGATGATGAACGAGGGGATGTTTAGAAGTTTTTGCAGTTCATGCAAAATCGGACGAGGAGACTCATGTTCAAAATACAGGAGAGAAATGATAGCAATTCACGGGTTGTCACAATGCAAGCGGTTCAAAAGTAGGGACCACGAATTTAAGGAAAGCCAGATCCAATCATGGCGTAAACATGGGTCAAGCAAATTACCAAGATATTCGATGTCTTGGGATGCACGGAGGAACAGAAGGTTCCATTCGCCACCTTTATGTTCCGTGGCGAGGCGGACTCTTGGTGGAGTTCGTGAAACGTATCCATCCAACCGCTTTTCGGCATGTCTTGGGAGACGTTTGAAACTATTTAATGACAAATACTTTCACGAAAGTGTTCATCATATGATGGAAGTGGAGTTTATTAGATCGAGCGAGAACAAACATGGCGGTGTCTCGAAGACGAGGCAAAGTTTGTAGAGTTATCCGTGTTTGCACCTCATTTGGTGGAGAATGAGGAACGTATGACGCGGATGTTTCTTAGAGGTTTGAAAACGGCATACGCCACAAGATCTCATTCTCATAAATTTCTCTCTATTTAGATGTTGTAAAAGCAGGGCTCAATTATTAGAGAGCGAGATAAGGAGTACGGTCAACCTGAGGGACCACAACCAGGATCGTATCGAGATAGCGATCAATGTAATAATGATAACCAATGGAGAAAGAAAGCAGACGGACAAAAATAGTAACCACTCTGGTGGTAATCATGGCCATGAAAATAGAAGAAGCGAGTGAGGAGATTTTAAAAGAGGAGATTTAACAACGACCATATGAAGCGAGCGAGTCTTGCGTGGCAAAGAATCGGTTCTAAGGGAGGAGAACGACCACCGGTCGTATATGTTACAAATGCGGAAAAGAGGACATATCACCAAACCGCCCACAACAGTTCAAGGTATGCTATAATTGTGGAAAGGAAGGACATATCGCTCGAGATTTATAAAGATGGCGAAACCTAGTTCAATGGGGACGGTGACTCAAAAGATCGTCCGAGAAAAGGCAAAGTCAACGATTCCGAGAAGAGCGTTTGTTGTGATTTGGTCAAAATGCGAGGAACCCAAACGAGGTGATCACGGGTAAGCTATTTATAAATTTTGCGAAGTTTATACCTTACTTGATAATCTGGGGGTATACCCATTCATTTATCTCTCTGCATGTGCTCAACGTTTAAACTTGACTCAGGAGAAATTACACTTTGACCTATCTGTGGAAACTCGTTAGAGAAACTTTCATCACATCCATTGTTTATAAATCTTGTTTGATTCAAGTTGGCACCATTACCTTACACGTTGACCATATCTCTTTAAAGATACTTGCTTTTGATGTGATTTTAGGGATTGATTGGTTAACTACTCATCATGCCAAAATTGATTATTTTCGTAAGGTTGTTAGTTTTCATATTCCTAACCAACCCTGTTATGCGGATTCAAGCAACTAAACCATTAAAATCAATCACCATCATATCTAATCATAAAGCTATTCGCTCATTGAAAAAGCGGATGTCAAGCTTTCTTAGCCCATGTTATGGATTTGAATAAAGACACGTCAAATTTGAATAATATTCCTGTTGTTATTGACTTTCCGACGATTTCTGAAGAACTTCCGGTCTCACCCCCGTAGCGTGAAGTTGAATTCTTTACTAATCTTGAACTCGTACAAAGCCCATTTCTAAAACCCCATATCGAATGGCTCTATTGAACTTCGTGAGTTAAAGGTTCAACTACGAGGAATTGTTGGACATCGGTTTTCATTCGCCCTAGTACATCTCCTTGGGGTGCTCTGTTTTATCTGTAAAGAAGAAAGACGGAGTATGCGACTTTTTGTATTGACTATCTGGAATTGAACCATGTCACCATCAAGAATAGGTATCCTCTACCTCGTATTGATGACTTGTTTGACCCGATTGCAAGGGCACAATTCTTTTCAAAATCGATCTTCGATTCGGATATCATCATTTGAAGATTAGAATCGAGGATATTCCAAAGACCGGCTCGTAATCCTCGGTATAGGCATTATGAATTCTTAGTCATGTCTTTCGGATCGACTAATGCTCCTGCGGCTTTCATGGATATGATGAACCGAGTATTTAAGGAATATTTGGATCGGCTTTGTTGTTGTCTTTATTGATGACATCCTCATATATTCCAAAAGTCGTGAAGATCATGAGCACCATTTGAAGTTGGTACTCCAAAGGCTTCGTGAAAACAAACTATATGCCAAATTGAAGAAATGCGAGTTCGGCTTGAGGAAGTAGCATTTCTTGGGCACGTGGTGTCGAAACATGGAGTATCTGTTGATCCCGTGAAGATTGAAGCAATACAAAGTTGGGAGCAAGCAAAGTCGGTGGACCAAGCACGTAGCTTTTGGGCATAGTTGGTTATTATCGGAGATTCGTGGAAGGGTTTTCTCGAATCGCTACTCCATTAACTCAATTTAACTTTCGAAAGGATACGAAATTCGTTTGGAGCGATGAATGCGAGAAGAGTTTCCAAGAGCTTAAGAGGAGACTTATTTTAAGCACTGTTCTAACAATACCATCTGGTTTGAATGGATTTGTTATCTCTGGCGATGCTTGTGCAAAGGGTTAGGATGTGTTCTCATGCAACGTGGGAAAGTCATAGCCTATACCTCGCGATAACTTAAAGAGTATGAGAGGAATTATCCTACTCATGATCTAGAGTTGGCAGCAGTCGTTTTCGCGCTAAAGATATGGAGGCACTATCTATATGGGGAGAAAGTGGAGATATATTCGGACCATAAAAGCCTTAAATATTTCTTCACTCAAAAAGAACTCAACATGCGGCAAATGACGTTGGCTCGAGCTATTGAAAGACTACGACCACACTATTCAATACCATCCCGGAAAGCGAGCGTGGTAGTGACGCGTTGAGTAGAAGATCATATGAGGAACGAAAAGTGCGATGATGTCAAGTATATACGTAGAGCCAACTTTAATAGAAAAAGTTAAGGTTGCTCAAGCCACCCCAACCCGGAGCCGATCGCGTATGAAGAAGAAAGTACAAGAAGGAGCTATTCTAAGCGAGAATTGATGAAGAAGGAATACTTGAGTCCACTCTAGACTTTGTGTTCCTAACGACTCTAATTTGAAGTACAAGATTATGATGGAGGCACACAATACACCATTTGCAATCCATCCGGAAGTACTAAAATGTATCGTGATCTTGACATACATTTTGGTGGAACAATATGAAGAGAGAGATTGCAAAGTTTATCTCGATGTGTTTAACTTGCTAACGTGTAAAAGCGGAGCATCTAGTACCTAAGGGTCCGTTGCAACCACTTGAGATTCGAAATGGATGTGGGAACACATTACCATGGATTTAATTCACGGGTCTTCCTACGGTTTCTCAAGGCATCAATGCTATTTGGGTTATTGTTGATAGATTAACCAAGTCCTCATTCATTTTGCGGATCACGGAGACTTATTCCTTGAACGTCTTGCTAGTATGTACGTGAATGAGATTGTGAGGTTGCATGGCATGCCAAGATCCATAGTTTCGGATCGTGACCTAAGATTCACTTCAAGATTTTGGGTTAGCTTGCAAAAAGCTATGGGCGCGGATTTGCGATTTAGTTCGCATACAATCCCCAAACCGGACGGACAATCAGAGAGGACTATTCAAACTCTTGAAGATCTATTAAGACTACGTGTCCTAGACTTCAAGGGTAGTTGGGATAAGTATTTACCATTGGTGTAATTCTCCTACAACAACAAGTTATCGAGGCAAGTATAGGTGTGGCTCCATTGAAGCATTATATGGACGAAAATGTCGCTTCTCAATATATTGGGATGAGGTGGGTGAAGGAACATTGTTGGGACCCAAGTTGAAGTACGTATGATCACCGAAAAGATCCAAATGATTCGACAACGATACAAACGGCACAAGATCGACAAAAGAGTTATGCGGATCTTCATCGAAAGGACGTGGAATTTAGTGTAGGGGATCATGTATTGTTGCGAGTTGCTCCATGGAAGGGAGTTACAAGATTTGGGAAGAGAGGAAAGCTCAATCCACGATTTATTGGTCCATTTCAAATTCTTTGACCGAGTAGGAAATGTAGCCTATAGACTTGCGTTACCTCGAGTATGTCTCGTGTTCATAATGTGTTTCACATATCGTACTTCCGTAAATATGTGAAAGACCCGAACCACGTTATAGAGTTAGAACCAGGACGAAATAGCCAAGACTTAGCGTATGAGGAGGTACTGTTAAGATCTTGGATAGGAAAGAGCATGTCCTACGCGCGCAAAGGTCATACCACAAGTTAAAGTTACGTGGAGGAATCATGCTATAGAGGAAATGACCCGGAATTGGAAAGCGGAAATGAAAGCGAGGTATCCTCACCTTTTCAAACACTAGTACGTCACGTCAATTTCGAGGATGAAATTTCATAAGGAGGAGGTTGTAAGACCCCAACTTATTATTAATGAAATTTAATTTTCTCTATTTATTATTTTGAAATAGTAAGGGTTGATTTGATTAATGTGGATAGTTAGGGGTAAAATACGCAAATATTTCAAAATAAGCAAGTGGTTATAAAATATTTATTGTTGTCGGAGAATATTCGTTTGGTCGTGGAATATTACGTGTTATCGGGGAATATTTCGCATTGACTCACAAGCATGACCGTGTGTGGGCCCATAACGGAAAGTGATTGGATGAAGAAAAGCGACAAATATAAGTTGTTTAAAATATATCAGAAGTAGTTATTCACAGATTAATCTTTGTTAAAATACTAAATTGGTTAAAACACAAGAAGTATTACCAGGTATTGTACCAATTATTGATTCTTACGTGAAGAAGGCACTACTCAATAATGGTTACTGTAATTCTTATTCAAATATTTTATTGATTTAATAATTCTTTGCGTTGATATTTTATATTGCTATTGTTTCAATAATTGTCATTATACGATATTTTTTTATTATCGAAGAAATAATTCATATTATCTGAATAATATTATTAGATAACATTATTGGCAATGTCTAGAAAGTTCGTCTAAGGAGAGGTTTGGTCACCTAATTGCTTGCTTGAAGAAGGAGAAATTCTTATTCGATGACCCCCTCTTCCTACAAGGCGCACGGTTGTCGATATTGTGATTCTGTAATATTATTTGTGAATAATTAATTATTGATTCATATGATGAGAAAAATATTGATTTTATGTGGATATAGATGGAGAAAATTTTTAAAATGACAATTGTTGAAAATTTATATTTTATTTTTTTCTGATAAAATAATTCATTTAAATATATTATTTTAATAATATAATAATGGTGATATTTTTACAACGAATGTGGGATTTATGAGTATACGAGGAGGAAGAGTATTTTTGTTGCAATAAATGTTTAAAACATGTTAAACATGTTGGTGGACCCCATTTATTGACTGAAATTTGATTATAGCCTATAAAATCGTCCGTTTGTGGATTTCGGTCAATTTCTGATTGGAATTTGGAAAAACTTTCTTCTGTAAAGTTGTAGAGAATTGAATTTCCTATAAAAACTCGCGAGATTCGAATTTTCTGATAAAAGGGCTATTTATTATGAATTATTGAAGAAGTCAAGTCTCAAAATAATTGATTTTTGGAAGTTTAAAATAATTTAAATTAGAAAAACATTTTTGATATGTTTGGTGGGCTTGGTTGGTTGTTGAAATGAGCTGATTTCAGTTTATAAGAATGTGCGTAGAAAAAATTTTATATATTAATATTATATTAAATTTTCTGCTTTGGTGTTCTAAGCAATTTCCTATAAATAAGGTGCTTAAGTTAGAATTGAAAATCACACCGTAAATCAAGTTTTCTCTCTATATTATCGGCGTATTCTTGTGAGTATTTTGAGTATTGCTATACTGGTGCAAGTTCAAGTCATAGCCTATATCAGGTGTTTCATTTTTAAATCTTGATCTTCGAGGTAATGGATATTTTTTTTTCAGTAATGATATTATTTCTTCAATATCATTATGTTGAAATATTGATCTGAAGTTTTTATCAAATTTGGAACTTTTGGTGTCGAGAGTTCTTATTCACGATATCTGCACTATTCACGATATCTGACACTATTCACGAATCACGGCACTATTCATCAAAAATGAAAATTTTCTTTTCGTCAAAATATCTATTCGGATACTAGCTTTGATTGTATCCATGTTTTGATCATTCTTGAATTTTACACCATCGCGATTATTTTTGAGATATTTTTGGACGTGAATAAAACAAAGTACTGAATCCTTAATCCTTAATCCTTGTCATTTTGTTTCTTTGGATTCGTTTCTTTAAAAATATTTTTCATCATCTTGATCTTAAATGATGATATTATGGAATATCTTTGGCTGTGTAGTGCAAAGATGAATGATTTCGAAGAATATCTTTGGCTGTAGTGCAAAAGATGAGCAGTGTTTAGATGAACATGACCCAGTGATGAATATCTTTGGCACCAGAGTGCAAAGATGAATATTTGATTCCAGATGTATATTGGTTGATGTTCTGGGGATAAAAGATAGATGGTGAACTTTTAAATTCATACATAGAAGATAGTAGTTTGCATTCTCTACTTAACTCTTCTAATGAATTATTATTTCATTGCGAATATTGATTTAAAATTTGTTGTCTATTGTATTCTATTAGATTTTTCCCTGTTGAAGACTAACGATAATTTGTTGTATATTATCTTAGTCATAATATTCTTTATTGGGCTAGTTGAGCTCACCCTTTTCCTTTTTGTTCCATTTTTCTTCTCGGGGAGGCGAGAATATAGCGAGTACTGAGTCTGGGGTATGGAATGAAGGTTCTAGAAAGAGTTGTTTAGTAGTCCTCACCATTTTGTAAAATAATGTATCAATAAATGTGATGAGGATTTATTTGAGTATAGATATTATCAGAAGATAATATTTGTATTCAAACTCACGATTTCTCATGTTGTAATAATAAAGTTGTAGTTGTTTCTGTACCATGTATTGACAACTCAGAATGGGTGATGTATACCTATTTTGGGGGCGTCACACATTACCCATCATACATATACTAATTTAAAACAACTAAACAACAACTTTAGCAAGATTAAATCCTTGATAGTCATGTTTTTAAACCAAAACTCCATTGTTGACGTTGTTTGACAAAGTTTAACATTGTTAACACTGTAATACCAATTTGATTTCTTTGAACCACGTTCTCTTTATTTCATACCCAATTAACATAATCACAGTTCAATTTTACAATTAGCATACAATCAATTACTAATTTTTTTATCCTACAAAACATGTTCATGCATATATTTTTACTGTAAAACTCTTTTCTTTCTTTTTGACATAATTCATACAATCACATACATATATATGCTCATTATACAATCACACACACACACACACACACACACACACATATATATATATATATATATATATATGATAGTTATCCTATTACAACCACATATGCACGTGATTTCATCACCCATTATAAAGATATGGATTACAGACAATTTTTGTAAAGAATTTTATACAACAGACAGAGACTCTAGAACTATACCATATAAACATATATACGTATATATAGACATATATAATAGGGATGTTATGAAGAATACCTTCTCTTGCTTGCTTTCTTGCTTGCTTAATCCTTGTTAACCACAACAATCTCTCATCAGTCTCTCTCAAACTCTGACAAGTCTCTCTCAAAACTCTCTGTAACTTTTCTCGCTTCTCTCAATATTAGACTAGGCTACTAACAATAGTAAATGTAAACTAAAACCCAACTGATAACCAAATGCGTAAAATAAAAAAATGGATATGGCCATAATAAGCCTAATAATTAACATCAGTTACAAAATATAACGTATAAATTATAAATATATTTTATTTATATTTTATTTATTTTATTTATATTATTAATAATTCAAAATTCAAAAATCCAAAAGCCATAAGGCTCCGTTTGGCAAAACCCTTTAAAAATTAAACACTTAGTATATTTAAGCCTTGTTTGGCAAAACTAAATTAAACTCTAATTTATTTTTAATAACTCCTTTATAGTATAGTTATTTGTCACACTTTATTTTATTAAGTTTTCATACTTAATTTAATTAATTCTAATAACAATTTATTGAATAAATCATTTAATCATTATAAACTCTCTAACTTAATTATTAAATTAAATTAGAATATTATCTCATAATAATTAATTTCCTTAACTCATTAATTATTTATTAAATAAATAATTAACAAAATCAAATCAAATCAATTAAACAAATATTTATTCAACGATAAACACATTCATTAAATATTTATATAATTCAATAAATATTTAAAAAATATAATTAAAATTCTAGATTGTTACATCATTCCCTCCTTACAAGGATTCTGTCCCCAGAATCACAACTCAAACAAATCATTCGTCACATTCTTCCCTACTTACAAAGATTTTGTCCCCAGAATCGAAGACACGGATTAAACGAATAACTTAGGGTAATATTTCATCATTTTATCTTTGAGTTCCCACGTAGCTTCTTCAGCATTGTGGTTCCTCCATAACACCTTCAGAGAAGGTATAACTTTATTCCTGAGCACATGTTCTTTCATGTCGATTATCTGGATAGGAACCTCTTCATAGGACAAGTCTTTATCAAATTGCAATGGTTTGTACTCGATCACGTGCTTGTAATCGGGTTTATACTGTCGTAAAACCAAAATGTGAAAAACATTGTGAACATTTTCCAACTCTGGAGGTAGAGCTACCTCGTAAGCCACTTCTCCAACTCTTCGCAACACTTCGAAGGGTCCAATAAACCTCGGGCTTAGCTTTCCCTTTTTACCAAAATGAATTTTCCCCTTCCAAGGAGAAACTTTTAAGAACACATAATTTTCTATGTCGAATGCACGATCTTGTCTGTGTTGATCAGCATACTTCTTTTGTCTGTCTTGGGAAGCTACCCATCTTGTTCTGATGAGTTTGACAACCTCAACAGTTTGTTGTACCGATTGGGTCCTAACGTTGGGCGTTCATCGACTTCATCCCAAAGACATTGGAGTTTCGCGCACTTCTGCCAGATAATGCTTCTTACAGAAGGCAAACATTCCGATCTTTCGCGTGGTAACTATTGTTGTAGGCAAATTCCACCATTGGTAAATGTTCATCCCAACTCCCTTTGAAGTTCATGATGCATGCCCTAATCATATCTTCCAATGTTTGGATTGTTCATTCACTTTGGCCATCTGTTTTTGGATGGTATGCCGTACTCATTCGAAACTGTGTTCCCTTACATTCTTGTAGTCTCTTCCAGAAGTTTGACATAAATTGCAGATCTCTATATGACATAATTGACACTGGCACTCCATGTCTCAAAATGATATCTTTAACGTACATCTTTGCCAACTTATCAAGATTGAATCTAATCTTTATTAGCAAAAATTGTGCTGATTTTTTTAGTCTGTCCACTATTACCCAAATCGCATTGGATCCTCTCTGAGTAGTTAGAAGACCCACCACAAAATCCATTGTGATGTGTTCCCACTTCCTTTCCGGTATTTCTAACGGTTGAAGTAATCCGCTTGGTCTTTGATGCTCGGCCTTGATTCTTTGACATGTCAAGCATTTCGAAACACATTCTGCGACATCTCTTTTCATGTTTGGCCACAAAAAATGACATCATAAATCTTGATACATCTATGTACTTCCCGGATGAATCGAGTATCTTGAATTATGAGCTTCGGTCAAGATTTCTTCTTTAATATCTGGTACTGCTGGAACCCAGATTCTTCCCTCGAATCTTAGTAACCCTTCAGTATCGATCTTGTATTTCACATCACTACCCTCAACCACTTTCTCTTTTATTTTCCCACATTCTTCATCTTGTAGTTGAGCATTTTTAACTTTGTCCACCAAAGTTGGACTAGCTTCCATCTGGAATAGTCGTTCATTTTCATTTGGAAATTTTATTTCCAAGTCTAGCTTTGTCATTGCTGCAATAAGCTCCTCCTGAGTGGTTATCAGCATCAACTTTTCCCGACCTTTCCTGCTCAAAGCATCTGCAACCACATTCATTTTTCCTGGATGATAAAAGATCTCACAATCGTAATCTTTTATCAATTCCATCCATCTTCTTTGACGCATGTTCAGGTCCTTCTAAGTGAAAATATACTTCAGACTCTTATGGTCTATGTAGATCTCACATTTTTCTCCATAGGGATAGTGTCTTCATATCTTCAGACCAAATATCACTACAGCCAACTCTAAATCATGAGTCGGACACCCTTTCTCATAGTCCTTCAGTTGCCTTAATGCATATGTAATAACTTTGTCGTTCTGCATAAGGACACATCCTAATCCTTTATGTGAGGCATCACTATACACCACAAAGTTTTCTGTATTATCTGGTAACGACAACACAGGTGTCACACTTAACTTCTTCTTTAAATCTTGAAAACTTTCTTCACACTTCTCCGTCCAAACAAATTTTATAGCTTTCTTTGTCAAATTTGTTAACAGAGTGGCTATCTTGGAAAAATCCTGAATAAATCGTCTATAATAACCGGCCAGTCCCAAGAAACTCCTCACCTCCAAAGGTGTTCTTGGTTGTTCCCAATTGATTACGGTTTCAACTTTTGATGGATCCACTGAAATCCCATCCTTATCAATCACATGACCCAAAAATTGTACACGATCTAACCAAAATTCTCACTTAGAGAATTTCGCGTACAACTTTTCCTTTCTTAGTGTCTCCAACGTCAAACGTAAGTGTTCCACGTGTTCTTCTTGAGATTTGGAGTACACCAGAATGTCGTTGATAAATACCACCACAAACTTGTCTAAGAATAGTTTAAACACCCTGTTCATCTAATCCATGAATGCAGCAGGGGCATTGGTCAAACCAAAGGACATCACCAGAAACTCGTAATGTCCATACCGAGTTCGGAATGTCGTTCTAGGTATATCCTCCTTCCTTACCTTCAATTGGTGATACCCACTTCTCAAATCTATTTTTAAAAAGTATTTTGCACCCTCCAACTGATCAAACAAGTCATATATTCTTGGCAACGGGTATTTATTCTTAATAGTGACTTTGTTTAATTCTCTATAATCAATACAAAGATGCATTGACCCATCCTTCTTCTTCACGAATAACACAGGTGCTCCCCATGGTGATACGCTTGGTTGAATATACTTCTTGTCTAACAGCTCCTGCAGTTGTACCATCAGTTCCTTCATCTCTAACGGAGCCATTCTGTACGGGGCCTTCGATATCGGGGCAGTTCCTGGCACTAAGTCGATCACGAACTCAATCTCTCTATCAGACGGAAGTCCTGGAAAATCCTCCGGAAACACATCTATAAATTCCCTAACTACTGGTATCTCTTCCAGTTTCACACCCTTCTTCTGAGTATCGACTATGTAAGCTAAATAACCCGCATAACCTTGACTCAACAATTTCTTTGACTGCATAATCGTCAGACATCTCATTTGTCTAGGCAATTTGCTACCATAGAAAACTACCTTTAACGTAGTCATAAAGTTTACACATTTCTTTTGGCAATCAATTATCGCTCCATAATTGTGACGCCCCCAAAATAGGTATACATCACCCATCTTGGGTCGCCAAATACATGGTACTGAATACAAATACAAACTTAATTATACAACAAGAGTTGAGAGTTTTTACACGAATATTGTCTCATAGACAATATCTAAACTCAAATTCAATCCTCATTACATTTATTATCACACTAAATAGTGAGGATTACTAAAATAGCCATCTCGGACCATCACTCCGTTCCCTGGCTAGTCCCGGCTATGTTCTAATTTCCTGACGAGAATAATGAAAGCAAAAGGGTGAGCTCAACGAGCCCAGTAAGAAATTTTATGACTAAGATAATGCAAAATAAGTTATCGTTAGCCTTCAACAATGTTAAACTGATAGAATATCATAGACAACAAGTTTAACGGCAGCGGAACAAGAAATCCATTAGAAGAGTCAAGTAGAGCATGATATCTACTATCTTCTATGATTTAAAAAGGTTTTCATCAACTTTATCGCTGAGACTTAGCTTAATAAATAAACTACATCATCGAATCATCCCTGCACTACGAGCTAAGGATATTCATGTAATCATCAATGGTCATGATTATACCGAATAATCCCTGGTTATAATCATACCAAAAACTGTCCATCAATGCACTACAGGCCAATGAGGATTTTTACCACATCATTTAAAAAATTACGGGTCATAATTATACTGAATGATCCCTGGTTATAATCATACCAATCAACAGTCCATCTATGCACGTAAGCCAAAGATGACTTTCATCACAATATAAGCATGAGGATGATGACAATGATATAAGAATTCAATTAAATGAAACCAAAGGATAAATTTTAAAGATTTATAATTTAATTTATCCAGAATTTAATAATGTCCAAATTGTCAACATGATACTGCTTTGTGGAGTAAAATTCAAGAATAATATCCATGGACATAAAAGAAATAAAATTTTTAGTGAATAGTACTTCGGGAATAGTATCCCGTGAATAGTATCCCGGTATGAAAAGTGCCCCAAATACCCGAGTGAATAATATTTGAGTGAATAGTAATTGGGTGAATAGTAACCAGTGAATAGTACCCCAGCATGAAAAGTGCCCCAAATACCCGAGTGAATGATATTTTAGTGAATAGTAACTAGGTGAATAGTAACCCGTGAATAGTACCCTGGTGAATATATTAATATTTAATAAGAAAGTTTAGATCAATTTTCCAATGAAACGATACTGGATGAAGCGCAAAACTCAAGGATATCCCACTAATTTCAAGGATTTTAGAAGCAATACTTACCATCGTAAGTTTAGATTTAAGAATATGAAAAGAAATAACATATCTAAAGCGCAGAAATGATTTTTCACGTAAATACGGTATGTAATCCGTGTGAGCAGAGTTATTCCAACATATTAAAGATGAATACGAAAAAAATAGTATTCCTTATGAATACGAAAGAAATAATACCCCTTACGAATACAACAAATAATATCCCTTACCTTAGTAGAAGACTCGATACTGCAATAGTAAAGTAGCAGAATACACTTCTTCTTGCTCTCTATAGCTTCTCTTGTGTGTAAGACCCCGAATTTTATGAAATAAAAGTATTCAATTTTTCTTATAATTACAATTCAGTAAATGGTTAAATTGATAAAAAGTTAAAGTTAAGAGTGATATATGAATTTTTTTCAAAATAAGCAAGTTGTTATAAAATACTCATTTTTGTCGGGGAATATTCGTTTGGTCGTGAAATATTTTTCCTGTCGTGGAATATTCATACGACGGCGCAGCCTTTTGTGGGCCCCATAACAGAATAACTGTTGGATGAAGAAAACGACAAATTAAAGTTTTTATAAATAACGGCGTAATTGTTACAGTTAACATTGTTGGAATATCCGGTAGGTAAAGTAAAATGTCTGGCGTTGTTGCACGCGTAGCACAAGATTGTTACACGAGTATTTTTGAATTATTGATTCTTACGTAAGAAGGCACTACTCAATAATTATTACGATAATTATTGTTCAATATTTTATTTTGATTCAATAATTCTTTGCGTTGATATTTTATATTATTGTTGTTCTAATAATTGTCCTTTGCCGCGAAGATTTTGCATTATCAAATCAATAATTCATATTATTTGAATAATATTATTAGATAGCATTATTGGCAATGTCTAGAAAGTTACATCTAAGGAGAGGTTTGGTCACACCTAATTGAGGCGCCGATGAAGGAGAAATTCTTATTGGAAAGCCCCTCTTTCTAAGGCGGCTTTGGTTGTCATTATTGTGATTACGTAATATTATTTGTGAATAATTAATTATTAATTTATATGATGAGGAAAATATTGAATTTATGTGGATATAGATGGAGAAAATTTTAAAAGTGACAATTGTTGAAAATTGATATTTTATCTTTTATGATAAAATAATATTTTATTATATTATTATAATATAATAATGATGATATTTTTACAATGAATGTGGGATATATGAGTATATGAGGAGGAAGAGTATTTTTTGTTGCAAAAGTTGTTTAAAACATGTTAAACATGTCTGTGGGCCTATTTCTTGACTGAAATTTGATTATAGCCCGTAAAATCGCCCGTTTATGGATTTCGGTCAATTCCTGTTTGGAATTTGGAAAAACTTTCTTCAGCAAAGTTGTAGAGAATTGAATTTCCTATAAAAAGTCGCGAGATTCAAATTTTCTGATAGAAGGGCTATTTATTATGAATTATTGAAGTTCTGGATTATTTGATTATAATTTTTTGTTAGTTTTAAATATTTTTTGTTAGAAAAACGTTTTTATTGTTGGCCCATGTGTTGTTAGATGCTGAAATTCAGAAGTCAAGTGTGCGTAGGAATTTAATATATATATATATATATATATATATATATATTATTAAATTTTCTGCTTTGGTGTTCTAAGCATTTTCCAATAAATAGGGTGCTTAGGTTAGAATTGAAAATAACACCAGAAACTACAGATTTCTCTCTCTTTTTCTCTCTATAATATCGAGCGTATTTGTGTGAGTATTTTAGTACTTCGAGTATTGCTATACGGTGCAAGTTCTTTTAGCACTATATCCAGTATTCTAGTCAGAAGTACTATTCTTTTTGAGGTAAGGGAGGTTATTTTCTTCTAAAATGATATTATTTCTTCAATATCATTATGCCAGAATGTTGGTTGGAAATTTTTATCAAATTTGGAACTTTTTCATGTCGAGGTTACTATTCATGAGTTACTATTCACGAGTACTATTCACGAAACGTGATGATGTTTTTTGTGAAATTTCTATCTTTTGGTGTCGGAGTTACTATTCACGTATACGACACTATTCACTAAAAAATGAAACTTCTTCTTTTTGTCCAAAATATCTATTCTGGATACTATCTTTGATTGGATCTATGTTTTGGTCTTCATTCTTGAATTTTACTCCACTCTGGTTATTTATGAAGTATTTTTGAACGAGAATTGTTTAAAGTACGAATCCTTAATATTTGTTCTTTTGTTTCACTGGATTCATTTTCTTTAAAATATTTTTCATCATCCTCAGTCCTAAATGATGATATAATCGAATATCTTTGAATTGTGTAGTGCAAAGATGAATGATTTACGATGAATATCTTTGGCCGTAGTGAAAAGATGAGCAGTGTTTAGATGAACATGACTAAGTGATAAATATCTTTGGCACTGTAGTGCAAAAGATGACTTGTTGATGAATATCTTTGGCACCGTAGTGCTAACGATGACTTGTTGATGAATATCTTTGGCCGTAGTGCAAAGATGAATTTATTAGTAGGATTATGAACATAAACTGTGATTTGGTATAACCATAATCTTTGATGTTTCAGGTGATGAAAATTATCTTTGTCCTGGATGAGAAAAGGAATTTAGAACAACAATTACGATTATGAGTTATACATGTGATTGTGGATAGGAATTGTTGATTTATGTTACAGGGATAAAACATTGTTGGTGGACTTTTAACGTGGAGAAGATAATAGACTTTATAGTCTATTTGACTCTTCTAATGGATTGCTCGTTCCGCTGCAACTATGGTTGAAAAGTTTTATCATCTACCATATGTTCTAAATCTCTGATTTATTACGGTTGAAGGCTATTGATAATTTATTTATCTTTAGTCATGATATTCTTTACTAAGCTAGTTGTGCTCACCCTTTTGCTTCACAATTCCTTTCAGGTAATAAAAGTGTAGTTGGGTCGAGCGAGGGATAACAGGGGAATAGAACGGTGGTCATCATTTAGTAGTTATATTTGGTGAATCAACTAGGGTGAGGCGAACCCAACGTTGGAAGGGTGTTTTGCCACTATCATACAAGATGTCTAATGACATACCACCTCGTGTCATCATAAGACAGGGTTGTGCTAATCCACTTGCTGAGTATATTTACGAGCACTACCTATATAATCTTGGTGTTTGTTTGGAGTTTAATTCCCAATTAGAGACAGTGGAGATAATGATATATCAAGAGAAGACTCATCATTGGGAAGAATATGATAGTAATCTTCTCGTTTTTCTTTAGGGTTTATTGGGTCAACCAAGGATAATTCTATGGCCATATGATATCTACCATAACCTAGAAGCATGGCCTCCCATGTACGAAGGTTTCCTTGAGCACTTCCCAAAGATTCTAATTTCTAAAACAATTTTTGACTGTACCTTTATGTAAGGTGTCATTGTGACGTGCTACAGTTGGTATATATTTGTATCCAAACTCACAGTATATGTGTTGTTGTATTTTGCATGACAATTATTGTAATAAAGTTGTAGTTGTTTTCCGTACCATGTATTTGACGACTCGGAATGGGTTTGATGGAATGGACCTATTTTGGGGTCGTTACATTGTGAATCTCTGTGAATTGGTGAGAATGAAAAAAGAATTAAGCTTCTATTTATAGGTGAAATGACTAAATAGTAACTTATTCATGAACGGTCCAGATTGATTACTATTAGAACGGATGGTCCAGATTGATTTACTTTTAAAACCACCACCAACGGTCCAGATTAATTTACTATTAAAACCACCACCGACGGTCCAGATTGATTTACTATTAAAACCACCACCGACGGTCCAGATTGATTTACTATTAAAACCACCATCGACGGTCCTGGTTGATTTACTATTAAAACCACCATCCACGGTCCAGATTGATTTACTATTAAAACCACCACTGACGGTCCAGATTGATTTACTATTAAAACCACCACCGACGGTCCAGATTGATTTACTATTAAAACCACCATCGACGTTCCAGATTAATTTACTATTAAAACCACCACCAATGGTCCAGATTGATTTACTATTAAAACCACCACCAGTGGTCCAAATTAATTTAACTTATTACACTTTAGTACCCCTAAAGTTTTCCAAGTTTGCATTATTCCCCTCTAACTTTTGTAATTCACTTATCTTCAATAAACACATTTTTAATACTTCAACAATTATTCATCATTAATATTATAACTCATAATATTTAACAACCAGATCATTCCCAGGAAAGAGGGGCTTTACGGTAAGGATTTCTCTCTATTGGCGCATAATTAGGTGACCAAACCTCTCATCGACAGAACTTTCTAGACACTGCCAGTATTGCAAATAATAATATGAATAACTTTATTGTCTCAAATATTGATTTAATAATATAAAATATTATGCAGATGATATCGTGACAATAATTGAATCAAATAACGTGAGATACTATGCAACAATTACTGTAACAATAATTGAGTAAACTGAGTGGCTTCTTACGTAAGCATCAATAATCAATACCGTGTGCTACTATGCAACCACGCATATTACTGTATTTTTACCACTGGGTATCTCAACAGTTTAACGGTAAAACTTTTGCCGTTATTTTTATCAAAAGATTTTTATATCAATTTCTAACTATGACAATACTCCTGTTGTGGGGTCCACCAATGATTGTACCGCCATACCAATATTCCCTGTTAAAATAAATATTCCCCGACCAATCGAATATTCCCTGACACAACAAATATTTTATATCAATTTGCTTACTTTGTAAAATTTTCAAATATCACCCTTAACTTTAACCTTTATCAATTTAACTATTTACTAAATAAAATAATAATTATAAAAAAATTGAATACTTTCATTTCATAAAAGTCGGGGTCTTACAATCTCCCCTCCTTATGAAATTTTGCCCTCAAAATTTACGTTCGTACCTGGTATGCTGAAGAGATGAGGATACCTCGTCAAATTCTAACTCTTTAGGTATAACCTTTGAACGTAGAATATGTTCCTTCTTATCCAAGATTTTAACAGGTACTTCTTCATATGTTAAATCTTCCGCTATCTCGTCCGGTTCTAATTCAATAATGTGGTTCGGGTCTTCCACATATTTGCGTAACATCGATAGTGAAAAACGTTATGACCACGCGACATACTTAGCGGTAAGGCGAGTCTATAGGCCACAGTTCCTACTCGATCGAGTATTTCAAATGGACCAATTAAATCGAGGATTGAGATTTCCTCTCTTCGCCGATTCTTGCTTTTAGAATAACGCCTTCTTGAACATTCTTCTTCACATTCATCAGCTCTGAGTCTGTAGCTTGATCGGCTTTAACTTTATCTATTAAAGTCAGTTTTAATCGTATATTCGTTATCTTCATGTAGGTTCTTGGAGTCTTTAACTCTATCTCCATCTTTTGTAAGTCGTACAAAATGGGTCTTTGTTTTAACAACGTCGCACTCGTAAACGCATACGATCTTCTACTCAACGCATCAGCTACCACGTTCTATTTTCCAGGATGGTATTGTATGGTATTATCGTAATCTTTCAACAGCTCGAGCTAACGTCTTCGACGCATGTTAAGTTTATTCTGCGTGAAGAAATTTCTGAGGATTTTGTATCGGATTCAAGGTCAATAAAAAATTTGATTTCACTCTCTGGGGGTAGGCCAGGAAGTTCTTCAGGGAATACGTCAGGAAATTTATTAACAATAGAAATATCATTTAAATCTGACATATTTTTGTTTAAATCCATGACATGGGCTAAGAAAGCTTGACTTCCGTTTTTCAATAAACGAATAGCTTTATGGCTTGAGATGACCGTGATTGACTTTAGTGGTTTGGTTGCTTGAATTCGCATAATTGGTTGGTTAGGAATATGAAAGCTAACAACCTTACGAAAATAATCAGTTTTAGCATGGTGAGTAGTTAACCATGTTAGGTTTGTAATATTCATGAACGCAATCAAATTGCAAAATAAAGCGGAAACGTGTAAAAATCAGAGTTAAAAAAAAAAATTACAAACCATATACCCGGATCACCCTTTATGCACAATTATTAATTAAACGAAAAAGGATGATTAAGAAACATACCCTTGAAGATCCGAGCTTCCTGTACAAGTTCACCTCCATCCTTTTAGCGTTCAACTTGAATCCACTGGTTTGGTTCCTTCCTTTGATCAACGTTAGCCACCCAAGTGTTTGGCCTCAGAGGTGATCTACCAAGGAAGAAGAAGGATTCAAGAAGATGGGTGGTTGGCTAAACCCTAGTTTTCTATCTCTATAGAAAAGGCGGCGTACTCTCCAACTCTTGGAATAACGTAGTCTTAATATCGATATAAGACTCCTTTTATAAAGATATCAAGTAACCCTATTAAAATAAGGTATTATTTAATTAAACTCTTTTAATTAAATGGGCTCCCTAATCTTATTAGGGATAATTAATTAAACTCCTTTAATTAATTTTCCTCCTAATCTTATTAAGAATAAATGAGAGTACTTATATTAAATTAATTCCTAAACTCTTTTAGAAATTAAAATAATAATAATAATTGTAATAATATTAATAAGACTCCTCTTATTAATTTATATTTAATATTTCTAAAATATTAAATAATAATATTAAGCTATTTAATTCATTCTATAACCATAGATTAAATTAAATATACATAACATATTATTACGATTATGCCATTAACTTCTTAAATAATTATTCTTCCTTTTATGGTGTGACCCTTTAGGTTCTCCATATTAATAGGTTGTGAATAAATCAATTAAAACAATTCTAATTTTATTTAAATAAATAAATTAAACAATTAATTTATTTAAATAAATAATATTTATTCTACAATAGGGATAAGCCTCCCTAGCGATCAACGACTTTCCAGATAATATAGATTTCAACATTAATCATAAAAGAACCTTTGAGTAAATAGTTACCGTACAATTCAATCCTTCCACCATACAGTGTCCCAATTAAATATAAGACATGGAATTACTGTCAAGTCTTATTTTATTTAATTATATGTATTTCGATTCCCAAATGCACAACTCTGAATAAATGCAAATTAGAAACTACTTTCTAATTTTATTTCACCTTGGCCAAGGATTCCTAGGTTGTCATTTATCGAATCACATAGGACATTTCTCTTCTTTTACTAGAAGTGGTAGATTCTATATTGATCCTTCATTATCTCCATATATAACTTATTACATCCAAGCATACCCTTTGATATACCCTAAGGGTCTTAAGGAATAAGTCAAAGTATAACTCATCATACACAAGATACTATGATGATCTCAAGTCCAAGGATCACTTAGACTACTATCACTACTGAGAATTCCTATTGATGAGCAAAGTAAAACTCCATTAGGCATTCCTTAGCGAGCCAACGTTCAAATGAACTTATTCTCTAATAAGCACCTACATACTTGCTTTAGTGTCTCCACACAAATGATCACGAGATCAATCATCCTCATCCAATGAGAAAGCAACGTATGTACCAATCTATCCAGATTCACTAATCCCTAATTTAGTAATCCAACGATTGGGAACTATTTTAGTTTTAAGCTTTCTAAGAATTTAGATCTCATTAGAATGATCATCATCATTATTCTAAAAGCATTGCTTAAAACTATGGGTTTATCACATATTATAAAATAGCATCATGTAGATAATTAAAAGCCTTTAATAAATTAATACTTTTTATTAATAAATGAATAATATTGTTTCAAAGTATATGCTTTATCATCAAACATGATTGGCTTGTGTGCATACTACTTTCAATCTCCCACTTGCACTAAAGCCAATCGCCATTGTATCTTATACTCTTCTTCTCTAAGTGACGATTATCCTGCTGTTGGATAAGCTTTAGTTAATGGATATGTAATGTTGTTTTTGAGAGTCCACCATCTCTATAGTGATTTCCCATCTTTCAATGATTCTTATAATCAAATGAAAGTGCCACAACACATGTTCAGATCCAAGATGAGACTTAGGAACTATTCCTAGTTCTGTAATGAACTTTTAATCCAAACAATCAACTTGCAGCTTCATTTATAGCTATATACTTTGTCTTTATCACTAAACTAGCAACTCTTTGCTATTTGGAACCTTTCCAATTCACTGCACCACTATTCAAAATAACGTTTTACCTTTAAAGTGGATTTTTCTGTCATCTTGGTCTGTCTGAAAAACTTGAGTCTGTTAAGCCCTCTAGTTTTAATTTAGACCCACCATGAATATGATCACATCCTTAGTGCTTGGGTTAAGCACTTTAAGATGTTTTCAGCGACTCATAGTGAACTTCTCCATAATATGACCGATCAACATCGGGTCTCGTACATTTCATTGCATGCATGATTTGTCATTCATGCGGCCTCTCTTTTCGAGAGTGCGTGGGGACTATTAAGAGAGATATACTCCATAGCTCATCGACATGAGACATCTCTTGGAGTTTGCCATGCTAAACGACTTTAGCATCAAATGAATATCGTTCCTTGGGTTAAGTCGAGCATCCTCTTAAATCAATCTATATAGATTTATATCCCCAATTAAGATACTCTTCCAAATCATTCATGGAGGAATGTTTAGACAACTTTATCTTTCTTGATTGTAGCATTGGTATGTCATTCCTTATCCGTAGTATATCAACATATAGTACTAGGAATGTCACGATGCTCCCAACGACCACCTTTGTACACACACTAGGTTCATTCTTATTTTTGATAAAATCAAACTCTTTTGATTGCCCCATCAAAACGAATGTTCCATATTTGAGAAACTTGCTTCAATCCATTTCTCCGAGTGTCTACAACACTTACCTCATCGTATATAATCGGATCATCATCTTCTATGATGTGTACCTCATCATCATCCAATGATGAATCCATACCTCCTAGGTATCTTTGTACATTATTCAGATTTCTGATTCTGGTTGTGGTACAATAGGTCTATCTATAGGTTCCTCTTATTTGACTTATAGTGTTTTGTGGTTCTTGAACTCTTCAAGATCTATTATCTTCCACTAGCCCTTCAATGATAAACACCTTTATCTTAGAAGGCAGCGTGTTTCGCAACAAACACCTTTTGCTAAGTAGGATTATAGAACATATACCCTAAACTTACTTTAGGATGTCCCACAAATCGACACTTATAAAATCTTGTCCCAAGCTTATCCTTTGAAACCTTTTCACATAAGTTGGACAACCCCTTATCTTAACATACTTAAGATTAGGAATCCTCCCATCCATAACTTTTATGGAGTCTTGGGGTAGGATTTTGAGGTTACCATTTTCGTGAGATATGCGTACCATTTCTAGGACATTATCCCGAAGGATCTTTGGAATGTCAGTAAAATCATTATGGACGCGCACCATGTCCAACAAGGTACGATTTTCATTTAGATACATCAATTAATTATTGCAGATCGGGATGTGTCCATTATGAGAAAACCATTTGAGATGATCTAGAAACTTATTGCACAAGTATTTATTCCTTGATCTAATCAAAGAATCTTAATACATTGCCAATTTATTTCACTTCTGAATTCTTTGAACCTTTCAAATAATTCACACTTGTATTTTAGCAAATACACACATTCAACTCTTTGAATGATCATCTCCTTTTCTTATACTAATTTGTTCAATATGCAAAATTATTTTCATGTAAGTCAAGTATACTAAATCTATTAAGTAATATTCTAGTTTCTACAAAACATTATTATTATAAATAGAACAACAATTGTTCTTAAATATAATACCAAAGATTTTATTGTCCAACAATAAAATAGAAATAATGTTTCAACGAGAATTGGAATACAATAACAACTTATTGATTTAATAGATTTGCCGTAGGCGATTCTAAACTATAAGTTCTATGGCTAATATGGCAACCTTTATTACATTTCCCTTTACATAGGATTACTTATATTTGTTTAGCTTTCTACTTACCTTGGTCCCTTCATAAATCTATATTTATGATAACCAAAGTCGGTATCCAATACCCAAGTAGAACCTTGACTTAAAGAAAAATTTATTTCAATCATGAACAAAAACTGTATTTGTAACCAAAACTTCACTAAGCTTCTTTGGTTAGCCTCTGCAAGATCCTTCTCGCAGTTTCTTTCCAGTGTCCAGGCTTATTGCAGTGGAAGCAAACTCCTTTGCTATCCGTATCAGTTTTGTTCTTATTATCCTTTGTTTATGCCTTCCTATATACCTTCTTTGAATCGTTCTTCTTTTCAGAAGATCCTTTGGCCCCTACCAGTAAGACATGGTCTTTCTTGGTTGGAAAGTGACTCTCATCATTTTTCAACATGTTAAGCAAATCAACGAAGCTGATATCTAGCTTGTTTATATGAAAAATTCACAACAATTGTGAAAGGAGTAAGGGAGTGAGTGCAAGATCAAATCTTGGCTCAACTCTCCATCCATGACAAAACCGGTTGTCTAATTGATCAATCAAATTGATTATGTTAAGAACCTTTTGTCTGCACTATAGTGCCATTGGCCATTCTAGATCGGAAGAGCTCCATAGATATCTCGATATCTATCGGCCCCTACTTTCCTCACCATCAACTACTTGACGTGCAGGAGTATAGTAGAAGTATCCATAGTTTCAGGCTGACGCTGAAGCTTATTACTCATGGATACGAGCATGATGCATTGAGCCAACTGTGTATCATCTTGCCACTTTCTAAAAGTAGCAATCTCTTCCTCAGAGGCATTATCTGCAACCATTGCAGGGATAGGCATATTAAGGATATAAGATAGCTTTTTAGCCGTGAGAACTATTCTCAAATTCCTTAACCAATCCGTTTAATTGATTGCAGTTAATTTAGCATCTAATATGCTCATGATGATAGTAGTTTTAGACATTGTAAAATTTCGTAAATGAATTTGTAATTAACAACATTTTAACATACATTCTTTTATTAATTACCAAAATAAATTAGGTCTTGTTTTAAATTGGTATCTCATACTATTTTCTTCAAACTATATTACCCTCACTTATATAGTTCGACAAAATCTAATTAAAGATTTGCTAGTGAGAATAAGGATCCCATTTCAAATGTATATAGCCTTGTGGTGACACAACAAACTATATATAAATAAATAGGTAGACAACTTTTGTCAATTACATCAACTATGCAACTCCTTTTCTTTTGCCTCTTAAATTATTTTGATCAAGTGGTGGCACATCCAGAATCAAAATTATCCAAGTTAATTCAGGACCTAGCACTCCATATATTCAAAAAGAAAAATATCATCCTTGTGGTGACACAACAAAACAATATTGTTCAATTTTCTTTATAAGCATCAAATGTGATAAATTAACATCTTAAATACTTAATACTTGCCTTATGGTGACACAACAAACTCATATTAAATATTTAATACTCTATTAATTTTATCATGCTAGAAGGCGACGTTCGATATTCCAAATATCTTTGAGCGCTTAGGACTTAATATAAAAATTGAGGGTTTGTTATTAATTTGTCTCATCTTGTTTAGCGCGTACATATATATATAAAATACGCGTTATATTAATAAACATGCGAAGCATGTTTATATAATATATATATATATATATATATATATATATATATATATATAGTATAAGCATGCACATATAGAATACTATATTCTATCCAGATTGATTATGGACTTTATGTAAGGTTTGTAATATTCATGTGCGCAATCAAATTGCATAAAAGTGCGGAAGCGTGTAAAAATCAGAGTTTAAAAAAATTTACAAACCATAAACCCGAATCACCCTTTATGCATAATTATTAATTAAACGAAAAAGATAACGAATGAGAATCATACCCTTGAAGATCGAGCTTCCTCAGGTACGAGTTCACCTCCAATCCTTTTCGCGTTCAACTTGAATCCACCGGGTCTGGTTCCTTCCTTTGATCAACGTTAGCCACCCATATGTTTGGCCTCTAGAGGTGATCCACCAAGGAATTATAATGATTCAAGAAAAAGGGTATTTGGCTCAAACCCTAGTTTTCTATCTCTATAGAAAAGGGTACTCTCCAACAAATTGGAATTATGTCGTTATTGAAAAAGTCAACAACTACCCCCACCCATAATAAGACTCCTCTTATTTATAGATGTGGGCAACCCATCTTAACAATTAAGGAATTGGGTTTTATTTAATTAATTAAATTCTTTTAATTAATTAAGCTCCTTAATCTTATTAGGGATAATTAATTAAACTCCTTTAACTAATTTTCCTTCCTAATCCAATTAGGAATAAATGAGAGTACTTATATTAAATTAATTTCTAAACTCTTTTAGAAATTAAAATAATAATAATTGTAATAATATTAATAAGACTCCTCTTATTAATTTATATTTAATATTTCTAAAATATTAAATAATAAATATTAAGCTATTTAATTTATTCTATCACCATAGATTAAATTAAATATACTTAACATATTATTACGATTATGCCATTAACTTCTTAAATAATTATTCTTCCTTTTATGGTGTGACCCTTTAGGTTCTCCATATTAAACCGGTTGTGAATAAATCAAATAGAACAATTCTAATCTTATTTAAATAAATAAATTAAACAATTAATTTATTTAAATAATATTTATTCTACAATAGGGATAAGCCCCTAGCGATCAACGACTTTCCAGATAATATAGATTTCAACATTAATCATAAAAGAACCTTTGAGTAAATAGTTACCGTACAATTCAATCCTTCCACCATACAATGTCCCAATTAAATATAAGACATGGAATTTCTGTCAAGTCTTATTTTATTTAATTATATGTATTTCGATCTTTAAATGCACAACTCAAATAATGCAAATTAGAAACTCCTTTCTAATTTCATTACGCCTTGCCAAGGACTCTTTGGGTTGTCATTTATCGAATCACATAGGACATTTCTCTTCTTTTATTAGAAGTGGTAGATTCTTTATTGATCATACATTATCTCCATGTACAACTTATTATACCCAAGCATACCCTTTGATATTCCCTAAGGGTCTTAAGGAATAAGTCAAAGTATAACTCATCATACACAAGATACTATGATGATCTCAAGTCCAAGGATCACTTGTACTACTATCACTACTGAGAATTCCTATTGACGAGCAAATAAAACTCCATTAGGTATTCCTTAGCGAGCCACGTTCAAATTGAACTTATTCTCTAATAAGCACCTACATACTTGCTTTAGTGTCTCCACACAAATGATCATGAGATCAATCATCCTCATCCAATGAGCAAAGCAACGTATGTACCAATCTATCCGGATTTACTAATCCCCAATTTAGTAATCCAACGATTGGGAACTATTTTAGTTTTTAAGCTTTCTAAGAATTTAGATCTCATTAGAATGATCATCATCATTATTCTAAAAGCATTGCTTAAAACTATGGGTTTATCACATATTATAAAACAAAGATCATGTAGATAATTAAAAGCCTTTAATAAATTAATACTTTTTATTAATAAATGAATAAGATTGTTACAAAGTATATGCTTTATCATCAAACATGATTGGCTTGTGTGCATACTACTTTCAATCTCCCACTTGCACTAAAGCCAATCGTCATTGTATCTTATACTCTTCTTCTCTAAGTGACGATTATCCCTGCTTTGTTGGATAAGCTTTAGTTAATGGATATGTAATGTTGTTCATGAGATTCCACTATCTCTATAGTGATTTCCCATCTTTCAATGATTCTAATAATCAAATGAAAGTGCCACAACACATGTTTAGATCCAAGATGAGACTAAGGAACTATTCCTAGTTCTGTAATGAACTTTTAATCCAAACAATCAACTTGCAGCTTCATTTATAGCTATATACTTTGTCTTTATTACTAAACCAAAGAACTCTTTCTTTGTTTGGAACCTTTCCAATTCAATCGCACCTTTATTCAAGATAACGCTTTACCTTAAAGTGGATTTTCTATCATCTTAGTGCATCGAAAAACTTGAGTCTGTTAAGCCCTCTAGTTTTAATTTAGACCCACCATGAATATGATCACATCCTTAGTCTTTGGTTAAGCACTTTAAGATATTTTCAGCGACTCATAGTGAACTTTCTCCATAATATGATGATCAACATCAGGTCTCATACATTTCATTGCATGCATGATTGTCACTCATGCGACCTCTCTTCGAGAGTGCGTGGGGACTATTAAAGAGATTCACTCCATGGCTCATCAACATGAGACATCTCTTGGAGTTTGCCATGCTAAACGACTTTAGCATCAAATGAATATACGTTCCTTGGGTTAAGTCGAGCATCCTCTTAAATCTATCTATATAGATTTTATCCCAATTAAGATACTCTTCCCAAACCATTCATGGAGGAATGTTTAGACAACTTTATCATTCTTGATTGTAGCATTAGTATGTCATTCCTTATCCGTAGTATATCAACATATAATATTAGGAATGTCACGGCGTTCCACCTTTGTCCCTTTGTACACACACTAGAAGTCTTACCTCATCGAATGTAACTGGATCATCATATTCTATGATGTGTACCTCATCATCATCATCCATGATGAATCCATACCTCCCATGTATCTTCGGTAATATTCCAGATTTACGATTCAGTTGTGGTACAATAGGTCCATCTACAGGTTCCTCTTATTTGACTTATAGTGTTTTGTGGTTCTTGAACTCTTCAAGATCTATTATCCTCCCACTAGCCCCTTCAATGATAAACACATTTATCTTAGAAGGCAGCATGTTTCGTAACAAACACCTTTTGCTAAGTAGAATTATAGAACATATACCCTAAACTTACTTTAGGATGTCCCACAAATCTGTACATGTCAAATCTTGTCCCAAGCTTATCTTTTGAAACCTTTTTCACATAAGTTGGACAACCCCATATCTTAACATACTTAAGATTAGGAATCCTCCCTGTCCATAACTTTTATGGAGTCTTGAAATGGATTTTGAGGTTACCATTTTCGTAGATATGCAACCATTTCTAGGACATTATCCCAGAAGGATATTGGAATGTCGGTAAAATCATTAAGGACCGCACCATGTCCAACAAGGTACGATTTTTCATTCAGATACATCAATCAATTATTGCGTATCAGGATGTGTCCATTATGAGAAAACCATTTGAGATGATCTAGAAACTTATTGCACGAGTATTTATTCCTTGATCTAATCAAAGAATCTTAATACATTGCCAATTTGTTTCACTTCTGAATTCTTTGAACCTTTCAAATAATTCACACTTGTATTTCATCAAATACATACATTCAACTCTTTGAATGATCATCTCTTTTTCTTATACTAATTTGTTCAATATGCAAAATTATTTTCATGTAAGTCAAGTATACAAAATTTATTAAGTAATATTCTAGTTCTATACAAGACATTATTATTATAAATAGAACAACAACTGTTCTTAATTATAATACTAAAGATTTCATTGTCGAACAATAAAATGGAAATAATGTTTTCAACGAGAACTGGAATACAATAACAACTTATTGACTTAATAGATTTGCCCGTAGGCAGTGCTAAACTATAAGTTTCTATGGCTAATGTTGCAACCTTTGCTTCATTTCCCACACATAGGATTACTTATATTTGTTTAGCTTTTACTGCATTTGGTCCTTTCATAAATCTTTATTTATGATAACCAAAAGTCAGTATCCAATACCCAAGTAGAACCTTGACTTAAAGAAAAATTTATTTCAATCATGAACAAAATCGTACAGAATGTAAAACTTCACTAAGCTTCTTTGGTTAGCCTTTGCAAGATGCTTCTCGCAGTTTCTTTCTAGTGTCCAGGATTATTGCAGTGGAAGCAAACTCCTTTGCTATCCGTATCAGTTTTGTTCTTATTATCCTTTATTTTTGCCTTTCTTTGTGACTTCTTTGAATCGTTCTTCTTTTCAGAAGATCCTTTGGCCCTTACCAGTAAGACATGGTCTTTCTTGGTTGGAAAGTGACTCTCATCATTTTCAACATGTTAAGAAAATCAGCGAGGCTGATATCTAGCTTGTTCATATCAAAAATTCACAACAATTGTGAAAGGAGTCCAGGAGTGAGTGCAAGATCAAATCTTGGCTCAACTCTCCATCCATGACAAAACTCGTTGTCCTAATTGATCAATCAAATTGATAATGTTAAGAACCTTTTGTCTGTTTTATAGTGCCATTGGCCATTCTAGATCGGAAGAGCTCCTTAGATATCTGATATCTATCAGTCCTACTTTCCTCACCATCAACTACTTGATGTGCAGGAATATAGTAGGAGCATCCATAGTTTCATGCTGACGCTGAAGCTCGTTACACATAGATGCGAGCATGATGCATTGAGCCAACTGTGCATCATTTTGCCACTTTCTAAAAGTAGCAATGTCTTCCTCAGAGGCATTATTCGCAACCATTGCGAGGATAAAGTATTAAGGACATAAGATAGCTTTTCAGCTATGAGAACTATTCTCAAATTCCTTAACCAATCCGTTTAATTCGGTCCGGTTAATTAGCATCTATATGCTTTGCAGTGATAAAAATTTTAGACATTATAAAATTCTGTAAATGAATTTTAATTAACAACATTTTAACATACATTCTATTATTAATTACCAAAATAAATTAGGTCTTGTTTTAAATTGGTATCTCCCACTATTTTCTTCAAACTATATTACCCTCACTTATATAGTTCGACATAATCTAATTAAAGATTTGCTAGTGAGAATAAGGATCCCATTTCAAATGTATATAGCCTTGTGGTGACACAACAAACTATATATAAATAAATAGGTAGACAACTTTTGTCAATTACATCAACTATGCAACTCCTTGTATTTTGCCTCTTAGATTATTTTGATCAAGTGGTGGCACATCCGAATCAAAATTATCCAAGTTAAGTTCGACCTAGCACTCCATATATTCAAAAAAGAAAAATATCATCCTTGTGGTGACACAACAAAACAATATTGTTCAATTTTCTTTATAAGCATCAAATGTGATAAATTAACATCTTAAATACTTAATACTTGCCTTGTGGTGACACAACAAACTCATATTAAATATTTAATACTCTATTAATTTTATCATGCTAGAAGGCGACGTTCGATATTCCAAATATCTTTGAACGCTTAGGACTTAATAAAAAAAAATTGAGGGGTTTGTTATTAATTTGTCTCATCTTGTTTAAGCGCATTACATATATATATAAAATACGCGTTATATTAATGAACATGCGAAGCATGTTTGCATAATATATAATATATATAGTATAAGCATGCACATATAGAATACTATATTCTACCGGATTGATTATGGACTTTTATTCTAGTTTGGTTCACTAGAGCCACCAAGTGAACCAAAAGGTCAAACCCTAGGGGTGCAAGAAATAATATTTAAATATAACTATTACATTTAAACCCGGGCTCCATTACAAACGGGTCTTCAAGCGCTCCTTGCTCCTTGATCTCTAATTCTTCAAAATTTAATTCTAACTATTCCTATTACATAACTATTTTAAAATAAATAGAAACCTTGATCAGCAGTCAAGGGGAAGTAAATAGGAGAGAGATAGAATTTACATTAAGGAAAAATTAGAGAAGACGAGGTACGCAGACCCCATTTAATAAAACCCATACATTCATGCATCCAACTAAAATAAAATCCAATCGCATTGGTCAATAGTCCTTAATCAATTCCATTTATTATCATACACATCACCATATGCATCAATAAATAACATTCATCTCATGAATAATAAACATTTAATAAATATATTGATATCATTTAATGGGCAAATTTAGTTAGTATAAATCTATTTTGAATCAAAATAAACTCCTTTATTTTAATCCAAATTTAAATCAAAATAAAACTATTTTATTTTAATTTATCCAATTTTGAATAAAATAAACTATTTTATTTTAATCAAAATTTTAATCAAAATAAACTCCTTTATTTTAATTAATTATGGAATCCAATTCCATGTAATAATAATAAAAAATCTCTAATTAAAATAAACTCTTTTATTTTAATTAATTATAGAATCCAATTCCATGTAAAAAAAATCTTTAATTAAAATAAACTCTTTTATTTTAATTAATTATGGAATCAATTCCATGTAAAAAAAATATTAAAGGAAACACGGATATTCTTTCCTATTCACAAATAAACTCTTTTATTTTGAATAATATGAAATCTTATTTCATATCTAAATAAACTCCTTTATTTAAGGAAACATGGATTCTCTTTCTATTCACAAATAAACTCTTTTATTTTGAATAATATGAAATCTATTTCATATCTAAATAAACTCCTTTATTTAAGGAAATTAGGCAATCCAATTTCAACTCCAATTAGTTATCATGGAATCAAATTCCAACTCTAATTAGTTAGCATGAAATTTAATTTTAAAATTAAAATAAACCTTTTATTTTAATATTAAAATAAACTTTTATTTTAAAATTAAAATAAACTTTTATTTTAATTATAAAATAATTAATAATAATATATATATAACTATTATATATATATATATATGTAAAAACAGTATATATATTTCATATATATATATATTACAAGTATATTACACATTCACTTATCATACATATATATTAACCATTCCATGCATTTTTATTTCATTCAGTAAATGAATCACGTGGACTGTGATAATTTGTGAAAAGCAACTTCCGAAATATTGAAATCTGGAACACGCAAATCAATCCTTTACCGATAAAAAAAATGTTAACGGTTTCTAAAAAAAAAATAGAACTTTAACAAAAAAATACGCGATTTTTTTTTTTATTTTATTTTATTTAAATTTTATACAATAAAATTATGCCCAATTAAATTGTTCTAAACACATATCAACATACATATCAAATCTGAACAATTAATAATTCGCATAAAGGTTTGGCTCGATGCCCTTTGTTAGGTTTGTAATATTCATGTACTTGTAATCAAATTGCATAAAAGTGCAAGCGTGTAAAAATCGAGTTTAAAAAATTTACAAACCATAAACCCGGATCACCCTTTATGCATAATTATTAATTAAACAAAAAGATAACGAATGAGAATCATACCCTTGAAGATCGAGCTTCCTCAGTGCGAGTTCACCTCCAATCTTTTCGCGTTCAACTTGAATCCACCGGGTTTGGTTCCTTCCTTTGATCAACGTTAGCCACCCATATGTTTGGCCTCTAGAGGTGATCCACCAAGGAATTATAATGATTCAAGAAAAGGGTATTTGGCTCAAACCCTAGTTTTCTATCTCTATAGAAAAGGGTACTACTCCAACAAATTGGAATTATGTCGTTGTTGAAAAAGTCAACAACTACCCCCACCCATAATAAGACTCCTCTTATTTATAGATGTGGGCAACCCATCTTAACAATTAAGGAATTGGGTTTTATTTAATTAATTAAATTCTTTTAATTAATTAAGCTCCTTAATCTTATTAGGGATAATTAATTAAACTCCTTTAACTAATTTTCCTTCCTAATCCAATTAGGAATAAATGAGAGTACTTATATTAAATTAATTCCTAAACTCTTTTAGAAATTAAAATAATAATAATTGTAATAATATTAATAAGACTCCTCTTATTAATTTATATTTAATATTTCTAAAATATTAAATAATAAATATTAAGCTATTTAATTTATTCTATCACCATAGATTAAATTAAATATACTTAATATATATTATTACGATTATGCCATTAACTTCTTAAATAATTATTCTTCCTTTTATGGTGTGACCCTTTAGGTTCTCCATATTAAACCGGTTGTGAATAAATCAATTAGAACAATTCTAATCTTATTTAAATAAATAAATTAAACAATTAATTTATTTAAATAATATTTATTCTACAATAGGGATAAGCCTCCCTAGCGATCAACGACTTTCCATATAATATAGATTTCAACATTAATCATAAAAAGAACCTTTGAGTAAATAGTTACCGCATAATTCAATCCTTCCACCATACAATGTCCCAATTAAATATAAGACATGGAATTTCATCAAGTCTTATTTTATTTAATTATATGTATTTCGATCCTTAAATGCACAACTCAAATAATGCAAATTAGAAACTCCTTTCTAATTTCATTCTGCCTTGGCCAAGACTCATTGGGTTGTCATTTATCGAATCACATAGGACATTTCTCTTCTTTTATTAGAAGTGGTAGATTCTTTATTGATCATACATTATCTCCATGTACAACTTATTATACCCAAGCATACCCTTTGATATACCCTAAGGGTCTTAAGGAATAAGTCAAAGTATAACTCATCATACACAAGATACTATGATGATCTCAAGTCCAAGGATCACTTGTACTACTATCACTACAGGAATTCCTATTGACAGGCAAATAAAACTCCATTAGGTATTCCTTAGCGAGCCACATTCAGTGAACTTATTCTCTAATAAGCACCTACATACTTGCTTTAGTGTCTCCACACAAATGATCATGAGATCAATCATCCTCATCCAATGAGCAAGCAACGTATGTACCAATCTATCCGGATTCACTAATCCCAATTTAGTAATCCAACGATTGGGAACTATTTTAGTTTTAAGCTTTCTAAGAATTTAGATCTCATTAGAATGATCATCATCATTATTCTAAAAGCATTGCTTAAAACTATGGGTTTATCACATATTATAAAAACAAAGATCATGTAGATAATTAAAAGCCTTTAATAAATTAATACTTTTATTAATAAATGAATAAGATTGTTACAAAGTATATGTTTTATCATCAAACATGATTGGCTTGTGTGCATACTACTTTCACTTTACTCTAGTTTGGTTCACTAGAGCCACCAAGTGAACCAAAAGGTCAAACCTAGGAGTGCAAGAATTAATATTTAAATATAACTATTACATTTAAACCCGGGCTCCATTACAAACGGGTCTTCAAGTGCTCCTTGCTCCTTGATCTCCAATTTTTCAAAATTAATTCTAATTATTCCTATTACAAAACTAATTAAAATAAATAGAAACCTTGATCGTAAATAAGGGAAGTACATAGGAGGAGATAGAATTTACATTAAGAAAAATTAGAGAAGGCGAGGTATACAGTGAGACCCCATTTAATAAAACCCATACATTCATGCATCCAACTTAAATAAATCCAATCGCATTGGTCAATAGTCCATAATCAATCTCATTTATTATCATACACATCTCCATATGCATCAATAAATAACATTCATCTCATGAATAATAAACATTTAATATATATTGATATCATTTAATGGGCAAATTTAGTTAGTATAAAATCTAATTTTGAATCAAAATAAACTCCTTTATTTTAATCCAAATTTAAATCAAAATAAAACTATTTTATTTTAATTTATCTAATTTTGAATAAAATAAACTATTTTATTTTAATCAAAATCTTTAATCAAAATAAACTCCTTTATTTTAATTAATTATGGAATCCAATTCCATGTAAAAAAATAAACTCCTTTATTAAAGGAAACACGGATTCTCTTTCCTATTCACAAATAAACTCTTTTATTTTGAATAATATAAAATCTTATTTCATATTTAAATAAACTCCTTTATTTAAGGAAAGACATATAATCTAATTTCAACTCCAATTAGTTATCATGGAATCCAATTCCAACTCTAATTAGTTAGCATGAAATTTAATTTTAAAATTAAAATAAACCTTATATTTTAATATTAAAATAAACCTTTTATTTTAAAATTAAAATAAACTTTTATTTTAAAATTAAAATAAACTTTTATTTTAAAATTAAAATAAACTTATTATTTTAATTATAAAATAATTGAGAATAATATATATATATATATAATATATTATAAAATAACCGTACGTAGCTTATGGTTCCACGGCTTGTAATCCTTGAAGTATATATATTAGATAACGATTATTATATAATATATATATATATATGGGATGATATCATGAATAAGACTCCTGAATCCTGTAGCCTTTTATGGTATTACTTGTAACTTTAGATGACTTACAAGAATTCCCTTGAAGATTATATAGCGCATCACAAGAAAAAAAAAATGTCACACGGAATTTCAAAAAAAAAAATGCAGTTTTGCGATTTTTTTTTAAAATTTTATACAACAAAATTATGCCCAATTAAATTGTTCTAAACACATATCAATATACAAATTAAATTTGAACAATTAATAATTTACATAAAAGTTTGGCTCTGATGCCACTGTTAGGTTTGTAATATTCATGAACGCAATCAAATTGCAAAATAAAGCGGAAACGTGTAAAAATCAGAGTTAAAAAAATTTTTTACAAACCATATACCCGGATCACCCTTTATGCACAATTATTAATTAAACGAAAAAGGATGATTAAGAAACATACCCTTGAAGATCCGAGCTTCCTCAGGTACAAGTTCACCTCCAATCCTTTTCGCGTTCAACTTGAATCCACCAGGTTTGGTTCCTTCCTTTGATCAACATTAGCCACCCAAGTGTTTGTCCTCTAGAGGTGATCCACCAAGGAAGAAGAAGGATTCAAGGAGATGGGTGGTTGGCTAAACCCTAGTTTTTCTATCTCTATAGAAAAGGAGCGTACTCTCCAACTCTTGGAATAACGTAGTCTTAATATCTGATATAAGACTCCTCTTATAAAGATATCAAGTAACCCTATTAAAATAAGGTATTATTTAATTAAACTCTTTTAATTAAATGGGCTCCCTAATCTTATTAGGGATAATTAATTAAACTCCTTTAATTAATTTTCCCCCCTAATCTTATTAAGAATAAATGAGAGTACTTATATTAAATTAATTCCTAAACTCTTTTAGAAATTAAAATAATAATAATAATTGTAATAATATTAATAAGACTCCTCTTATTAATTTATATTTAATATTTCTAAAATATTAAATAATAAATATTAAGCTATTTAATTCATTCTATCACCATAGATTAAATTAAATATACATAACATATTATTACGATTATGCCATTAACTTCTTAAATAATTATTCTTCCTTTTATGGTGTGACCCTTTAGGTTCTCCATATTAAACCGGTTGTGAATAAATCAATTAGAACAATTCTAATCTTATTTAAATAAATAAATTAAACAATTAATTTATTTAAATAAATAATATTTATTCTACAATAGGATAAGCCTCCCCTAGCGATCAACGACTTTCCAGATAATATAGATTTCAACATTAATCATAAAAGAACCTTTGAGTAAATAGTTACCGTACAATTCAATCCTTCCACCATATAGTGTCCCAATTAAATATAAGACATGAAATTACTGTCAAGTCTTATTTTATTTAATTATATGTATTTCGATTCCCAAATGCACAACTCTGAATAAATGCAAATTAGAAACTACTTTCTAATTTTATTTCACCTTGGCCAAGGATTCCTAGGTTGTCATTTATCGAATCACATAGGACATTTCTCTTCTTTTACTAGAAGTGGTTGATTCTATATTGATCCTTCATTATCTCCATATATAACTTATTACACCCAAGCATACCCTTTGATATACCCTAAGGGTCTTAAGGAATAAGTCAAAGTATAACTCATCATAAACAAGATACTATGATGATCTCAAGTCCAAGGATCACTTGTACTACTATCACTACAGGAATTCCTATTGACAGGCAAATAAAACTCCATTAGGTATTCCTTAGCGAGCCAACGCTCAAATGAACTTATTCTCTAATAAGCACCTACATACTTGCTTTAGTGTCTCCACACAAATGATCATGAGATCAATCATACTCATCCAATGAGAAAGCAACGTATGTACCAATCTATCCGGATTCACTAATCCCCAATTTAGTAATCCAACGATTGGGAACTATTTTAGTTTTAAGCTTTCTAAGAATTTAGATCTCATTAGAATGATCATCATCATTATTCTAAAAACATTGCTTAAAACTATGGGTTTTTCACATATTATAAAACAGCATTATATAGATAATTAAAAGCCTTTAATAAATTAATACTTTTTATTAATAAATGAATAAGATTGTTTCAAAGTATATGCTTTATCATCAAACATGATTGGCTTGTGTGCATACTACTTTCAATCAAGTCGATTCATAGAATCACATCAAAGACAAGTATTTTTAAAGAGATAAGATCGACAGGTAACGTGTTGTTACTGATTTGAATCAAATAAGACTTATAAATAGTGGATGTAATAAAGGTTTCTCCCAACAGAGTTTCAACCTATAAGTCAAAGTCTAATTTCTCTGGAGTCAAATTTAAACGTTGAGCGCAAGTATGAGAAGTAAAAGAGTGGGTAGAACCGGTATCTAATAAGGTATAGACTTAGCAAGAATTTATAATCAACTAACCCGTGCTAACTTCGTTTGGGTTACTCGCTTTTTGAGAAGTCACAAAAAACGCTCTTCCTAAAACCATCGACATTGTTTTGTCTGTATCCACCTTTAGTGCCACTATCCCAGCTGGACTTAATTTTGGTACAGGACAAAATTGAGCTATGTGACCATCTTTTCCACAACTAAAACTTACCTTGGAAGGCTGTGGACAGTTTGAACTTATATGTCCCTCCTCTACGCATCTATAGCATCTAACTGGCGGTCGTTCTCCTCCCCTAGAATTTGTTACTGGTGCTGGTGCGGACGTCTTCTCATCATCGTTAAATCTTTTCTTCTTAAAATTTCCATTTGAATCATTTCTTCTATTATCTTGGCCATGATTACCACCGAAATGGTTACCATTTCTAGCATGTTGATTCCATCCACGTTTGTTATCACTGCTTGTATTATCGACTTGCCTGCTGCTCTCTCTTGGTTGGGTTGACTCATTATCGCGCTCCAATAACTGATCCCTATTTACAACATCTGAATACAAACACAGTTTGTGAGAAATTAGGTATTGACGTATCTCAGGTTTCAAACCTCTTAGAAATATTCGCGTTATTCTCTCCTCATTATCAACCAAGTGGGACACAAACCGGGACAAATCGGCAAACTTAGCTTTGTACTCTGACACGGTCATATTGTTTTTCCCCAGCTTGATGAATTCAACCTCCTTTATGTGATTAATACTTTTGGGAAAGTACTTGTCATTGAACAATTCTTGGAACTTCTCCCAAGACATTTTCAGTGCGGCAAGCTGAGTACGCTTTACTGATTCCCACCAATAATTTGCCTTTCCTCTTAACATGAAGGTGGAAAATGGAACCTATTGCTCCTCAGAGAATCCCAAGACTTCGAATATCTTGGTGATTTGCTTTATCCACGTCTCCTCCTTAAGTGGTTCTGGCTTTCCCCAAAACTCTGATGGTCCCAGCATCTTGAATTTCTTATCGGTGACCATCTGTGAGTTTCCAATGTTTCCACCTGTATTTTGAACACGAGCCGCTCTCGCCTGATGTTGCATGAATTGCATAAAGCTTTTGAACATCCCATCGTTCATCATTTGATCGGTGTTGTTGTTTACCTGAGGATTATTGTCTTCCTGTTGCACATTATCCTAGGTATTGATCGTTGGTAACTCAACGGTCTCATGTGCTTCGTTGTTGATCTCAACATTTTCAGATGCCATTTTCAAACACTGCCACAAAACGAGGGTTAATTGACATGTCACATATTATTCCTATACTCTGACTGACCAATTAGATACCAAATAAACTTAGGTAGGTTATACTAGCGAAGGAATTCCTCGTCTCTCCCCTCCTAGTTCTTGTCTCACATCTCAGCCAGGGATCATATCCCTAAGCTTTGATACCAACTGTGACGCTCCCAAAATAGGTATACATCACCCGTACTGGGTCGCCAAATACATGGTACTGAATAAAAATACAAACTTATTTATACAACAAGAGCTGAGACTTTTGACATGAATATTATCTCATAGACAATATCCAAACTCAAATTCAATCCTCATTCCATTTATTATCACAGTAAATAGTGAGGATTACTAAAACAGCCATCTCGGACCATCACTCCGTTCCCCGACTAGTCCCGACTATGTTCTCATTTCCTGAAGAGAATAATGAAAACAAAAGGGTTAGCTCAACTAGCCCAGTAAGAATTATTATGACTAAGATAATGCAGAATAAGTTATCGTTAGCCTTCAACAATGTTAAACTGATAGAATATAATAGACACCATGTTTAACTGCAGCGGAACAAGCAATTCATTAGAAGAGTCAAGTAGAGCTTGATATCTACTATCTTCTATGATTTAAAAAGGTTTTCATCAACTTTATCGCTGAGACTCAACTTAATAAATAAACCACATCATCGAATCATCCCTGCACTACGAGCCAAGGATATTCATGTAATCATCAATGGTCATGATTATACCGAATAATCCCTGGTCATAATCATACCAACAACTGTTTCTCAATGCACTACAGGCCAATGAGGATTTTTACCACATCATTTGAAACATTACGGGTCATGATTATATTGAATGATCCCTTGTCATAATCATACCAATCAACAGTCCATCTATGCACGTAAGTCAAAGGATATTCCACTAATTTCATGGATTATAGAAGCAATAGTTACCATAGTAAGTTTAGATTTAAGAATATAAAAAGAAATAACACACGAAACTACAAATGGATTTTCACATATAAATACGATGCGTAATCCGTGTAGAGTAAAAGTTATTCCGACATATTAAAGGATGAATACGAAAAAAATAGTATTCCTTATGAATACGAAAGAAATAATACCCCTTACGAATACAACAAATAATATCCCTTACGAATACAACAAATAATATCACTTATCTTAGTAGAAGACTGGATACTGCAATAGTGAAGTAGCATAATACTCTTCTTCTTGCTCTCTATAGCTTCTCTCTCTATAGCTTCTCTTGTGAATCTCAGTGAATTGGTGAGAATGAAAGAAGAATTAAGCTTCTATTTATAGGAGAAATGACTAAATAGTAACTTATTCATGAATGATCCAGATTGATTTACTATTAGAACGGACGGTCCAGATTGATTACTATTAAAACCACAACCGACGGTCCAGATTGATTTACTTTTAAAACCACCACCGACGGTCCAAATTGATTTACTATTAAAACCACCACCGACTGTCCAGATTGATTTACTATTAAAACCACCATCGACGTTCCAGATTGATTTACTATTAAAACCACCACCAATGGTCCAGATTGATTTAACTTATTACACTTTAGTACCCCTAAAATTTTCTAAGTTTGCATTATTCCCCTCTAACTTTTGTAATTCACTTATCTTCAATAAACACATTCTTAATACGTCAACAATTATTCATCATTAATATTATAACTCACAATATTTAACAACCAGATCATTCCCATGAAAGAGGGGGCTTTACGATAAGGATTTCTCCCTATTGGCGCGCAATTAGATGACCAAACCTCTCCCCGACAGAACTTTCTAGACATTGCCAATATTGCAAATAATAATATGATTAATTTTGTTGTCTCAATTATTTATTTAATAATATAAAATATTATGCAGATGATATTGTGACAATAATTGAATCAAATAATGTGAGATACTATGCAACAATTACTGTAGTAATAATTGAGTAAACTGAGTGGCCTTTTACGTAAGCATCAATAATCAATACCGTGTGCTACTATGCAACCACGTGTATTACTGTATTTTTACCACTGGGTATCTTAACAGTTTAACAGTAAAACTTTTGCCGTTATTTTTATAAAAAAATATTTATGTCATTTTTTTACTACGACAATACTTCCGTTGTGGGGTCCATCAATGATTGTACCGTCGTACGAATATTCCCCGACCAATCGAATATTTCCCGACACAACGAATATTTTATATCAACTTGCTTACTTTGCAAAATTTTCAAATATCACCCTTAACTTTATCCTTTTTCAATTTAACCATTTACTAAAAAAAATAATAATTATAAGAAAATTGAATACTTTCATTTCATAAAATTTGGGGTCTTACAATAATTGAACAGCCAATCCATTCCCAAAATCACATCAAACTCTCCAAGTCTAATCGAAATTAAATCTACCATCATGATATTATCCTTAATATTCACCCTACAGTTCTTGTATACGAACCTAACAGGAATTACTTCCTTATTCGCAATTTCTATGTTTAAAGAGAAATTCAATTCTTCACTAGGCACTCCTAACCTCTTAGCAAATTCATCAGATATAAGCGAGCAAGTAGCACCCGAATCAAATAATACATAAGCATCAATATCATTGATTGGGATAATACCTGACACAACATCCTTTGATTCCACAGCATCTTGCATACAGTAATGTTGAAGGTTCTGGCTGTGGGTTTGTTTGATGTCGTTGGTCCAGCAATGGCCCATGTACCTCCACTGCTACCTCTTTTGCTTCATGTTGTCTCTCCAGCCTTCTTCTTAGGGCACTCACGAGAAAAGTGATCCTTGGACCCGCACATGAAGCAAACGTTCTTCTTGGGTTGATTTCAATTTAGGGCGATGTCACCCTCCTAGCCACAGTTAAAGTAGACACGTTTCCCCATTAAGCATATACCCTTGTGAAACTTCCCGCATGTAGCACATGCTTTGAACTTCTTATTCTACTGGTTACCCTGCTAATTTCCAGCACCCATATTTCTATTCCATTTTCTCTTCAGATTAGTGTTTCCATTTCCACTACCACCACCACCACCATTCTTAACCTCCACTTCGTTCTTCTTCTTTTTCTGTTCTTGTTTGAACTTTATTACCGCCTCGCCTCCACCTTCAGCGAGAATGGCCTTCTCCACTACTATTGTAAATATCTTCAGATGGAACAGGGAGACCCTATTGTACAACCAGGGCTTCAGTCCCTGTTCAAACCTCTTCACCTTGAGCTCATCCATGTTGACTTGATATGGTGCAAACCATGCTAACTCGTTGAATTTTGCGGCATATTCTGATACCATCATGGTTCCTTGCTTCAGTTCTAGAAACTGCACCTCTAGCTGACTCTTCAAACTCTCTGGGAAATAAGTCTCAAAGAATATCTCCTTCAACCTATCCCAAGTCAACACCTCTTGTCTTTCTCAAGTTTTATTGGCCTACCACCAATAACTAGCCTCTGCTTTCAACATAAATGTTGCAAAAGCAGTCTTCTGATTCTCCCCTACTCTCGCAACATCGAACACTTTCTCTATCTCTATAATCCAGGTCCGTGACTCAACTGGGTTCATGGACCCATGGAATTCTGGTGGTCCAATCTCTTTGAAGTCCTTAAACGTTGTAACTTAATTATGTGGTTGATTCTGCAGTGCACCCATCAGTAACGTTACCAGCTACTGAACTGGGTTAGCATTAACATTGTCGTTATTGGTGGTTCCCTCAGTGTTTCTTTATCGTGGTTAACGTCTTAGAGGCATTTTTCTGTTAAAATATATTCATTAGATTATTACTCAACTCCTTTAAGTATTTTCTACATAACTTGCATCCCATAAAAGAAATTATCACATGACACATAACACTTTGAATAAAATAAAATAATAACTTTTATTCATTCACAATCTTTTTGAAAATATAAGAACAATATCATCACTGCTATTTACATTATTTTCCTGAACTACTAAAGTTTCAGGACAACATCATCATCATATCCCATAGGTTACATAACACTTGGGATTTACATATTATTTAACATTTTATTAATCGAATATCAGGTACACTCCCTACGATGTCTTACTAAGATATTGTGTAGCCTTACGACGCTCTTCCTCTATAATCTGGAACATTATTCTGCGATCTAATATGTATGATGGCAGTGTCTCGAACTTAATCGGATAACCCATGTCCCGATCTTGAGCTCGATTAATCACGATGTCGAATACGTCATTCATCTCTTCCATCTTCATCCTCTTTGCTTGTGCATCTCTCGCCGCTATCCCGGCTCCTTGAAAAGCTTCCTCGTACGCATCTTCGACTCTTGCCCTCTTAGTAGATTCTTCCTTCAGCTTGTTCTTCAGTTATGTGATCTCATTGTTCAGTTGTTCATTCACTCCTTCAGTGTGAACCAGCTTCTCTTCGACATTATTCAGACGTTCATCTCGATCCTGGATCTCATCGTCCTATTGTGCCATCGAGGTCTGTTGCTCAGCTACTATCTCTTCCAACTCCTTGACTGTATCCTGAAGTTCCACATTGCGGTCGTAGACTTCATCGTACATACGAGCAGCTATTAAGTTCAGTGGAATCTCTTCATCCTTAACCTCGTCATTCTCATTCGACTATGGAAGCTCAACGGGATCCTCCTCATCCGTTTCTACATCATCATCCTCATCTTCAACCACTGTGACCACCGGAGCTGACTCCTGTGAAAGTAGTTGTTCCCAAACCACTTAAATGTCATAAGACTCCTCCTCTCTAGGCATCTGAGGTCCTTCCTCCCTAGCCTGACTGGATTCTCCGATAATAGTCATCCTGACAACAAAATTACAAGTTTTAATTACTAATCATTATTACTCGACACTCACGAGCACATAAGTTGTAATCACATAAGCACATAGGTGTTTTATTACTTCTTCCTTAAAACTCGATAAGAGTTTATCACCAATTTCTTTTCAAAGGCTACTTTCTTAGGCTTTTCCCCCACCTAAGGTTCCATACCTAAAGCTTTGATACCAACTTGTGACACCCCCAAATTTGGGTACTTCATTCCCACAGGATTCGGTGTTCACTGAATAAAAACATTCATATCTAACTACCCAATCATAATAAAATTGAATAATAAACCTTCCCATTAAAGGATTACATTAATAAAAATAATCTCCCAGGTTATCTAACCTTTAAATACAATCACTCAAATGCGGAAAATTAAATAACTTCATTACAATCATTAAAATAAAGTTTGATAATAAAATATCAACATGATTACAAGTCTTCAATACTTATTCATCTTTCCCTTTGTTTTACTGGTGCTAGGTACATCGACCTTCTCAACTTTAGTTGTAAGGTTTATATAAGCAAGAGTGAGAAAACAAAGCTCACTTGAAATAGCAATGAATAAAACTTTACATCAATTGCCAAACAATAGGCTTAATAGAACTGAACAATAAGTTCTATTAATGATAGTCAAAATTCTGAATCATATATTTGAGGGTCCTAAGACCACGAACTATGTCCATAGTTATAAGTAATCTTTCGACTTAAACATTAACAGTCATAAGACTATAGGGACTCCTCGTACTTAGGGGGATCAGCCCTTCGTATAATGTATTGTGCACAAATATTTCAACGCTATGCGTAAGTTATCCCCTAATAATAGGGTTGTTCATCTCAGTATTTAGAATACAAGTCCGCACCAAAGTAAGTTTGGTTTGGATACGTGTCAAGGTAATTTGGAATTCAATGAACATCAACTAAGGATTAGTTGAATAAAAAGGTAATAACACTATGATATGGAATAAATCATAAGTGAATCAACATTGCATACTAAAGTCATGCTTTAGGAACAATCTAAGAGCATAAACATTGAATAATCATAACATAACTTGTTTGAATAATATTAAGTCAAGGTTATTGAGAATTGAATACTAAGCATGCATAATGAATAGTAATTTGAACGATAAAGTTGTTCAACACTAGAATATCAGAATGTAGAACTCGCATGCTAAATAACAAGTTACATATTAGAGAAACTTGCTTAATATCAAAAGATAAGTTTTAGAAATCTTGCATCATCATGAACAACTAGATACAAGAAACTTGCTCAATAATAACAATAGAACTAGCTCAACGAAAGTGTAGAGTTTGAAAACTTGCATAATGTAATCGAACTAGAAACAATAACTTTCTCAACGAAACAAGTTAAAACAAGAACAACTTGTTCAATATAATCGAGATAGGGTAAGTAAACTTGCATAATGCGAATATTCAATAATAATATTAGATGTGGAATCATCAACAATAATTATCCAATAACGTGCATGAAAAATAACAACTCAAGTTTGAGTTAGAGAACTTGCCTTGTTTGTAGGCTAAACCGTAATAGTTTGATTCACAATATCCTAATTACATATTATTAGGATACAATTAGTCATTACAAATACTCTATAAGTATTTATTTCATGTATGGTTTGATTGTTAACCACATAGTCAAATTACATCAATAAAATAATAATAAAACTTGTTAGGTGTTAATAACATGCTCGTTCTTAGCACTATAATACCATAATAACAAAATTACATGTTTAACAATCATCATATTGCATTACATCAACAATTACAGACTTTTGTTCAAAACAAAAGTCATTCCTGGACCTAGTGCCAATCTGAGTTTGCAACGTAGTGATGATTATATTTAATGACGAAAGTCGAGCTTCATTTCGGACTTTGCATGTTGAGGTGCAAAATTTAGAAAGTGAAGCGGATTTTTGCATTGAGGCTCCGAGCTTACAGAACATAACACGAAGAACAGAACAAAGCTACCGTATCTTAATTTCTAACACCAATTAACATGTATAACTTATATTAATTACACATACACGTTACCCATCATACATATACTAATTTAAAACAACTAAACAATAATTTTAGCAAGATTAAATCCTTGATACTCATGTGAACACTGTAATACCAATTTGATTCCTTTGAACCACGTTCTCTTTATTTCGTACCCAATTAACATAATCACAGTTCAATTTTACAATTAGCATACAATCAATTACTAATTTTGTTATCCTACAAAACATGTTCATGCATATATTTTTACTGTAAAACTCTTTTCTTTCTTTTTGACATAATTCATACAATCACCTATATATATATATGATAGTTATCCTATTACAACCACATATGCACATGATTTCATCACCCATTATAAAAATATGGATTACATACAATTGTTGTAAAGAATTTTATACAATAGACAGAGACTCTAGAACTATGCCATATAAACATATATACATACATATAGACATATATAATAGGGATGTTATGAACAATACCTTCTCTTGCTTGCTTGCTTAATCCTTGTTAACCACAGTAATCTCTCACCAGTCTCTCTCAAACTCTGACAAGTCTCTCTCAAAACTCTCTGTAGCTTTTCTTTCTTCTCTCAGTATTAGACTAGGCTACTAACAATAGTATGCGTAAACTAAAACCCAACTGATAACAAAATGCGTAAAATAAAAAAATGGATATGGCCATAATAAGCCTAATAATTAACATCAGTTACAAAATATAACGTATAGATTATAAATATATTTTATTTATATTATTAATAATTCAAAATTCAAAAATTCAATAGCCATAAGGCTCCGTTTGGCAAAACCCTTTAAAAATTAAACACTTAATATATTTAAGCCTTGTTTGGCAAAACTTAATTAAACTCCTTTAATTTATTTTTAATAACTCCTTTATAGTATAGTTATTTGTCACACTTTATTTAATTAAGTTTTCATACTTAATTTATTAATTCTAATAACAATTTATTGAATAAATCATTTAATCATTATAAACTCTCTAACTTTATTATTAAATTAAATTAGAATATTATGTCATAATAATTAATTTTCTTAACTCATTAATTATTTATAAAACAAATAATTAACCAAATCAAATCAAATCAATTAAACAAATATTTATTCAACGATACACACATCCATTAAATATTTATATAATTCAATAAATATTTAAAAATTATAATTAAAATTCTAGATTGTTACAGTTACAATCCTTGTGGAGAAGAGGCGCCTCATCATTAAGGACATGCATATCTAAATTCAGAGTCCTGAAACAAAATATGCTTTCACTTAATATATGAAACCGTTTAAACATACAAAGTGTTATCATGTTCCTAACAAAACAACTGCTAATACTGTACAAAAGAGTAAGTAGTTAATGATATCTATAGGGCAAAATGAGTTTCTGCCCATTTTACCCTTGTCAACCAATGCAAGGAATGCTGCTCCAATTGTCGAGGGAAAAGTCCTGGTGGACTGCAGTGATGAAGGGGCTATAATCGTCCTCCTTTTCCCGAATGATGACCATTAAGTCTGGACAATCATAGTCAGGAGTGTATCTGTTTGTATGCTCATCATGGATAATGATGCGTATGTTGAACATCATCCTGGCGAGGTTTTGCTTACGTTTTTGTTCCTCTTCTTCCACTTTGGGATCAAGAACTAGGACCTCTTTCCCTTTGACCGGTATCGGCTTGGGAAATAACATAGCCATTACGTTGGCTGGCACCTTTACCGAAGATTGTGCGGGCTCAATTTTGCAGGTGGAGATAATCGCCGTGTGGCTGAAGCTGGAGGAATCTGCTTGTGTTTATGAGGATTCTCGTGGATCGAATCGCGTAATAGCCTAGTCCGCTATCTCGGTTTGATCGACATTTGAATCCAAGCGTTCTTGCCTTATGATTTTTACCCAAATTTGTCCAGTCCGTGACCCAATGACATCATTTCTTGAGTAGGTGCCATTACTTCGGCAGAAATCTTGGGTACGGGAAATGGCATCCCAATGGAATGGTAGTGAGTGTTTCTCACTTCCAAGGTATAAAAACGGATCGGTTTAACTTCTGAATTAAAGTTGATGAGTGGCATGTCACCTTGTGCAGGACATTTCGGTTCAGCATTAACCGTGACTAGGATGTCGTTAATGATTTATTTAAGTTGTTGATGAAGAGTGGAGGGGACGGCCCCAGCCATATGAATCCACATCCTTCCCAATAGCAGGTTATATCCTGAATCTATCTTGAGCACGTGAAAAGATACGCAGAATGTATAGGGACCAATCTCAATTGACAGGTCAATCTCTTCAACTGAATTCTGACGGGATCCGTCAAAAGCTTTAATAACCGTATGGCTGCTTCGGATCCGTTTGAGATTAACGTTCATCTTCACCAAAGTAGCATAAGGACAAATATTCAGAGATGAACCTCCATCTATCAAGACTCCAGCTAGCATGTATCTGGAGGACAAAACCGCAATGTACAATGGCTTGTAATGACCAGTCCCTTCGGGCGGTATGTCATCATCAGTGATAGATATCACATTGTTATTAAAAATGTGATCAACCAAATATTGAAATGTTTCCACATTCACTGATTTCGGCAAGTAGGCTTCTTCCAAAACCTTCAATAATATTTTTATGTGATCCTCGGAAGAGAAAACCAAGTCCAGTATTGAAATTTGATGTGGAGTTTCTCTTAAGCTTAAAACCACCTTATCTTTATTATGGCCAATATAGTACGGAGGAATTTTTCAATTTTCTCCATGGGAATTTTCCCCTTTGATTTGATGGTAGGCTTCATCACCCGTTGGGGAAGATACAGTGGATTCTCCTTCAACACTGCAGCAGTTGTATGAGAGGTGGATCCTTCAGCTTCTCCATCATTCTATGGGACTTTTTGTAAACTGATAACAAGATATTGTGGTCTGAATGGTATGCTAATTGGCTCTGGTGTAGCCACTTTCAAAGGATTGTCAACTCCTTTAAGTTGAATTGCTTGTATTGTGAATAGTTTGACAGTCTCATCAGTCTCAACGGATATAACTGCTACCAATCCCTTCCATTTATTAGGACATGTATTCTCACTCTCAAATAGCACAGTATCATAGTCTGCCAGTTGTAGAACACCGCTGTCAATTAGATTCTGAATAAGGTGGCGGAGTGCCCAACATTCTTCCGTGTTGTGACCGCGAGAATGGGAGTGATACTGACATACTCCATCAAAATTGAACAGTCTATACGGAGATTAATTGGAGGTAAAAGTGAGTTGATCCTTCCTTCATTGATCAACATCTTAAATATCTCCTCCATAGGTTGGCCCAGGTATGTAAATTCCCTTCTATTGGCAAAATCCCGATGGGCTTTGGCACTTGCTCGCTTCACAAATTTGTCCTCAAGTGTTTCATTTTCTAAAGGCGATGATGGAGTATTCATAACAAAAAGGAGGAGACTAGCATGCTCCTGGATGACTAATTGGCGTGTGACTTGATGCTGATGGATCATTAGTTCTGCCAATTACTCAATTTTCTTACATAGAGCTTTCATCTTTCGTTCCATCACAAACTGGAACTTTGCATAATCCCATTTGTCAACATCGTCTTTGATTGTCTGGGATGATTAACCATTAAAATTGGAACTTTGTCCACTACTCTAATTAATCATATTGACATCTTCCTCTTTGTGTTAAGGAAGAAGGTTGTCTTGCACGTGAAGTTAATCCAGCTTGGTGACCACAATCTCACCATTGTCTATTAAATCATGAATCTTGTGTTTCAAGGCCCAACAATCCTGAGTATCATGTCCAGGTGCCCCCGCATGATAAGCACACTTCCAAGTAGCATTGAAACTATTTCCATTCGAGGTGGCTGATGGAAGAAGATGTGTGATTTTCTTCTGAGTCGTCAAAAGAGTAAGAATATTCTCGAACGAATCCCCTAAGGGTATGAATGTTCTAGTGCGTTTTACTTCTCCACCTTTAGGCAATGGAGGGTTTGAAGACTGTGCTTGAAAAGGGGAGTAGTTTCTCCTCTGGATAGGCATATTTTGATTGCCTTTTTGACCTTGTAGTATCAAGGAAACATCCTCTTCTTTCTTTTTATGAACCCTACGGGGGTTGTTTCCATAAGTTCCGGACTGGATGTGTTTAGCAACTACTTTAAGAGCGGCTAGGCCTTGAATCTTTCCTTATTTCTGATAAGTGGATTTTGTAACGCCCGAGAAAAATCGAATTTTTAGAATAATTAAAATTTTATTTAATTATAATTATTAAATGAATTTAATTGATTATTTATGGAGCAAGCTAATTGAAGGTCGTTATATGACCTAGACATGTTAGAACATCATAGGATTTTGGCTATGTGGTAGAATTAAAGTGTTTAAATTTCTAAGATGAAAAATAAAAGCTTTCCGAGAAATTTTCTGAAAAACACTATTCACGCATTTCTGCTCAGGAATTATTTTTGAACTTCCGAGAAATACGTAATGATAGAATATCGATGTGAGATGGAATATCCAATAATATTTCAGTTATGGAAAACGTAATATTTCGCCTGTGGACTTAAAACCTAACGTTTAAGGAAAATGATTTATGACAAGAAAATGTAATGCGATTAATGAATTAAATAATTATCGTATAATACGTAGGTATTATACGAAGTAATGAATATTAGTAGAATACGAAGTATTATACGAGTATGTGTGAATAATGGTATGGCGTATTCGATGAATATATATACAAGTTAGAATACGAGATGAATACGTAAATTATATGTTATAAGGCTTTAAGCCAAATGTATTGAGTTAGTAGGATTGTGTAGGAAATATTAAAGTCCAATGGGATTTGATAAGGCTCAAATATAAGGAGGATTAAGTCCAATGTAAATTAAATATGCAAGCCCAAAGTAAATTAATGTAAGCCCAAAATGATTAAGTAGGTTAGTTAAACCTAAGCCAAAGCTAAGATCCAATGAGTTAAGGTGATCCATGGGGCAACCCATGATCATGTGGTAAATCTTGGTGACCAACTGTTGTGGTGAGCAAGAAAAGAAACTTAAAGGCTAAGTGTTGTGGGGAGAAAGTAAACTTAATGACCAAGTAGACTTAAGGGCTAAGCAATGGATAACTTAAGTGGTGGCCAGTCAAATAATATGGAGGCCAAGTTAACTTAATGCCTAAGTTAGGAATAGTAAAGAGGCGGATGGCCTAATGACCAAACTACCCTAACCTAGCAAGTCCTATAAATAGCAAGCTTCCATTTCATTTGTTGGTTGTTAGTTTTTCATCCAACTTAAGTTGAGAGCTTGTTTGGTAGAGAGAATAAGCACATATAAAGCTAGACTTCCTTTGTTAGATTTTCCACCAACAACTTATAGCTTATTGGTTTGAGAGAAAAAGCAAGGAAAGATAGAAGTTAACCTTTGTTATTTCAAGAAGCAAGAAGAAGATTAAGGATTAGCAAGTGTTAATCAAGAGTAAGTATTCTTGAACCTTGATTCTCTTTCTCTTCCATTGTTATAGAATGGGGTATTGGTAGAACAAGCATGCTAAGAAGGGGTTGGAAAAATTAATCAAAGGGCTTAAGTCTTAATAAGACGTATAAGTCATGAATAAGTAATTCATTCGTAAATAAGTTATGAACTCATAATAAATGTATAAGAACTTGTGAGAACTTGTAACATGTTCAAATTTATAAAGTGAGTATGATAATAAGAAGTAAGAAGAATGGTTAAAAATCATTAACCATAATAGACCATATGGAAAGAAGACATAAGTCATGAAAATGGAAATATAAGTAATCTATATTTTCATAAGTTACAAAATCATCAAGAATAGGTAATAACTTATCATGTTTATAAGTTAATATAGTATGGGTATCAAGATGTTAGTATAATGGATTGAATCCAATTGAAACGGTTTAAAAATCTCAAGTAACGAAGTTTCGCCAGAATTCACATGATTAGACGACAATCGTTGAATTCGTGAAATTCTCGGAATGGAAGTCGAATTTTGATAATGAGCTTGGAAACGTTGGTTTTCAATGGAGACAAGTCATATTTAGAATTATAGAGTTGCGGACTCGAAAATGGTCGGATTCCAACTTAGAACGAAGAAACGAGCATTGAACGTTCACGAACGTTTATCGTATTTGTTAAAAATGGACTAATAGGTGAATTTTTAGCAAACAAAGTCGAATAGATAAAATTCTTGAATCAGCACGTAGAGTATGTAATTTGTGAACTGTAGGTTCTTGAACGAGCCAATTCAGACTTATAACGAAGAAGTTACAAGCCCGGGAATCTCACCTAAAAGAAAAAAACTTTTAAAATTTTTGGTGCTGAGTACTGGCCCCGCGGCGCTAGTCAAGGCAAAATAAGTTACGCCACAGCGCCAAAGAAAGCCTCATTACAGAGTCTCATGCAATGACGTGATGATTAACACTAAGACTCAGACATTGCCACGAAGTCCAGATTTTCAAGCCACATCGGGCGACGCCATGATCTTGGCATAATAAAGCAACATCAAATATGGCTGAGACTTAAAAGCTAGACAGGAAAGAATAGTTATAAATAGAGTATGAAGGGAAATTGTTTAGCAATGAACTAAGGGACTTAATAAAACATTATTAAGTAATAATTAAAACTCTAGTATGATCACTTAGAGTTAAAGTAAGTCAATTGAAGATAAGCATAAACGGTGATGATAAAGCGTACTTAATCAATGACGATCGAGTTTTGATTAAATAACGTAAGGACGTTAGTAAGCCGTGAGGAAGGATAATTAACTTGAACCGAGTTGTATTAATGAAATAATTTTAGTTAAGAGAACAAAGTTGGTAAGAATAACGTAAAGAATGACGGAAAGCCGGAACCAATAAATAACAAATCTAATACGGGATTAGATTGAGAAGAAGGGTAAGATTCTTTAGGAACTATGTATGTTTATTCATGACCTGATGTGGTATGTTATGTGGTTATGTGTTGTAGAGACTGTAATTACTCAAAGGGAAATGTAATTATACTGTAGTAGACGTTGAAGGCAAGTTTTTCTTAAATGCTTGTCTAACCTTCGTGTTAGCCAGGTTTTCAAAAGATTCAAATTATGAGATGCATGTATGGTTTTGAAGAAAGAGTCGATGCTAGTTTTAGCTCGGCTAGACTAATCTGGATAGATTGATTGAACTATTTACAAGTCTTTCAATATAGAATTGCTAACGCTATCCTACGCCAACTAATTGGTACGAATTCAAGGTAAGCCTGGATATGTTTAAACAAATGTATTTTTATCGAGTATTCGATGGGTACATGAGGTTGCCATAACTTAAATGTACACACGTTTAATGGATGTACTGTTGATCAACATAGAGTACTATAGGCTGATCACCCAGAAGTACTCGTAAGATATGTCGGACTTACGAACTTCGTGTCGAGTTGTCCTTTTCAAAGAAACTATAAGACGTTCACGTCTTGAACCAGAATTGATGAATATTATTATTGTAAAATGTTTTGAAGGAAAAGAAACGCTATTTTAAGTTATTGATAGTAATTCGTAACTATCATCCAGTTATTGAAGATATATGATTCCTATGTTTCAAGCATGCTTTTAAAATGAAATTGTTGTACTTGCTGAGCTTGTTATGCTTATTCTTGCTTGAACCATATGAATGCAGCTTTACTTGAGTTGAATGAGTCAATAAGGTATTGAGGAAACTCAGTACTGAAAGATTTAAAAGATTGAAGGTAACCCTAAATAAATTAAATGTGATTTGTGCTTATACTATTGTGTGTTATGTAATCAACATGTTATGTGTTATTGTAGGATGTCGATCGATAGCTTGATGTATAGAGATATACACGCGGTGAGCGAAGAGCTTGTGAACCGAGTAGAGCCTGTACCCATGCCAGTGGCGGAGGTACCATTAGTGATGTTAGAGGAGTCGGAGGCAGAGGAGTACTTTTCTGAGGAAGACTACTCCGAGGGAGAAATGGATATATCGTCATACCTTAGTATGATGAACGATGTGGAGGAAAAAAGAGAGGTAACATCGGTTACTACAGTTGTACCTGCACTAGAGTCATTGTAAGACCCCAACTTATTATTAATAAAAGTGAATTTTTCTCTATTCATTATTCTAAATTAATAATGTATTAATTTTATATAATGCTTTGGATATGGGTGAAATGTGAAACTTTTTGCAAAATAAGCAAGTGGTTATAAAATAATCATTGTTGTCGGGGAATATTTGTTTGGTCGTGGAATATTCTTGTTGTCGTGGAATATTCGTACGACGGCGCAATCATTTGTGGGCCCCATAATAGAATAACTGTCGGATGAAGAAAATGACAAGTTTGAGTTTTTATAAATAACGGCGTAGTTATTACAATTATCTTTGTTGGAATACCCGGTGGTTAAAATATAGTAATCTGGCGTGGATGCGATGCGTATTTTTGAATTATGAATGATTCTTACGTAAGAAAGTTAATTGCCCAATAATTATTACATAATTCTTGCTCAATATTTTATTTTATTGATTCAATAATTCTTTGCGTTGATATTTTATATTATTGTTGTTTCAATAATTATCAACGCACAGTATTTCCCATTATCAGATCAATAATTCATATTATTTGAATAATATTATTAGATAGCATTATTGGCAATGTCTAGAAAGTTCTATCAAGGATAGGTTTGGTCACCTAATTGCGCGCCAGTAAGGAGAAATTCTTATTGGAAAGCCCCCACTTTCCTAGGAACGTCCTAGTTGTCATAATTGTGATTCTGTAATATTATTTGTGAATAATTAATTATTGATTTATATGTTAAGAAAATATTTATTTTATGTGGATATAAATGATGGATATATTTATTTTTATGTGGATAAAAATGAAGAAATTAATGCTGAGGTGTTTTATCAGTATTTTGTCGGTGTGGAGGTATTAAAAATCATCCTTTTGTGGATTTCGGATATCTTATGTTTGGAATTTAGAAAAACTCAAAGCTATAAAGTTGTAGAGAATTCGATTTCAGGCAGAATGGACATAAAATTCATATTTTTCTGATAAACGGGCTATTTTCTATGAATTACTGAAGTTTTGGAAAATAAAATGATATTTATTAAATTATGGGTGGGACCACTTTGGTTTGAAACATGTGGGCTGCTGGAATTATTTTCAGAAATGGCATGCTAGTTTTGGTCTTTAGGCATGCGTAGAAATTGGTTTAGAAATAATATTATTTTATTATTTTAGTCTCCTATGGCGTTCTAACAATTTCCTATAAATAGACGCTTAGGTTAGAATTTAAAATCACACCAGAAACAAGTTTTCTTTCTCTCTACATTCTCGAGCGTATTTTTGTGAGTATTTTGATACTTTGAGAGTTGTTTTTCAGTGCAAGTTTCTGTCAGCACTATATCCGAAATTCAGTCAGAAGTACGGTTATTTTGAGGTAAGGGATGTTATATTCTTTGTAAATGATATTATTTCTTCAATATCATTATGCCGAAATATTGGTCTGAACTTTTTATCAAATTTGGAACTTTTTGTGTCGGGGTTACTATTCACGTATGCGACATTATTAACGAATACGACATTATTCACCGAAAAATGAAATTTTCTTCTTTTTGTCCAAGATGTCTATTATGGTTACTATCTTTGATTGTTTCCATGTTTTGATCTTTATTTTTGAATTATGCTTCAAAATTGGTTATTATGGAGTATTATTGATCTTGGATAAACTGTGATACGAATCCCTAATATTTGTCCTTTTGTCTCACTGGATTCATTTTCTTTAAAATATTTTTCATCATTCTCAGTCCTAAATGATGATATTACTGAATATCTTTGGCCTGTAGTGCAAAGATGAATGATTACCTAATGAATATCTTTGGCCCGTAGTGCAAAGATGAACAGGTGTTGAGATGAACATGACCAACTGGTGATACAAATGAATATCTTTGGCCTGTAGTGCAAAGATGAATATTTGATTCAAGATGTATATTGATTGATGTTACAGGGATAAAATATTGATGATGGACTTTTAAATCTTAGAAGATAATAAAATTCTTTCTCTACTTGACTCTTCTAATGGATTGTTGTTTCCGCTGCAGTTGTTGATCTAAAACTTGTTGTCTATTATATTTTATCAGATTTTCCATGATGAAGACTAATGATAATTTGTTGTATATTATCTTAGTCATAATATTCTTTACTAGGCTAGTTGAGCTCACCCTTTTCCTTTTTGTTCCATTGTTCTTCTTAGGAGGAGAGAATTTAGCAGGAACTAGCCGGGGTATGGAGTGATGATTCAAGATAGTTGTTTAGCAGTCCTCACTATTTTTGTAAAATAGTGTATCAATAATTGTAATGAGGACTTATTTGAGTGTGGATATTGTCTAGAAGACAATATTTGTATTTAAACTCACAGTATGTGTTGTCGTATTTTCCACGACAATTATATTATTGAAGTTGTAGTTTGCTTTTTGTACCATGTATTTGGCGACTCAGAATGGGTGTTGTATACCTATTTTGGGGCCGTCACAGTTGGTATCAAAGCTTAGGGATATGATCTCTGGCTGAGATGTGAGACAAGAACTAGGAGGGGAGAGAGGGGGAATTTCTTCGCTAGTATGACCTGACTAAGTTTATTTGGTGTTTATTTGGTCGGTCAGAGTATAGGGATAATATATGACATGACTATTAACCCTTGTTTTATGGAAATATTTAAGAATGGTAGCTGAGAACGTTAATAATGGAGTAAATCAGACCGTAGAGACACCTTTGATCACCACCCAGGGGAATGTGCAACAGGAAGGCAATATTCCTCCTGTAAACAACACTACCGAACAAATGATAAATGATGGGATGTTCAGAAGTTTTTTGCAGTTTATGCAAAACCAGATGAGGAAAAATTATGCACAGAATATGGGTGGAAATGCTAGCAATGCGCGGTCTGTCACAGCCAAGCAGTTCAAGGAGTTGGGACCACCAGAATTTATTGGAAAGTCAGATCCGATCAAGGCAGAAACGTGGGTCAAACAAATTACCAAGATATTCGATGTCTTGGGATGCACGGAGGAACAAAAGGTTCCATTCGCCACCTTTATGGTTCTGCGGTGAGGCAGACTCTTGGTGGGAGTCGTGAGCGTACCAAATTTCACCGCACTCAACATGTCTTGGGGAAGCGTTTGAAACTATTCAATGAGAAGTACTTTCACGAAAGTATTCGTCTATATGAAGGAGGTAGAGTTTATCGACCGAACAAAACAACATAATGCGGTGTCCCAAAGACGAGGCGAAGTTTGCGAGTTATCTGTGTTTGTACCTCATTTGGTCGAAAATGAGGAACGAATGACAAGGATGTTTCGAGAGGTCTAAAGCCCTAGAGATTAACAATATCTTATATCTCATAAATTTTCTTTATATTCAGGATGTTGTAAGCAGGGCTCAATTATTAGAGCGAGATAGTAAGTATGTTCAACCGAGGGACCACAACCAGGGTCATACCGGTGACAACAGTCATCCGAGCGATGATAACCAACGAGGAGGGAAAAATACGAACAAAGGCGGTAACCACTCTCGGGTGGTCATCGTGGCCATGATAATAGGAGAGGTGAGTCAAGTGGAAATTTTGAAAGAGGAGATTCAACAATGACGGAAGACATCGAAGCAAGAAGCAGCAGCAGCACCAACAACAAATTCTAGGGGAGGAGAACGACCGCCAGTTAGATGTTACAAATGCGGGAAAGAGGGACATATCAGCCCAAACTGTCCACAACAATCCAAGGTATGTTACAATTATGGAAAGGAAGGCCACATAGCTCGGGATTGTTCTGTAGCAAAACCAAGTTCAACGGGGATGGTGACTCCAAGGGCTGTCCCGGATAAGTCGAAATCAACGGTTCCTGGAAGGTTGTTTGTCGTGACTGGCCAAAACGTGAGGAACCCAAACGAGGTGATCACGGGTAAGCTAATCTTGAATTCTTGCAAAGTTTATACCTTACTAGATACCGGTTCTACCCATTCTTTTATCTCTCCTGCTTGTGCTCAACGTTTAAACTTGACTCCGGAGAAATTAGACTTTGATTTAATAGTAGAGACTCCGTTGGGTGAAACCTTCGTTACATCTACCGTTTATAAATCTTGCATGATCCAAGTTGGCACTATCACATTACCTGTTGATCTTATCTGTTTAAAGATACTTGCTTTTTATGTGATTTTAGGAATTGATTGGTTAACCACTCATCATGCTAAAATTGATTGTTTTCGTAAGGTTGTTAGTTTTCATATTCCTAACAAACCTGTCATACGAATTCAAACTACTAAACCACTAAAATCAGTCACTATCATATCAAGCTATAAAGTTATTCGTTTATTGAAAAACAGATGTCAAGCTATCTTGGCCCATGTTATGGATTTGAACAAAGACAAGTCAGATTTGAATAATATTTCTGTTGTTAGAGAATTTCCTGATGTATTTCCTGAAGAACTTCCCGGTGTACCACCAGAACGTGAGCTCGAATTCTTTATTGACCTTGAACTGGGTACAAAGCCCATTTCTAAAACCCCATATCGAATGGCTCCTATTGAACTTCAAGAGTTAAAAGTCAAACTACAGGAGTTATTAGACATCGGTTTCATTCGTTCTAGTACATCTCCTTAAGGTGCTCCTATTTTATTCGTAAAGAAGAAAGACGGGAGTATGCGACTTTGTATTGACTACCGAGAATTAAACCATGTCACCATCAAGAATAGGTATCCGTTACCTCGCATTGATGACCTGTTCTACCAGTTGCAAGGAGCACAATTCTTTTCAAAGATCGACCTTCGTTCTGGATATCATCAGCTGAAGATTAAAACTGAAGATATTCCAAAGACTGCCTTCAGAACTCGGTACGGGCATTATGAATTCTTAGTCATGTCTTTTGGATTGACTAATACTCCAGCTGCTTTCATGGATATGATGAACCGGGTATTCAAGGAATATTTGCATCAATTCGTTGTTGTCTTTATTGATGACATCCTCATCTATTCCAAAAGCCGTGAAGATCATGAACACCATTTGAAGCTGATACTTGAAAGGCTTAGTGAAAACAAACTTTATGCCAAGCTGAAGAAATGCGAGTTCTGGCCTGAGGAAGTGGCATTCCTTGGGCACGTGGTGTCAAAACATGGGGTATCTGTCGATCCGGCGAAGATTGAAGCCATACAAAGTTGGGAGCAACCAAAGTCGGTGACCGAAGTACGTAGCTTTCTTGGCTTAGCTGGTTATTATCGGAGATTCGTGGAAGGATTTTCTCGAATCGCTACTCCGTTAACTCAGCTGACTCATAAAGATATAAAATTCGGCTGGAGAGAGGATTGTGAGAAGAGTTTTCAAGAACTCAAGAGAAGACTCATTTCGGCACCTGTTCTTACAATACCATCTAGTTCGGATGGATTTGTTATCTACAGCGATGCTTCAAGCAAAGGGTTAGGATGTGTTCTCATGCAACATGGGAAAGTCATAGCCTATGCCTCACGGTAACTCAAAGAATATGAGAAGAATTATCCTACTCATGATCTAGAGTTGGCAGTAGTCATTTTCGCGTTGAAAATTTGGAAACACTACTTGTATTGGGAGAAAGTGGAGATTTATACGGACCATAAAAGCCTCAAATAGTTCTTCACCCAAAAAGAACTCAACATGCGGCAACGACGTTGGCTTGAACTGTTGAAAGATTATGATCACACTATTCAATATCATCTCGAAAAGCTTAACGTAGTAGTAGTATTTACGCATTGAGTGAAGATCATATGCGAGTACGAGTACGATATTGTCAATGCAAAGGCCCATTCTTTATGACTTGCAAAGGATGGAGGTAGAATTAAAGACTTCAGGGACCCACATGATGATGGCGAATATACAAGTAGAACCGACTTTAATCGATAAAGTTAAAGCTGCTCAAGCTACGGACACGAGCCGATCGTATGAAGAAGAAAGTGCAAGAAGGAGCTATTCCAGAAGCGAGAATCGATGAAGAAGGAATACTTAGATTCAACTCTAGACTTTGTGTTCCTAACGACTCTGATTTGAAGCATAGAATCATGATGGAGGCACACAACACACCGTTTGCAATCCATCCTGGGAGTACCAAAATGTATCATGATATTCGACATACATTTTGGTGGAATAATATGAAGAGAGAGATCGCGGAGTTTATCTCGAGGTGTTTAACTTGTCAACGTGTAAAGGCGGAGCATCAAGTGCCAAAGGGTCCATTGCAACCACTTGAGATTCCGGAATGGAAGTGGGAACACATTACCATGGATTTCAAGCATGTGTCTTCCCAAAGTTTCTCTAGGCATAGATGCTATTTGGGTTATTGTTGATAGATTAACCAAGTCTGCCCATTTCTTGCCGATACGAGAAACTTATTCCCTTGAACGTCTTGCTCGTATGTACGTGAATGAGATTGTGAGATTTCATGGCATGCCAGTATCCATAGTTTTGGATCGTGACCCAAGATTTACTTCAAAGTTTTGGGTTAGCTTGCAGAAAGCTATGGGCACGGATTTATGATTCAGTTCGGCATACCATCCTCAAACGGACGGACAATCAGTAAGGACTATTCAAACCATTGAAGATCTATTAAGACTCTGTGTTCTAGATTTCAAAGGAAGTTGGGCTAAGTACTTGCCACTAGTGGAATTCTCCTACAACAACAGTTATCAAGCAAGTATAGGCATAGCTCCATTTGAGGCGTTGTATGGACGAAAGTGTCGTTTTCCAGTATGCTGGGACAAGGTAGGAGAAGCAACGTTGTTGGGACCAGAATTAGTATGCATGACTACAGAAAAGATCCAAATGATTCGACAATGTATTCAAACCTCACAAGATCGACAAAAGAGTTATGCTGATCTTCATCGAAAGGACGTGGAATTTAATATTGGGGATCATGTATTGTTACGTGTTGCACCATGGAAGGGAGTTACTGAAAGTAGTATGCATACAAGCTAATCATGTTTGATGATAAAGCATATACTTTGTAACAATCTTATTCATTTATTAATAAAAAAAGTATTAATTTATTAAAGGCTTTTAATTATCTACATGATGCTGTTTTATAATATGTGATAAACCTGTAGTTTTAAGCAATGCTTTTAGAATAATGATGATGACCATTCTAATGAGATCTAAATTCTTTGAAAGCTTAAAACTAAAATAGTTCCCAATCGTTGGATTACTAAATTGGGGATTAGTGAATCCGGATAGATTGGTACATACATTGCTTGCTCATTGGATAAGGATAATTGATCTCATGATCATTTTTGTGGAGACACTAAAGCAAGTATGTAGGTGCTTATTGGAGAATAAGTTCATTTGAGCGTGGCTCGCTAAGGAATACCTAATGGAGTTTAACACTGTCAATAGGAATTCTGTAGTGATAGTAGTACAAGTGATCCTTGGACTTGAGATCATCATAGATATCTTGTGTATGATGAGTTATACTTTGACTTATTCCTTAAGACACTTAGGGTATATCAAAGGGTATGCTTGGGTATAATAAGTTGTACATGGAGATAATGTATGATCAATAAAGAATCTACCACTTCTAGTAAAAGAAGAGAAATGTCCTATGTGATTCGATAAATGACAACCCAAGTAGTCCTTGGCATAAGGCGAATAAAATTAGAAAGGAGTTTCTAATTTGCATTATTTAGGGTTGTGCATTTAAGGATCGAAATACATATAATTAAATAAAATAAGACTTGACAGTAATTTCATGTCTTATATTTAATTGGGACATTGTATGGTGGAAGGATTGAATTGTACGGTAACTATTTACTCAAAGGTTCTTTTATAATTAATGTTGAAATCTATAATATCTGAAAAGTTGTTGATCGCTAGGGAGGCTTATCCCAGAATAAATATTATTTATTTAAATAAATTATTCGTTTAATTTATTTATTTAAATAAGATTAGAATTGTTCTAATTGATTTATTCACAACCGGTTTAATATGGAGAACCTAAAGGGTCACACCATAAAAGGAAGAATAATTATTTAAGAAGTTAATGGCATAATCGTAATAATAAGTTAAGTATATTTAATTTAATCTATGGTGATAGAATAAATTAAATAGCTTAATATTTATTATTTAATATTTTAGAAATAATAAATATAAATTAATAAGAGGAGTCTTATTATTATTATTACTATTATTATTATTATTTAATTTCTAAAGGAGTTTGGAAATTAATTAATAAAAGTACTCTCATTTATTCCTAATAAGATTAGGAGGTTAAATTAATTAAAAGAGTTTAATTAATTATCCCTAATAAGATTATGGAGCTTAATTAATTAAAGGATTTTAATTAATTAAAATAAAACTCAATTCCTTAATTGTTAAGGAGGGTTGCCCACATCTATAAATAAGATGATTGTTGACTTTTTAACAACATACGTGATTCAAATTGTTGGAGAGTACGCTCCTTTTCTATAAAGATAGAAAACAATGATTTTGCCAAATACCCATCTTCTTGAATTCTTCTTCTTCCTTGGTGGATCACCTCTAGAGGCCAAACACTTGGGTGGCTAACGTTGATCAAAAGAAGGAACCAAACCCGGTGGATTCAAGTGAACATGAATAAGATTAGAGGTGAACTTGTACCTGAGGAAGCTTGGATCTTCAAGGGTATGATTCTTGTTTTTTCTTTTTCATTTAATTAATAATTGTGCATAAATGGTGATCCGGGTATATGGTTTGTAAAATTTTTAAAATTCTGATTTTCCACATTTCCGCTTATTTTGTGCAATTTGATTGCGTTCATGAATATTACAAACCTAACAGTGGCATCAGAGCCAAACCTTTATGCGAATTATTAATTGTTCAGATTTGATATGTATATTGATATGTGTTTTGAACAATTTAATTGGGCATAATTTTGTTGTATAAAACCTATTAAAAAAAATAAATAAAAATAAATCGCGGAACATTTTTTTTGTTTTGTGTGATTTCGGAAATTCAAATTACTATGTCATTGAATACATTTTTTACATTTGCCATGGATTATATTATTATATATATATATATTTGCCACGGTTGTTAATCAATGATACCATAATAAATTTTCGTAATGAGATATGGTTTGTCATTGATCGTGGCAAAGGCTTATTACTTATTACATTATATATATAAGATCATACCTGCAGTTCCTTTGGGATTAATGTGTATACACACTATATATATATATATATATATATATATATATATATATATATATATATTTTATTAGGTTAATATATATATATATATATATATATATATATATAATATTTTAAAAATTTTATAATTAAAATAAAAGTTTATTTTAATCTTAAAATAAAAAGTTTATTTTAATTTTAAAATTAAATTTCATGCTAACTAATTAGAGTTAGAATTGGATTCCATGATAACTAATTAGAGTTGAAATTGGATTCTATGTTTCCTTAAATAAAGGAGTTTATTTAGATATGAAATAAGATTTCATATTATTCAAAATAAAAGAGTTTATTTGTGAAATAAAAAAGAATCAGTCTTTCCTTAAATAAAGGAGTTTATTTAGATATGAAATAAGATTTCATATTATTCAAAATAAAGGAGTTTATTTGTGAATAGGAAAGAGAATCGCATTTCTCTTAAATAAAGGAGTTTATTTAGATATGAAATAAGATTTCATATTTTTCAAAATAAAAAGTTTATTTGTGAATGGAAAAAGAATATGTGGTTCATTTTATAAAAAAATTTTTACATGGAATTTGATTCCATAAGTAATTGAAATAAAGGAGTTTATTTTGATTAAAGATTTTGATTAAAATAAAATAGTTTATTTTATTCAAAATTGGATAAATTAAAATAAAATAAATTTATTTTGATTTAAATATGGATTAAAATAAAGGAGTTTATTTTGATTCAAAATTAAATTTTATACTAACTAAATTTTCCCATTAAATGATATCAATATATATATTGAATGTTTATTATTCATGAGATGAATTTTATTTATTGATGCATATGGTGATATGTATGATAATAAATGGGATTGATTATGGACTATTGACCAATGTGATTGGATTTTATTTTAGTTGGATGCATGAATGTATGTGTTTTATTAAATGGGGTCTGCGTACCTCGTCTTCTTTAATTTTTTTATTAATGTAAATTCTATCTCCCTCCTATGTACATCCCCTTGACTACTGATCAAGGTTTCTATTTATTTTAAATAGTTTTATAATATGAATAGTTAGAATTAATTTTTGAAGAATTGGATATCAAGGAGCAAGGAGCGCTTGAAGACCCGTTTGTAATGGAGCCCGGGTTTAAATGTAATAGTTATATTTTAATATTTATTCTTGTACCCCTAGGGTTTGACCTTTTGGTTCACTTGGTGGCTCTAGTATACCAAACTAGAATAAAAGTCCATAATCAATTCAGGTAGAATATAATATTTTATATGTGCATGTTTATATTATATATATTATATATTATGCAAACATGCTTCGCATGTTTATTAATATGACGCGTATTTTATATATATATGTGCATGCGCGCTAAACAAGATGGGACAAATTAATAACAAACCCCTCAAATATTTTATATTAAGTTGTAACGTTCAAAGATATTTAGAATATCGAACATCGCCTTCTAGCATGATAGAAACAATAGAGTATTAAATATTTAATATGAGTTTGTTGTGCACACACAAGGCGAGTATTAAATATTTAAGATGTTGTTTTTATTACATATGATGTTTATAAGGAATTGAAGATTACTACTTTGTTGTGCACACACAAGGGCTGTAGTTTTCTCTTCACTTATATGGAAATGTTGGATCTGACTTAACTTCAATTATTTTAGTTCGGATGTGAACACACTTGACCAATATGATTTAAGAGGCAAAATACAAGGAGTTACATAGTTGATGTAATTGACAAGAGTTGTCTACCTATTTATTTATATATAATTTATTGTGCACACACAAGGCTATATACATTTGAAATGGGATCCTTATTCTCACTAGCATATCTTTAATTAGATATTGTCGAACTATATATATTGAGGGTAATATAGTTTGAAGAAAATAGTGGGAGGTACCAATTTAAAATAAGACCTAAATTATTTTGGTAATTAATAAAAGAATGTATGTTAAAATATTGTTAATTACAAATTCATTTACAGATTTTTACAATGTCTAAATTACTATCACTGCGTAGCATATTAGATGCTAAATTAACCGGACCAAATTAAATGGATTGGGACCAAATTAAATGGATTGGTTAAGGAATTTGAGAAAAGTTCTCATGGCTGAAAAGCTATCTTATGTTCTTAATACACCTATCCCTGTAATGGTTGTCGACAATGCCTCTGAGGAAGAGATTGTTACTTTTAGAAAGTGGCAAGATGATGCATAATTGGCTCAATGCATCATGCTCGCATCCATGAGTAACGAGCTTCACCGTCAGCATGAAACTATGGATGCTCTTACTATATTCCTGCACATCAAGTAGTTGATGGTGAGGAAAGTAGGACTGAAAGATATCAGATATCTAAGGAGCTCTTCTGATCTAGAATGGCCGATGACACTATAGTACAGACAAAAGTCCTTAACATAATCAATTTGATTGATCAATTAGGATAATTGGTTTTGTCATGGATGGAGAGTTGAGCCAAGATTTGATCTTGCACTCACTCCCGGACTCCTTTCACAATTATTGTGAATTTTTCATATGAACAAGCTAGATATCAGCCTCGCTGATTTGCTTAACATGTTGAAAAATGTTGAGAGTCACTTTCCAACCAAGAAAGACCATGTCTTACTGGTAGGGGCCAAAGGATCTTCTGAAAAGAAGAATGATTCAAAGAAGGTAAACAGAAAGGCGTAAACAAAAGATAATAAGAACAAAACTGATATGGATAGCAAAGGAGTTTGCTTCCACTGCAATAAGCCTGGACACTGAAAAGAAACTACGAGAAGCATCTTGCAGAGGCTAATCAAAGAAGCTTAGTGAAGTTTTAGTTACAAATACAAATTTTTTCATGATTGAAATAAATTTTTCTTTAAGTCAAGGTTCTACTTGGGTATTGGATACCGACTTTGGTTATCATAAATATAGATTTATGAAGGGACCAAACAGAAGTAGAAAGCTAAACAAATATAAGTAAACCTATGTGCGGGAAATATAGCAAAGGTTATTACATTAGCCATACGAACTTATTGTTTAGCATTGCTTACGGGCAAATCTATTAAGTCAATAAGTTGTTATTGTATTCCAGTTCTTGTTAGAAACTTTAATTCCATTTTATTGTTTGACAATGAAATCTTTGGTATTATATTTAAGAACAATTGTTGTTCTATTTATAATAATAATATTTTGTATAGAACTGAAATATTACTTAATGGATTTTGTATACTTGACTTATGTGAAAAATATATTTTGCAAATCGAACAAACTAGTATATGAAAAGGAGATGATCATTCAAAGAGTTGAATCTATGTATTTGCTAAAATACAAGTGTGAATTATTTGAAAAGTTCAAAGAATTCAGAAGTGAAACAAATTGACAATGTATTAAGATTCTTTGATTAGATCAAGGAATAAATACTTGAGCAATAAGTTTCTAGATCATCTCAAATGGTTTTCTCATAATGGACGCCTCATGATACGCAATAATTGATTGATGTATCTGAAAGAAAAAATCATACCTTATTGGACATGGTGCGGTCCATAATAATTTTATCGACATTCCAGTATCCCTCTAGGGTCATGTCCTAGAAATGGCTGTATATCTACAAAAAGGGTAACCTAAAAATCCGGCCCCAAGACTCCATTAAAAGTTATAGACAGGGAGGATTCCTAATCTTAAGTATGTTAAGATAAGGGGTTGTCCAACTTATGTGAAAAGGTTTCAAAGGATAAGCTTGGGACAAGATTTGATAAGTACAGATTTGTGGGACATCCTAAAGTAAGTTTAGGGTATATGTTCTATAATCCTACTTAGCAAAAAGGTGTTTGTTTCGAAACACGCTTCCTTCTAAGATAAAGATGTTTATCATTGAAGGGGCTAGTGGGAGGATTATAGATCTTGAAGAATTCAAGAACCACAAAACATTATAAGTCACATAAGAGGAACCTGTAGATAGACCTATTGTACCACAACCGAATCGTAAATCTGGAATAGTACCGAAGATAACTAGGAGGTATGGATTCATCATGGATGATGATGATGAGGTACGCATCATAAAAGATGATGATCCAGAGTTACATACGATGACGTAAGAGTTCTAATATGTACAAAAGGGTCAGTGGGAGCGTCGTGAAATTTCTAGTATTATATGTTGATATACTACGTATGAGGAATACCATACCAATGCTACAATCAGTAAAGATAAAGTTGTCTAAACATTCCTCCATGAATGATTTGGGAAGAGTATCTTAACTGGGGACGTAAATCTATATAGATAGATTTAAAAGGATGCTCGGCTTAACCCAAAGAACGTATATTCATTTGATGCTAAAGTCGTTTAGCATGGCAAACTCCAAGAGATGTCTCATGTTGATGAGTCTTGGAGTGTATCTCTCTTAATAGTCCCCATAGAATCCAAAAGATAGATCGTATGAGTAACAATCATGTATGCAATAAAATATACGAGACCTGATGTTGATCAGTCATATTCTGGAGAAGATCACTTTAAGACAGTGAGAAACATCTTAAAGTACTTTAATGGCACTAAGGATGTGATCATATTTTGGTGGGTCTAAATTAAAACTAGAAGGCTTAACAGACTCAAGTTTTTTAGACAGACCAAGACGACAAAAAATCCACTTTAAGGTAAAGGGTTACCTTGAATAGTGGTGCAGTGAATTGGAAAGGTTCCAAACAGCAAAGAGTTGTTGGTTTAGTGATAAAGACAAAGTATATAGCTATAAATGAAGTCGCAAGTTGATTGTTTGGATTAAAGTTCATTCTGAGAACTAGGAATAGTTCTAAGTCTCATCTTGGATCTAAACATGTGTTGTGGCACTTTCATTTGATTATAAAAATCATTGAAAGATGGGAAATCACTATAGAGATAGTGGACTCTCAAGAACAACATTACATATCCATTTACTGAAGCTTATCCAACAGCAGGATAATCGTCACTTAGAGAAGAAGAGTATGAGATACCATGACGATTGGCTTTAATGCAAGTGGGATATTGAAAGTAGTATGCATACAAGTCAATCATGTTTGATGATAAAGCATATACTTTGTAACAATCTTATTCATTTATTAATAAAAAAAAGAATTAATTTATTAAAGGCTTTTAATTATCTACATGATGCTGTTTTATAATATGTGATAAACCCGTAGTTTTAAGCAATGCTTTTAGAATAATGATGATGATCATTCTAATGGGATCTAAATTCTTTGAAAGCTTAAAACTAAAATAATTCCCAATCGTTGGATTACTAAATTGGGGATTAGTGAATCCGGATAGATTGGTACATACGTTGCTTGCTCATTGGATGAGGATGATTGATCTCATGATCATTTGTGTGGAGACACTAAAGCAAGTATGTAGGTGCTTATTAGAGAATAAGTTCACTGAACGTGGCTCGCTAAGGAATACCTAATGGAGTTTTACTTGCCTGTCAATAGGAATTCCTATAGTGATAGTAGTACAAGTGATCCTTGGACTTGAGATCATCATAGTATCTTGTGTATGATGAGTTATACTTTGACTTATTCCTTAAGACCCTTAGGGTATATCAAAGGGTATGCTTGGGTATAATAAGTTATACATGGAGATAATGTATGATCAATAAAGAATCTACCACTTCTAGTAAAGAAGAGAAATGTCTATGTGATTCGATAAATGACAACCCAAAGAGTCCTTGGCCAAAGGCGTAATGAAATTAGAAAGGAGTTTCTAATTTGCATTATTTAGGGTTGTGCATTTAAGGATCGAAATACATATAATTAAATAAAATAAGACTTGTGAAGAATTCCATGTCTTATATTTAATTGGGACATTGTATGGTGGAAGGATTGAATTGTACGGTAACTATTTACTCAAAGGTTCTTTTATGATTAATGTTAAAATCTATATTATCCGGAAAGTAGTTGATCATTGGGGAGGCTTATCCCTATTGTAGAATAAATATTATTTATTTAAATAAATTATTCGTTTAATTTATTTATTTAAATAAGATTAGAATTATTCTAATTGATTTATTCACAACCAGGTTTAATATGGAGAACCTAAAGGGTCACACCCATAAAGGAAGAATAATTATTTAAGAAGTTAATGGCATAATCGTAATAATATAAGTTAAATATATTTAATTTAATCTATGGTGATAGAATAAATTAAATAGCTTAATATTTATTATTTAATATTTTAGAAATATTAAATATAAATTAATAAGAGGAGTCTTATTATTATTATTACTATTATTATTATTTAATTTCTAAAGGAGTTTGGAAATTAATTAATAAAAGTACTCTCATTTATTCCTAATAAGATTAGGAGGTTAAATTAATTAAAAGAGTTTAATTAATTATCCTTAATAAGATTAGGGAGCTTAATTAATTAAAGGATTTTAATTAATTAAAATAAAATCCAATTCCTTAATTGTTAAGGAGGGTTGCCCACATCTATAAATAAGAGTAGTCTTATTATGGGTGTGCGGGGTTGTTGACTTTTTAACAACATACGTGATTCCAATTGTTAGAGAGTACGCTCCTTTTCTATAGAAATAGAAAACAAGGGTTTTGTCAAATACCCATCTTCTTGAATTCTTCTTCTTCCTTGGTGGATCACCTCTAGAGGCCAAACACTCGGGTAGCTAATGTTGGTCAAAGGAAGGAACCAAACCCGGTGGATTCAAGTGAACACGAATAAGATTGGAGGTGAACTTGTACCCGAGGAAGCTCGGATCTTCAAGGGTATGATTCTTGTTCTTTCTTTTTCGTTTAATTAATAATTGTGCATAAAGGGTGATCCGGGTATATGGTTTGTAAAATTTTTAAAACTCTGATTTTCCACGTTTCCACTTATTTTGTGCAATTTGATTGCGTTCATGAATATTACAAACCTAACAGTTACAAGATTTGGAAAGAGAGGAAAGCTCAATCCACGATTTGTTGGTCCATTTGAGATTCTTGACCGAATAGGAAATGTGGCCTATAGGCTCGCATTACCTCCAAACATGTCTCGTGTTCATAATGTTTTTCACATATCTATGCTTCATAAATATATGAAAGACCCGAACCATATTATTGCTTTAGAACCAGACGAGATAGCCAAAAATTTAACGTACGAGGAGGTACCAATTAAGATCTTGGATAGGAAAGAGCATGTCCTACGCACCAAGGTTATACCACAAGTTAAGGTTTTGTGGAGGAACCATGCTATTGAGGAAATGACCTGGGAGTTGGAATCGGAAATGAAAGCAAGGTACCCTCACCTGTTCGAAACACCAGGTACGTACGTCAATTTCGAGGACGAAATTTTATAAGGAGGTGAGGTTGTAAGACCCCAACTTATTATAAATAAAAGTGAATTTTCCTCTTTTCATTATTCTAAATTAATAAGGTATTAATTTGATATAATGCTTTGGATATAGGTGAAATGTGAAAAATTTTGCAAAATAAGCAAGTGGTTATAAAATAATCATTGTTGTCGGGGAATATTCGTTTGGTCGTGGAATATTCTTGTTGTCGGGGAATATTAAATGACGACAGTAGCGATCATTTGTGAGCCCCATAATAGAATAAGCATCGGATGAAGAAAATGACAAGTTTGAGTTTTTTTATAAATAACAGCGTAGTTATTACAGATTATCTTGTTGGAATACCCGGTGGTTAAAAAATCTGATGTCTGGCGTGGATGCACAGTATTTTTGAATTATTGATTCTTACGTAAGAAGACACTACTCAATAATTCTTACAATGAATTAATGTTCAATATTTTATTTTATTGATTCAATAATTCTTTGCGTTGATATTTTATATTATTGTTGTTTCAATAATTATCATCGCATGATATTTCCCATTATCGATCAATAATTCATATTATTTGAATAATATTATTAAATAGCATTATTGGCAATGTCTAGAAAGTTACATCAAGGAGAGCTTTGGTCACCTAATTCTTGGCGCTTGAGAAGGAGAAATTCTTATTGGAAAGCCCCCTCTTTCTTGGGAACGGCCTGGTTGTCATAATTGTGATTCTGTAATATTATGTGTGAATAATTAATAATTGATTTATATGATAAGGAAATATTTATTTTATGTGGATATAAATGATGGATATATTTATTTTTATGTGGATAAAAATGAAGGAATTAATGCTGAGGTGTTTTATCAGTATTTTGTCGGTGTGGAGGTATTAAAAATCATCCGTTTGTGGATTTCAGATATCTTATGTTTGGAATTTGGAAAAACTCAAAGCTACAAAGTTGTAGAGAATTCGATTTCAGGCAGAATGGACATAAAATTAGTATTTTTCTGATAAACGGGCTATTTTCTATGAATTACTGAAGTTTTGAAAAATAAAATGATATTTATTAAATTATGGGTGGGACCTACTTTGGTTTGAAACATGTGGGCTGCTGGAATTATTTTCAGAAATGGCATGCTAGTCTTGGTCTTTAGGCATGCGTAGAAATTGGTTTAGAAATAATATTATTTTAGTCTCCTATGACGTTCTAGCAATTTCCTATAAATAGACGCTTAGGTTAGAATTGAAAATCACACCAGAAACAAGTTTTCTTTCTCTCTAGATTCTCGAGCGTATTTTTGTGAGTATTTTGATACTTTGAGAGTTGCTTTTCAGTGCAAGTTTCTGTCAGCACTATATCCGAAATTTAGTCAGAAGTACGGTTATTTTGAGGTAAAGGATGTTATATTCTTCGTAAATGATATTATTTCTTCAATATCATTATGCCGAAATATTGGTCTGAACTTTTTATCAATTTTGGAACTTTTTGTGTCGGGGTTACTATTCACGTATACGACGGCACTATTCACGAATACGACATTATTCACCGAAAAATAAAATTTTCTTCTTTTTGTCCAAGATGTCTATTATGGTTACTATCTTTGATTGTATCAATGTTTTGATCTTTATTTTTGAATTATGCTTCAAAATTGGTTATTATGGAGTATTATTGATCTTGGATAAACTGTGATACGAATCCCTAATTTTTGTCCTTCTGTCTCACTGGATTCGTTTTCTTTAAAATATTTTTCATCATCCTCAGTCCTAAATGATGATATTATTGAATATCTTTGGCCTGTAGTGCAAAGATGAATGATTACCTAATGAATATCTTTGGCCCGTAGTGCAAAGATGAACAGGTGTTGAGATGAACATGACCAACTGGTGATACAAATGAATATCTTTGGCTTGTAGTGCAAAGATGAATATTTGATTCAAGATGTATATTGATTGATGTTACACGTATAAAATATTGATGATGGACTTTTAAATCTTTGAAGATAGTAGAATTCTTTCTCTACTTGACTCTTCTAATGGATTGTTGTTTCCGCTGCAGTTGTTGATCTAAAACTTGTTGTCTATTATATTTTATCAAATTTTCCCTGTTGAAGACTAAGGATAATTTGTTGTATATTATCTTAGTAATAATATTCTTTACTGGGCTAGTTGAGCTCACCCTTTTCCTTTTTGTTCCATTGTTCTTCTCAGGAGGAGAGAATTTAGCAGGAACTAGTCGGGGTATGGAGTGATGATTCAAGAAAGTTGTTTAGCAGTCCTCACTATTTTTGTAAAATAGTGTATCAATAATTTTAATGAGGACTTATTTGAGTGTGGATATTGTCTAGAAGACAATATTTGTATTTAAACTCACAGTATGTGTTGTCGTATTTTGCACGACAATTGTATTATTGAAGTTGTAGTTTGCTTTCTGTACCATGTATTTGGCAACTCAGAATGGGTGTTGTATACCTATTTTGGGGGCGTCACAGTCATCACCTTCAGATGTAATGAGATCATTATATCTGGCAGAACTTGACAAAAATGTACAACTGAGTGCAGTTGTGCAGAATCAGAATGAAGAGATTAGTACTCTTTATGTAGCGAAGGAGTCTGCAGAAGCGGATTTTGAGTCCGAGCATGATGAGAAGGTGCTCATGATAAATAAGGCTAGGGATTTTAAGAAGGAGGTTGATGAGCTTCGTAAAGAAGTGGGGGAGAAGGACCGGAAGATAGCACGGATGTCTTACATCCATGAGAGTGCTCATAAGGATTTTAAGCTGAAAGTTGCTTGTTATTCCAATGAGTCAGGACAAACCCGTCATACAATTAGTCGGGATACTGTAGCAACGATTGCGAATGAGAAATACGAGGATGTTGTGATACATTATTAATATTAGAGTTATTAATATGTGTATAGTGACGTAAAACCTTCTTTGGTATAAAAGGGTAGTCTTTTGTAAATCCCAACTGTTGTGAAGTTCAATTGCGGGATAGAAATGTAATAGTTTTTGGCTATGAACGCAAATTGTAAATAGTTTTAAACTATGAAGAAGTATATGAATATAATGAAGTTTTTATGGAAATGATTTGTTATGGTGCGAGTTGGTATGTGGCAATTAATAATGAAGTAAGTAAATAGATAATAATGAAATTTTATTTATTTTATTAGAAAATGTCGTCAAGAAGAAGATAACGTAATAAAGAAGCGGAATCACATAATGATAACCAAGGGTATTAAAACAACCATATGCAAGAGTTCGTTAATTTATTAGCGACTGTATTTAACCATACCAGAGGTTGAGTAATCGCGGAAAACTAGAGTAGTCCGAACGACTACCTCTAAAAGAGTTTAAAGGAATAGGTCCGCCGGAGTTCAGAGGAATGACGGACCCAAAATAGGCCCAGACCTGGGTAAAAGAAATAGAGAAGACGTTTGTTATTACAAACATAGGTGAGGCGCAAGAGATTTCTTTTGCGACTTACACGATGAATAGAGAAGCCAACTTTTGGTGGGAGGCTCACCAGGGTGGGGCTAAAACAGAGGAGGTAACGTGGGAACAATTCAAGAAGGTTTTCTTCGAGAATTATTTCCCTACAAACATGCGAGAGAGGATGGAAATTTAATTTTTAGAACTTAAATTAGGGGACATGACAGTTCCCCAAGATGAGGCCAAATGCAAATGGCAAGGTTTGTTTCACATCAAGTGGACACTGAGGAGAGGAAGGCTCGTAGGTTTGAGCAGGGCCTGAAACTCTGGCTCTATAGTAAGATTGCGGTGTTCCAAAGGGTTTCTTATGGGACCATTTTGGAGAAGGTGATTATAACAGACGGTGGTAGTGAGGCGTAGACTCAATACCACAAAGAGGGAAAGAATGAGAGCAATGGAGAGAGTGGAACCAAGGTAGAGAAAGCCAGTGGCAGTATGCCAAAAAAAGAAGAAGAAAGAATTTTAACTCCGGGAATACTGGAGTGGGACAAGGGGATCATAATCGTAGGATCGAAGTGTGTAAGACATGTAGAAAGACTCATTTAGGAGTCGTTCTGAAAGGGATTATAAGTACCTTTAAAACATTAAGGTAGAGTAGAAGATAATAACTTCCGTTAATTGTATTCGTGGAAATGGTTTCTTCAATAATAAAGTTAAGAGAATTTGAAGTAATTCTCGGTATAGACGGGTGGATTAACCATATAGCTATAATAAATAGTTATAAGAAAAGTATGAATTTTCAGTTTTTCAGAAAACACAAGGTAGTAATTTATGATAATAAAACACCGAGATGCCTTGTCGTCTAACCTGGACGTAAGTTAGTAGCATGTTAAAAAAGAGGATGAGTCGTTACGGTTGTGTATCGACTATCATAATAGGAGTAAGTTAGTGATTAAGGATAAATACCCATGGCCCAGGATCGATAATTTATTTGATCAGTTGAGAAGGGCAAAGAATTTTCTAGGATAGATTTGTGTACGGGGTATAGTCGGTTGAAAGTAAAGAAGAAGGAGGAGGGACCTAAGATGACGTTCAGAATTCGTTATAGTTATGACGAGTTTCTGGTTATGTCATTTGGGTTGACTAATGTACTGAAGCTAGATTTCCTTAAGGGGCACCGAACAAGTCGGTGGCAAATTAATAGGTACCCTTGTGAGATGCTATGGTTGAAGGTATCATTAGCGTCACAGTTAGAGGAAGGTTAAGCGAAGCACCTTTATTATCTTTATCAGTTGATACAGGGAATTTGTAGTGTATCTCGATGTTTGGCATGGATGACATGATTGCGTGCTCTTATGGCATGGCAATGTCATTGTATATGCATCACGCCAGTTAAGGATTATGAGAAGGTCTATCCTACTTATGATCTAGGATTGGCAGTAGTAGTTTTGAATTAAAAATTGGAAGATAGTATTTATACGGAGAAGTGTGAGATATACACAGACTCTAAGAGTCTGAAATATATCTCCACACAGAAGGAGTTGAAAATGCAGTAGAGAGAGGACTGTCATATCTTATATCATTCAAGGAAGGTAAACGTTGTAGCCGACGCATTAGGTAGGAAGGGTAGGGAAAGCTATCGATGTTAACAACTCAGAAGGAGTTAATAACGGAAATGGCGAGAACAAAGTTAGAAGTTTAATTACAGAATAAAAGGATAGAAATGTTATTCAAGAGGTAGACTCAATCCCTGATAATAGAACGAGTTAATTAAATACGACTAGGTAACAAGGAGTACCAGTAGATGAAGAAGAAGACGCAGGATAAATAGAAGACTAAGTATAGTCTTATTTTGAAGGAGGAATTTGAGTTTCATATAAATCCAAGTTAAAAGAAGGACTAATAAAAAGAAGATAGAGTAATATGTTAGTAAGTGTTTATCTTCCAACTCAAATTATTGATAGGAAGTAATAAGTCATGTGAAATAAGATAATATCTTTGTTGAAGGTGAACTGAAAGAACCCCAATGTCGAAGAAGCATTGTGGGAACTTAAGATTTAAAAATGAAGAAAACTTTTTCTCATTTGTTTATATAATTATTAGCAAGATTCTAGGGACAGAATCCTTATAAGGAGGGAAGAATGTAACGCCCGAGAAAAATTGAATTTTTAGAAGAATTAAAATTTTATTTAATTATAATGATTAAATGAATTTAATTGATTTTTTATGGAGCAAGCTAATTGAAGGTCGTTACATGACCTAGACATGTTAGAACATCATAGGATTTTGGCTACGTGATAGAATTAAAGTGTTTGAATTTCCAAGACGAAAATAAAAGCTTTCCGAGAAATTTTCTGAAAAATACTATTCACGCATCTCTGCTCGGGAATTATTTTTGAACTTCCGAGAAATACGTAACAATAGAATATCAATGTGAGATGGAATATTCAATAATATTTCAGTTATGGAAAACGTAATATTTCGCCTGTGGACTTAAAACCTAACGTTTAAGGAAAATGATTTACGAGAAGAAAATGTAATGCGATTAATGAATTAAACAATTATCGTATAATACATAGGTATTATACGAAGTAATGAATATGAGTAGAATACGAAGTATTATATGAGTATGTGTGAATAATGGTATGGCGTATTCGATGAATACATATACAAGTTAGAATACGAGATGAATACGTAAATTATCCGTTATAAGGCTTTAAGCCAAATGTATTGAGTTAGTAGGATTGTGTAGGAAATATTAAAGTCCAATGGGATTTGATAAGGCCTAAATATAAGGAGGATTAAGTCCAATGTAAATTAAATATGTAAGCCCGAAGTAAATTAATGTAAGCCCAAAATGATTAAGTAGGTTAGTTAAACCTAAGCCCAAGCTAAGATCCAATGAGTTAAGGTGATCCATGGGGCAACGCATGATCATGTGGTAAATCTTGGTGACCAAGTGTTGTGGTGAGCAAGAAAAGAAAAATAAAGGCTAAGTTTTGTGGGGAGAAAGTAAACTTAATGACCAAGTAGACTTAAGGGGTAATCAATGGATAACTTAAGTGGTGGCTAAGCAAATAATATGGAGGCCAAGTTAACTTAATGCCTAAGTTAGGAATAGTAAGGAGGTGGATGGCCTAATGACCAAACTACCCTAACCTAGCAAGTCCTATAAATAGCAAGCTTCCATTTCATTTGTTGGTTGTTAGTTTTTCATCCAACTTAAGTTGAGAGCTTATTTGGTAGAGAGAATAAGCACATATAAAGCTAGACTTCCTTTGTTAGATTTTCCACCAACAACTTATAACTTATTGTTTTGAGAGAATAAGCAAGGAAAGATAGAAGTTAACCTTTGTTATTTCAAGTAGCAAGAAGAAGATTAAGGATTAGCAGGTGTTAATCAAGAGTAAGTATTCTTGAACCTTGATTCTCTTTCGCTTCCATTGTTAGAGAATGGGGTATTGGTAGAACAAGCATGCTAAGAAGGGGTTGGAATAATTAATCAAAGGGCTTAAGTCTTAATAAGCCGTATAAGTCATGAATAAGTAATTCATTCATAAATAAGTTATGAACTCATAATAAATGTATAAGAACTTGTGAGAACTTGTAACATGTTCACATTTATAAAGTGAGTATGATAATAAGAAGTAAGAAGAATGGTTAAAAATCATTAACCATAATAAGCCATATGGAAAGAAGACATAAGTCATGAAAATGGAAATATAAGTAATCTATATTTTCATAAGTTACAAAATTATCAAGAATATGTAATAACTTATCATGTTTATAAGTTAATATAGTATGGGTGTCAAGATGTTAGTATAATGGATTGAATCCAAATGAAACGGTTTAAAAATCTCAAGTAACGAAGTTTCGCCAGAATTCACACGATTAGACGACAATCGTCGAATTCGTGAAATTCTCGGAATGGAAGTCGAATTTTGATAATGAGCTTGGAAACGTTGGTTTTCAATGGAGACAAGTCATATTTGGCATTATAGAGTTGCGAACTCGAAAATGGCCGAATTCCGACTTAGAACCAAGAAACGAGCATTGAACGTTCATGAACGTTTATCGTTTTCGTTAAAAATGGACTAATAGGTGATTTTTTAGCAAACGAAGTCAAATAAATAAAATTCTTGAATCAGCACGTAGAGTATGTAATTTGTGAACTGTAGGTTCTTGAACGAGCCAATTCAGACTTATAACGAAGAAGTTACAAGCCCGGGAATCTCACCTAAAAGAAAAAAACTTTTAAAATTTCTCAGTGTTTGAGTATCGGTTTCGCATGGCGCCGGATCAAGGCAAAATAAGTTATGCCACAGCGCCAAAGAAAGCCTCGTACAGAGTCTCACAAGTAGTGCGACGATTAACACTAAGACTTCATGGCCGCATGAAGTCCAGATTTTCAAGCCCTAATGGGCGTAGCCACATGACATGACATAACATATAAACACTTTGGCATTGCTATTTCAGACTTAAAAAGCTAGACAGGAAAGAATAGTTACAAATAGAGTATGAAGGGAAATTATTTAGCAATGAACTAAGGGACTTAATAAAACATTATTAAGTAATAATTAAAACTCTAGTATGATCACTTAGAGTTAAAGTAAGTCAATTGAAGATAAACGCAAACGGTATGCAATAAGCGTACTTAATCAATGACGATCGAGTTTCGATTAAATACCGTAAGGACGTTAGTAAGCCGTGAGGAAGGATAATTAACTGGAACCGAGTTTTATTAATGAAATAATTTCAGTTAAGAGAACGAAGTTGGAAAGAATGATGTAAAGAATGACGGAAAGCCGGAACCAATAAATAACACATCTAATACGGGATTAGATTGAGAAGGAGGGTAAGATTCATTAGGAACAATGTATGTTCATTCATGACCTGATGTGGTATGTTATGTGGTTATGTGTTGTAGAGACCGTAAGGATTCAAAGGGAAATGTAATTATACTGTAGCAGACGATAAAGGCAAGTTTTTCTTAAACGCTTGTCTAACCTTTGTGTTAGCCAGGTTTTCAAATGATTCAAATTATGAGATGTATGTATGGTTTTGAAGAAAGAGTCGATGCCAGTTTTAGCTCGGCTAGACTAATCTGGATAGATTGATTGAACTGTTTACAATAGAATTGCTAACGCTATCCTACGCCAACTAATTGATACGGATTCAAGGTAAGCCTGAATATGTATAAACAAATGTATTTTCATCGAGTATTCGATGGGCACATGAGGTTGCCATAACTTTAACGTACACACTTTTAATGGATATAGTGTTGATTAACATAGAATACTATAGTCTGATCACCTAGAAGTGCTCGTAAGATATGCCAGACTTACGGACTTAGTGCCGGGTTGTCCTTTTCAAAGAAACTATAAGACGTTCACGTCTTGAACCAGAATTGATGAATATTGTTATTGTAAAATGTTTTGAAGGAAAAGAAATGCTATTTTAAGTTTTTGATAGTACTTCGTAACTATCATCCAGTTATTGAAGATATATGATTCCTATATTCAAGCATGCTTTTAAAATGAAATTGTTGTACTTGCTGAGCTTGTTATGCTCACTCTTGTTTGAACCATATGAATGCAGCTTAATAGATCTAATGGATGAAGGATTTCGTCGAGGTTAAAGTGAAGGCTAAAGTTTAACGTGTAGATTACCTATGTAATAGTATAGGTTTGTAATGATAATATTTGATATTATGATAAGAACAAATGTAACGGTTATAAAGAACCTGGGGAATGGTAGTATTGTTTTGGAATATATATAAGACATATTCATTCTTTTGAGGCATTTCAATTGAATGGTTGTGTGAACTGTAGCACCGTGGAGCACCATTTGTCGGGTTAGAAGAGACCCAGATTTGGGGCGTCACAGGTTTTATACCTACTTATTGAGTACCAATTCACGCGAACTATGCCCATCTCAAGTATATTTTAGTGTGTTTTAGTTATATTTCATGTTAGTTTGCATTGCATATACTTAAAACTCCTTTTGGTGGAAAAGTGCAGAAAATGACCTAATTTGATGGACTTAGAGGGCACAAAGGGAATGGACACATGAAGCGAGGCATATGTTGTGGATGTGTGGCATGAGGATCAAGTGGAGCAGAGATTCAGCAGGGATGAACAAAGAAATGAGCAGCAGGAACAAATCAGTGCAGCAGAACCTGGATTCAAAAGTGCATAAGCCGCGCGGCAGGACAAGCATGGGAACGCGCACCCGCGCGAGCACCTGGCTGGACATCATGAGACATTTGCAAGTTCTTGGCGCTGCATGAGGAGTACATCGGGGAGCGCGATACATGCTGCTTGCGATGCTTAAGCATCGCCGAAGTAATTTATTTTAATGTTTAATTAAAATGGTTGTAATTGGTTTTTAAACGATATCTGACTGGTGTCAGAGGGGATTATTGAGAATTATTCAGTTTTTTCTATTTCTTCTTGGGATTTTCTACTAGAGTGGAGTAATATTAGTATTTGCTGGATTCATATGAGGATTTGAATAGTGGATTATATTCAGCAATTGGGTTTGATCATTTATACCTTTCATCTTTCAATTGTTTATTAATCATGTTTAGATTTGATCCCATAATGGCTTTTGGTTCAGTCATGAACTAAACTCCATTATGGGATTCTAACGAATTTTAATATGTAGTTTGATTGCATGCTTGAATGCTGGATTGTTTTACATATCATATGGGATGTCTATCATGATTGTTTTACATGTATGAATGCTTGATCACCATTCATTTCAGTACTTGTATGGAATTGACAATGAACATGCAAGTATGGATTGTAATCATGATAGTATACGTATATGGGGTTGTTTTATATGGCTTGTGTATTTTGTGAATCAGATAGACATATACTGTTTCACCGTATGAGTTAGAATAAGGGCTTGAACTTAAATTCAATATAGTTGTAATTTCATATAGACATATAGTGATTTTAGTTATATTGATGATTACATAGAGTCTATCATTTGTGGATGCTGTGTAAGTAGGTCATAGTGCATTAAAAAATGGCTATGACTCTTTTAGTGCTCTTGGCTACTTTCCTGTGATATGTGAACAAGTCATGCATGATCGTGGTGATTGAATGAAATATTAAATGAAGTTAGGATCACATTACTTCCAGATTTGATTTATTACATATTTATTATTGTTTAATCATTATTTGCAATTAGAATAACAAACCAACCTTAGTTATTAGTTTGAGCATAAAAATATAGTGATTTAATTAATGCATAGTGATTTAAATTAAACACTTTCTCTGTGGAATCGATACTTTACTTGCTCTGTATTACTTGTTGACACATGTATGCTTGCATGAGTTAGAGCTCTTTTGTTAGATCTAAAAAAAGAGGCAACAAGTTTTTGGCACTGTTGCCGGGGAAAGACGTTTAAATTATTATTATTATTATTAGTTTTAAGCTATATTGTATGACTTAGACAAATCCATTCTCATCTCATTTCCATTTTTTTGTTTTTGTTTCAGGAATTTGGATAAATTTTTATGCGCATGCGGTCATCCAACCCCGACTTAACACCTATTCAGAACAACATAAATGAGAGAGGTTGGAAAGCTAGTGTTCATAGAAATTTACAAGCACAGTTAGAAAGTACCACAGCTAATATGGCAGCCGAGGTACAAGGAGAAGAGAAAAGAGAGGAGCATAGGGCTCTAAAGGAATATTTCATGCCCAATATTAATGGATTACAGTCTAGCATTGTCAGACCAACGATAGCAGCCAATACATTCGAGATAAAAATGGGCACTATTCAAATGGTACAGAATTCGGTGCAGTTTGGGGGTGTCGCTACAGACGATCCGAATGAACACTTGTAGAGTTTCATCAAAATTTGTGATACATTCAGATACAACGGTGTAAGGGAGGATGCTATCAGAATTAGGCTATTCTCATTAAGAGACAAAGCAAGAAGTTGGCTTCATTCTTTGCTAGCAGGGTCTATAACTTAATGGGAGGACTTAGCACAGAAATTCTTAGCCAAGTTCTTTCCAATGGCTAAGACTGCAAAGATGAGGACAACTATCTCTCAGTTTGAGCAAAAACAGGGCGAGTCCTTATATGAAGCATGGGAAAGATATAAAGAGATGCTGAGGAAGTGTCCACACCACGAAATGCCAGATTGGATGGTGATTAACACGTTCTATAATGGATTGGGATGGCAGTCCAGACCAATTGTAGATGCAGCTGCAGGAGGGGCATTATGGGCAAAAAGCTACAAGGAAGCCTATAACCTTATCGAGACAATGACATCGAACGATTTTCAAAATCCTACATCTCGAATGCCACAGCCCAAGGTTGCAGGTGTATTGGAGGTGGATGATATTACTCAGTTGTCGGCACAGATGGCAGCGATGGCGAAGAAAATAGATACATTGGCAGAAGGTAAAACGAAGATGGTTACATTTGTATGTGAGATTTGCGCAGGGTCACACTTGATGGATCAATGTGCTATCAGCTTAGAGTCAGTGCAGTATGTGAAGAACTACATGTAAGATCAAGGACAATTTCAGAATACATACCACCCCAACAACCGAAATCATCCAAACTTTAGGTGGTCAAATAACCAAGGGAATCAGCAGAATCAGTTTCAGACGAATAATCAGTTTCAGTCACAACCAACGCAGCCACAGTTTAATCCTAGACCACCTTTTCTGCTGGGATTTTTTCAACAACAACAACATCACACTTCAGCTGCACCTCAGCAAGAAAAGAAATTAGAAGTGGAGGAGATGATGATGAAATACATGGCAAATACAGAAGTTATGATCAAAAGCCAAGCAGTGGATATTAAGAATCTGGAAACTCAGATGGGGCAAATGGCGAACATGCTCACTAACAGGCCCCAGGGTTCATTGCCAAGTAATACAGAGACAAATCCAAGAAGAGAAGGGAAAGAACAATGTCAAGCAATCACATTGAGATCTGGGAAAAACATTACAGACACTGCAAGTCGCGCATACGCGCTACCATTGTACAAGAAGAGAGGTCGCACTGCAAAGACGAAAGCGAAGGAGCCACCACCGAGAAAGAAAATCTGGAAAAGTCTGAGGTTCAACAGGAAGAAAAAGATAAAGCAGGTTCAGAGGAGAAGCTTAAGAGTTCAGCACAACCAATTCACTCTTAAGTTCCATATCCGCAAAGATTAAATAAGCAAAGGGAAGATAAGCAATTCAGCAAGTTTCTGGAGATATTTAAAAAGTTGCAAATCAATATACCTTTCGCCGAAGCATTAGAAAAAATGCCAAGTTATGCAAAGTTCATGAAGGGTATACTGTCAAGGAAGAAGAGATTAGATGAATTCGAGACAGTAGCCTTGACAGAAGAAAGAATGCGGTCAAGATGCTTAACAGGTTACCCCCGAAGCTGAAGGATCCGGGTAGTTTCACAATCCCGTGCACAATCGGGAAGATGAATTTTAAAAAATGTTTGTGTGATCTTGGGGCAAGCATAAATTTGATCCCTTTGTCAGTATTCAATCAGTTGGGATTTCCGGCTCCAAGGCCGACAAACATTGCATTACAATTAGCTGACAGATCCATCACGTATCCATGGGAACTTGTTGAAGATGTCTTGGTAAAGGTGGACAAATTTATCTTTCTGGCTGATTTCATCATTTTAGATTACGAGGAAGATAAAAGTATACCAATTATACTGGGAAGACCATTCTTAGCCACAGACAGGACTTCGATAGACGTGCAAAAAGGGGAACTCACGATGCGCATACATGATCCGGAGGTGACATTTAAAGTCTTTAAGGCAATGAAGTTCCCAACAGATGAAGAAGAATGCTTCTGGGTTGATGTGGTGAAACGGGCTCTAAATGATGAAGTACAGTGTAGAGGGGATTGTGAACCACTGAGAAGTATCATTGTTGAAAATTTAACTGTAGAGAATGAGGACTTAAATCAATTCGTTCAATATCTGGATACCACTCCACAGTATGAAACCATTATAGTTTGTGATAAGTTTCCGGACAAGCATCTTAAAGTGAATGGTTAGAGATTGAAGAGTGATTCTAGTGATGAGGTGGACAGAAACAAAATCACCTCGATTCTATCTTCGACATGAGACTCAGAGACAATCAAGTTAATTGACTATAACTTAGCGCTTGATGGGAGGCAACCCATTGTTTCCATCTCTACTTAGTATTTATTTAGTTCAAGTTGTTTGGTTTAGCTTATTCTCATTACTTGTTAGGATAGTATGAGTACATTATTCTGCTTAGTCATAGTAATCGAATCACAGAAAAACACGTGAATGCATTGTATTGATATTAAGGAGACAAAATAGTCATTCATTTTAATTTAGTAAACCATGCTCTGATAAGGTCTATTGATGTTATTGCAGGTGTATTGGAGAGCTTGCATTTCTGTCTTGCAGATCCTAGAAAAACAAAAAGCTAACAAAGTGCGATTATCAGTACGCAGCGGTACAAGAACAAGTTCAAAAGAAAGCTCAATACCCGTAGCGATAAGCCTGTTAGACCAGATTTGCCAATCACGCGCCCGTGCGCCCAGCCCATTAAAACCTCGCATGGCCACGCGCGACATCAGACGTGGAAAGAATTTTTAGTTTAAAAACATGGTGGAGATAAAGTGGACTCTTATTTGCAATCAAAACAAAATCGACATCATAGTGTCTCTCCAAAACTCATGTCTCTATGTCTCTATCGGTTACAAATTAAAGCTATACATCTCCACGATTCTCTCCACGTTCAAAACTCAAACCCACCTCTCATCTATTGATATAAACTAGGGTTTTTCATTTGGTTGTTCCCAGATCATCGCAATCTACTTGACGGGAAGTTAATCCATTCTTTCAATAAGAGCGAATCTGGGTGGTGCTTTCCTGAGCCTCATTGGAATTAATCTCCCTACGAGTCCAGTAATCAAACACCGAGAGGATAGCCTCCAGGTGGAGGAACCACATAACATACATTCACATACAAAGTGTCTCGCCATTTATGAAAATGATGACATGTGTGAAGCACTAATATCACAAGTAGATATAGTGTAAAGCATTAAGTGCATTTAATATATGCATTCGTACACATTCATCATAAATGTAAATGCAACATCCACACACAAGCATATAACAGTTTTGAAAAGATTGTAATAGCGGCTTAAGCCCTCTTACTGGTGTCCCTAGTAGAGTCGCCACCTGTCGACGTCGGGATTTTTATTTGTCCCTTTTTTGTTCTTGTTCTTTGGTGTTCTCATGTTAAGTGAGATTTGTTTGAAAAAATAAGTTGTGAAAAGGTCTGACATGTATATGTCGACGAATAGACTATAAGAGTCGTCAGTTGGTTTTTTATATGGTTGTACCAACACAACTGGGAAAAGGTTTGCACATTGACCAAGTGATGTGACCCTGATAAACGGGTCTGTGAAACCGAGATTCTTTAGGGTCCGGGGGCTTGATTATGCAGAGGGAAGGAGTTAGGCACCCCCCGACATCCGTGTTACCACGGTGACCGCCACTTTTCAAGAAACTGTTATATGAATGTGTGTGTGTGTGTGGGTCAATATGCAGTTATATGGAAGTAGTGTGAGGCCTCGTTCTCACTTATATACAAAGGGTCTGGATTTGTGTAAAAATTCAGTTTTAAACAAGATATGGCAGAGATGTTTTGTAAAAGAGGTTTTTCAAACCCTTATGCTCAATAGGAATTGAGGCCTTTGGATACTTCCATTTTTATCATGTTCAACTTGATTGCTTTTATTTTCGAGATGCGAAGCATCTTCGAGAAAAATAATGTACAAAGCAATGCTGAACTCCTCGCGGGCATGAAAACCATCTAAGGAAATCCAAACACCGTGAATAAATTTACAAGCTGTTTACAGCTAAAAATGTCCATCACAGGAACCAAATCTAGATTCAGTAGACTGAATTTGTTCTCACATGATTCCTAGGCTCACATGATGACGCAATTTATATGAAAGCAGTAAGCAGTTATATATATATATATAAGTTGTAAATATATATATACATACATGATCAACCACCACGAAGCACCTCCATGGGGGATCAGAAATGTAAATAAAGCTCTAAAAGCAATCAACCGCCATGAAGTAAACTCGTGTGGGAGGAAAAGTATATATATATATATATATATATATATATATATATATATATATATATATATATATATATATATATAAGCGAAGAACGCATCGGATGTAAAATCCGAAGCTCATCAAACATAGTTCGACCACAATTCATATATATAAGTGTATATATATATATATAAAAGCAATAAACGCTCAAATTTATAAAATTCAGGCTCATCGAACATGATCGACAATAGTTTATATATATATATATATATATATATATATATATATATATATATATATATATATAAGCTAGTAAACGCTCCAGACGTGAGTCCAGGCTCAATCAAGGAATAACTTGATAATGTTAGTCCATATATAAATATATACGTATATATAAGTATATATATATATATATATACAAATAGAAATAAAACCATGGATCGAAGTTCGAGCATACACACGCAACACGACTCTCAACGTGAAGAATAGTGTTTGCAAAGATGAAGAGAAATGCTTTAGAGTGTGTAAGAAGTCTTACAGTGGACTGCCAAAGAAGACTTCTATAACGTTAAGTGGATGAACACTCGGCTCCCGCCGATAAAAATAGTAGCTATATATGAGCTCACAAGTGTTTAAAATGAAAAAGCACTTAGTTTAGGGTGTGTACAAAGCAAATTGGACAAAGCTTCCTCGCCTCCTCTCTCTCTTAAAATGGCCACCCCATGCCCTTTATTTATAGAGGGGGGAGCCACAAGTGTATCTACGGCTGCCCGAGGTGCCCCGGGCTCCACAGGTCCCATCGTCTCGAAGTACGTGCACGCATGCACTGTGATGTTCGTTCAAACTTTCAGAACTGCAATCCGGGCATCCGATTGAGGTGTATAAGACCTATTTCGGACCGCCGTTGTCAAGAGCTACGCCATGACATGGGATTAGAGGTTGTCCAAAGTCAGGAAGATGGGACCATGCCCTTGGTCTTCAAGCTTCAAATTCTATCTGGTGTGGTGCCCTGCGTAGTTGTCACTCGGGATTGGATCTCCTTGGTTCTTATGGGACATTATTTTGTAGAAATGTCTGTATGAGATGTTATGATGGTGCAATATAGGGTCGTGGTGGAAAAGGAGGTTATCTCGGTAATGATGTCAGCGACGTTGCTCGTGGTTATCTCGAGATTGGACTGCCGTAATCTTCAAGGTCCTCAAGGTTATATGTGAGGTGTGCCTGTCTTCCCGGTGTTATCTCTGGGTCTTGTACTGAATGCCTAAGTGTGAGTTCCGAGGTTGAAGCTGACTGTATGCATTTGAAACAAGCATTTCTGGGGTTATCTACGGAACTGCAACTGCACTCCTTGGGGTTATCTCCAAGGTTAGCATTGCTATTCTCGGTGTTATTTTTGGGACTGGAACTTAGCATCTCAGGGTTATCTCTGAGACAGAACTGTCATCTCCGGTGGAATTTCCGGTATTTGAACTGCATTATCTTCCAGGGTTATTTCTAAAAGACGAATCTGCCCTCCTACAATGTTAGTGACAGGTGTGCAGAAAATTTCGAGTGTTTACACAAGACATATAAAATGATGTTTTGAAAACATGTTTTCAAACCCTTATGCGCATATAGTAATTGAGGCCTTTGATACTTCCATTTTATTTCGTATTCAGCTTATTTTGATATTATTCTTGAGATGCAAAGCATCTTCGACAAAATAATATACATATAAGTGTCGGGCTACTTATAGGCATGAAAGCCATCAAAGTATGTTCGAGCACCACACATATGATTCACAAGCTAGCTGTACAACTGAAAATGGTCCATCATGGGAACCAATCTAGATCCCTCAGCTAGATCTTAGATCCCGTGGCTCCTAGGCTCACATAATATCATATGAATGGCTTGCATAACAAATATACTGAAATAAAATAGATATTTAATCCAAACATCGTAAAATAAAGGATTCATCAGTAAAATCCTTGCATGCGCGTAGCCAAAGCTTCCAACTTCCTCTAGATACAGATCTAGGTTCGCGCGGTTGCTTAATATTTAAAAAACTAGAAAGAAAACTTGATTTAAATATATCTCAGCCATTCTAGCTCAACCGTTCTAATTTTACAACTTTTGAACCTGTTAAGAGTTAGATATGGCTAGATTTAAATAAATCAAATGTAAGATCCCAACTTTTATGAATAAAGATTTAATTTTCTCTAAATATCATTTTGAGTAATAAGATGTGGATTTGATATAATGTTATAGTTGTGGGTAATATTTACAAATTTTGCAAACTAAGCAAGCTGTCATAAAATATTCGTTTGGTCGTAGAATATTCGTTTTATTAGGGAATATTCGTACGACGACACAATCATTGGTGGACCCCAGAACAGAATTACTGTCAGAGTTAGAAAACGACAGATATAACTTTTTATAAAAATAACGGCAAAACTTTTATCATTAACTGTTGAAATACCTGATGATAAAAGTACAGTAATACGTGTGGTTACATAGTAGCACACGGTATTGTACAGTATCTTTGATTATTGATGCTTATATGAGAAGTCACTCAGTTTTACTCATTTATTGCCACAGTAATGGTTGTATAGTATCTCACGTTATTGATTACATTATTGTCACAATATTTTATATTATTAAATCAATAATTGAGACGACAAAGTTATTCATATTATTATTTGCATTATTGACAATATCAAGAAAGTTCTGTCGAGAAAAGGGGTTTGGTCACCTAATTGTGCGCCAATAAGGAAAAGTCCTTATCAGAAAGCCCCCTCTTTCCTAGGAATGATCTGGTTGTTAATATTGTGAGTTATAATATTAATTATGAATAAATTTTATTAAAAATGTGTTTAGTGTAGCCAAGTGAATTGAGATAAATAAAAGGGTTTTTTATGAAGTATTTGTTGTAAATTTGGCTTATTACATTAACCCCCACTTACTCATTTTTCAAAATTATCGGTAGAAAGTTATCTCCGTTTTATTTTATTACTTAAATATATATATATATATATATATAATGTGTGTGTGTGTGTGTGTCATGTGTGTGATTATATATATATATATATATATATAAGTTTTTTATATAAAATAGAATATATTATATTTTATTGTATTGCATAGTACTGCATAGTGTTTGCATAGTGCTGCATAGTGCAACATAGTAAATCAGAAAAAAAAATTCAACCGAACGAATTCAGCGCCCGTGAATGTTTAATGTGCGTCCGTGATTTTATTTTCTAAATAATCCTGTCATTCTTCTATAAATAGGATGCTTAGTTTAGAAATAAAAATCATACTAGAATCAGAGAATTCTTCTTCTATAATATTCAGCGTATTTCTTTTGAGTTTAAGGAAGCTTTCAGTGTAGAAAATAGTACAAGTTTTCTTCAAGAATATCCCCATTATACAATTTAGAAGTACTCTCCTTTTAAGGTAAGGGGTATTATTTATTTCATATTCAGAATAGATATTATTTTTCATATTCGTAAGAATAATATTTTCGTTCAATATTCGTAAGGAATATTATTTTCGTTCAATATTCATAAGGAATATTATTTTCGATTCAAAGATTCATAAGGGATATTATTGTTGTTCAATATTAAGTAAGAAATAATATTTTCTTTCATACTCTATAGTATGTAAGTAATATTATTTCGCTTTCAGATTCTAAATTCTACACTCATTTTGATAAGTATTACTTCTATACTCCTTGAAATTATTAGAATAACCTTGAAATTTGCGTTTCATCTAGTATTATTTCACAAGGATATTTTTTTGAACATTCTTGTTAAATTTTAATCTTTTCATGTAGGGGTACTATTCACGGGGTACTATTTACTCAGGTACTATTCATGGGGTACTATTCACGGGGTACTATTCACTCAGGTACTATTCACCCGAGGTACTATTCATGACAAAAATTGATTTCTTTTATGTCCAAATTATTTTTGGTACATAAATATTATTCTTGAATTTTACTCCACAAAGCAGTTATCATGTTGACAATTTGGACATTCTTGAACTCTGGATAAATTGAATTATAAATCTTTAAAATTTATCCTTGATTTCACTTAATTGAATCCTTATATCATTGTCATCATCCTCATGTTTATATTGTAATGAAAGTCATTTTTGGCTCGTAGTGCATATATCGACTGTTGATTGGTATGATTATGACCAGGAATTATGTATCGATATAATCATGACCCGTAATGTTACAAATGATGTGGTAAAAGTCCTCATTGGCCCGTAGTGCATTGATGGACAGTTGTTTACATGATCATGACCATTGATGATAATACAAATATCTTTGGCCCGTAGTGCATGGATAATTCGTGGATGTGAAACTAACGAATATCATTGGCCCATAGTACATGGATAATTCGATGATGTGGATTATTTATTGAGTTGTGTTACAACGATAAAATATTGATAATGAACTTTTACATCATAGATATCATGCTCTACTTGACTCTTCTAATGGATTGCTTGTTCCGCTGCAGTTAAACTTGTTGTTTATTGTATTCTATCAGTTTTACACTGTCGAAGGCTAACGATAATTTATTCTGCATTATCTTAGTCATAATATTCTTTACTGGGCTAGTTAAGCTCACCCTTTATTTTCATTGTTCTCTTCAGAAAATGAGAACATAGCTGGGACTAGTCGGGGAATGGAGTGACGGTCCGAAATGGTGGTTGTAGTAGTCCTCACTATTTTATAAAATAGTGTGATAATAATTGTATTGAGGACTCCATTTGAGTTTGGATATTGTCTACAAGACAATATTCGTGTTAAAACTCTCATCTTATGTTTTGTCGTATTTTACATGAAAGTTGTATAATTAAGTTTGCATTTGAATTGTATACCATATATTTGGCGACTCGGAATGGGTTGTGTATACCTATTTTGGGGGCGTCACAGTTGGTATCAAAGCTTAGGGATATGATCCATGGCTGAGATGTGAGGCTAGAACTAGTAGGGGAGAGATGGGTAAATCCTTCGCTAGTATGACCTACCTAAACTTATTTGTTATTTAATTGGCCAAACAGAATATAGGGATAATATGTGGCATGTCAATTAACCCTTGTTTTGTGACAGTGTTTAAAAATGACATCTGAAAATATTGAGATAAGAAATGGAGCACATGAGACTGTTGAGTCACCGATGATCAATAACTAGGATAATGTGCATCAGGAAGGCAATAATCCTCATGTAAACAACAACACCGACCAAATGATGAACGACGGGATGTTTATGAGATTTCTGCAATTCATGAAACATTAGGCGAGAGAGACTCCTGTTCAAAATGCAGGTGGAAACATTGGCAACTCTCGGCTGGTCACCGCTAAGAAATTCAAGGAGTTGGGACCACCAAAGTTTTTGGGAAAGCCAGAACCACTTAAGGCAAAGACGTGGATTAAGCAGATCACCAAGATATTTGGTGTCTTGGGATGCTTCGAGGAGCAAAAGGTTCCCTTTTCCACCTTTATGTTGCGAGGAGAGGCAAATCATTGGTGGGAATCTATAAAACGTACTCAGCCTGCCGCACTAAATATGTCTCTCAAGAAGTTCTAAGAATTGTTCAACGACAAGTACTTTCCTAAAAGTATTCATCACGTGAAGGAGGTAGAATTCATCAAGCTGGAGCAAAACAATATGACTCTATCATAATACGAGGCTAAATTTGCGGAGTTATCCCGGTTTGCATCCCATTTGGTATATAATGAGGAGCGTATGACACGAATGTTTCTGCGAGGTTAGAACCCCGAAATATGTCAATACCTCATATTTCACAAACTTTGCTTGTATTCAGATGTTGTGAATAGGGCTCAATTATTGGAGCGTGATAATGAGTCAGCCCAATCAAAAGACAGCAGCCGGCAAAACGATAACACCAGTGGTAGTAGTCATCGAAGACGTGATAATAAAAGTGGAAATTTCAAGAATAGGAGATTCAACAATGATGGAAAGACAGCAATACCAACACCCATTGTTAAGGAAGGAGAACGACCACTAGTAGTATGCTATGTGGAGGGGAGGGACACATCAGTCCAAAATGTATGCAGCAACCCAAAGCGTGCTACAATTGCGGAAGAGAAGGTCACCTAGCTCGATTTTGTCTTGTAGTAAAGTCAAGTCCAGCTGGGATGGAGACACCAAAGGCTGTCCCAGACAAGTCAAAGCCAGTAGTTCAAGGGAGAGCATTTGTCGTGACCTCCCAAAAAGAGAGGAACCCGAATGAAGTTATCACGCGTAAGCTAATCATAAACTCTTGCTAAGTCTATACCTTATTTGATACCGGTTCTACCAATTCTTTTATTTCACCTACTTGCGCTCAACGTTTAAATTTGACTTTAGAGAATTTAGACATTAACTTATCTGTTGAAACTCCGTTGGGAGAAACCTTCATTACATCCACTGTTTATAAATCTTATTTGATTCAAATCGGCACCCTCACGTTACAGGTCGATGTTATCAATTTGAAAATACTTGCATTTGATGTGATTTTAGGGATTGATTGGTTAACTACTCATCATGCTAAAATTGATTATTTTCGTAAGGTTGTTAGCTTTCATATTCCTAACCAACCTATTATGCGAATTCAAGAAACCAGACCACTAAAGATAATCACTGTCATATCAAGCCATAAAGCCATTCGTTTATTGAAAAACGAATGTCAAGCTTTCTTAGCCCATATCACGGATTTAAATAAAAATACGTCAAATTTGAATGATATTTCTATCGTTAATAAATTTCCTAACGTATTCCCTGAAGAACTTTCTGGCCTACCCCAAGAGCGTGAAATCGAATTTTGTATCAACCTTAAACCCGGTACAAATCCCATTTCCAAAACCCCATATCGAATGGCTCCTATTGAACTTCAGGAGTTAAAAACCCAACTGCGGGAATTATTAGACATCGATTTCATTCGTCCTAGTACGTCTCCTCGGGGTGCTCCTGTTCTATTCGTAAAGAAGAAAGATGGAAGTATGCGACTTTGCATTGACTATCGGGAGTTGAATCATGTCACCATCAAAAATAGGTACCCGTTACCTCGCATTGATGACATGTTTAATAAGTTCCAAGGTGCCAAATTCTTTTCAAAGATCAATCTTCGTTCCAGATATTAGCAGTTAAAGATTAAAACTGATGACATTCCAAAGGCGCCGCCGAGAACTCCCCGATGACGGAATTACGCATTCCTAGTCATGTCTTTTGGATTGACTAATGCTCCTGCTGCCTTCATGGATATGATGAACTAAGTATTTAAGGATTATTGGGATCATTTTGTGGTTGTCTTTATTGATGACATCCTCATATAATCCAAAAGCCATGAAGATCATGAGCAACACTTGAGGCTGATACTCCAAAAGCTTCGTGAAAACAAGCTATATGCCAAGTTGAAGAAATGTGAGTTATGGCTTGAGGAAGTAGCATTCCTTGGGCACGTGATATCGAATAACGGAATATTTTTTGACCCAACGAAGATTGAAGCAATACAAAGCTGGGAACAACCTAAGTTAGTGACCGAAGTACACAGCTTTCTGGAATTAGCTGGTTATTATCAGAGATTCGTGGAAGGATTTTCTCGAATCGCTACTCCATTAGCTCAGCTGACTCGAAAAGATACAACATTCGGTTGGAGCGAGGAGTGTGAGAAGAGTTTTCAAGAACTCAAGAGGAGACTCATTTCAGCACCTGTTCTGACAATACCATCTGGTTCAGAGGGATTTGTCATCTACATCGATGCTTCAGGCTGAGGGTTAGGATGTGTTCTCATGCAACATGGGAAAGTCATAGCCTATGCCTCACGATAACTCAAAGAATATGAGAGGAATTATCCTACTCATGATCTAGAGTTGGTAGCAGTCGTTTTTGCGATTAAAATCTTGAGGCATTACCAGTATGGGGATAATGTGGAGATCTATACGGATCATAAAAGCCTCAAATATTTCTTCACCCAAAAGGAACTCAACATGCGACAACGACGTTGGCTCGAGCTGTTGAAATATTACGATCATACCATTCAATACCATCTTGGATAAGCGAACGTGGTAGCTGACGCGTTGAGTAGAAGATCATATGCGGGTACGAGTGCGATATTGTCAACGCAAATGCCATAACAGACCTGACAGCTACTTTGGGTACTTATATCTTCATGTTGGGATGTATTTTGACCCTGAACTTTGTTTGAACATGTAGTATTACATCAATACTACAAAACCAGTACACCCTCAAGCCTAGAAACATCACGAACAAGAAATTACAAGTGGTCAAATTAGGCACCTAGACTCTGACTATGAATGTTCTTGAAGGCTCACGAACACCTATAGCGACAGTTTTCGTCGTGATAGACCCTTTGGAGACAGTTTAAATAAAAATTAATTATTTAATTAAAATAATTAGAATAAATGGAAAATAATTATGAAAAATTCATAATTAATTTGTAAAAATTATTTTAAGGTATAAAAATTAACTTTTAATAATTTGAGTTATATTTCATTAATATTTTAATTTATTTAAATATTAATGATATTAAATTTATTTAATAAATGTATTAAATAAATTACTTAAAAATGATTTTAATATTTTAAAAATCATTTAAAAAATATATTAAAGTATTAGAAAATATTTTAAATTATATTGAATAAACTTTTAATATTTTGGTATGAATTTCATTAATAATTAATATTAGTGATAATAAATTTATTTAATAATTTTATAAATAAATTATGTTAAAATGGTTTTAATGTTTTAAAAATCATTTAAAAATCATTTAAAGAATTTAAAAATGTTTTAAGTTATAAAATATAACTTTTGATATTTTGACACGAAATACATTAATATTTTAATAGTAATGGTAGTTATTTAATAATGGTTTTAAAAGTTTTAAAATCATTTTATGGTGATATTACGTTATTAAAAATATTTTGAGTTATAATAAATAACTTTTAATATTGGGACATATATTTCATTAATATTTGAAATTAATTAAATATTAATGATAATGTAATTACTTGATATTTAAATTATATTAATGATTGAAAAATCATTATAAATGATAATAATTATTTAAAAATTATTATGAGCTTGTGAAAAATATTATAACTGATAATCAAATTATGTAAAACAATATTGAAGGGTTTAAGTAGAGTTTAATTGAAAATAAACTCGATATTATCCGATAGGGCAATCAGGATATATAGAAATAGTATCAAACTCAAATCAGACTGAAATAGTTTGACTTGATACATGGTCTTATGTGTTTTAGTAACTGTTAGGGATATGTGGTATTGTATTTAAGTAATCGATGGTACAGGCAAGTTTTCAAGCTTTATTTAATTTATTTATTAAATGCATGTTTTCTATTTATCAGATACGATCTTGTAATATACAGTGTTCATGATATCTATTCTTAAAAAGGTTATGATTTATTATTCAAATATAACCAAGACATAAGAGCTATTATTTGTGTAAAAAAGTGTTTGATTTGATATCATAGCATAAATTGTGAGAAACCAATGTTGTTTGGAACAAACATATACACTAACACTATTATGACTAGTAACAGGTTGACCTGGTTTATTTTGTACCGATATTTATAGCAATAGTGACGCCCCCAAAATTAGGTATACATCACCCATCTTGGGTCGCCAGATACAAGGTACAAAATTCAAATACATCTTAATAATACAACTGTCATGTACAATACGACAAAACATAAACTGTGAGTTTGAATACAAATATTGTCTACTAGAGAGTATGAAAACTCAAAAAGAGTCCTCATTATAATTATTATCACACTATTTCACAGAATAGTGAGGACTACTAATGCAAACATCTAGGACCATCACTTTGTTCCCCGACTAGTCCCTGCTATGTTCTCATTTCCTGAAGAGAACAATGAAAGCAAAAGGGTGAGCTCAACTAGCCCAGTAAGAAATATTATGACTAAGATAATGCAGAATAATTTATCGTTAGCCTTCAACAGTGTTAAACTGATACAATATAACAAACATCAAGTTTAACTGCAGCGGAACAAGCAATCCATTAAAAGAGTCAAGTAGAGAATAAAATCTACTATCATTTATGATTTAAAAGGTTTTTCATCACTTTTATCGCTGGGACTCAGCTTAATAAATAATCCACATCATCGAATCACTCCTGCACTACGGCCAAGGATATTTTTTAGTATCACGACAATAATTACCCATGCACTACGGGCCAAAGATAATCGTGTTTTCATCAACGGTCCTGATCATGCCATAAAATAATTCATCTTTGCACCCTTGGCCGAAGAGAATCCATAGCCATAATCATACCAAAAACTGTCCATCAATGAACTACGGGCCAATGAGGACTTTTTCCACATCATTTGTACTATTACGGTCATGATTATACCGAATAATCCCTTGTCATAATCATACCAAGTCCATCTATGCACTACAGGCCACAGATGACTTTCAACATAATATAAACATGAGGATGATGACAATGATATAAGAATTCAATAAAACAAGTTCAAGAATTATTTTATCTAGGAATCAATAACGCCCAAATTGTCAACATGATCCGCCAGGAGTAAAATTCAAGAATGCTCGTAAGAATATTTCCATGAAAAGATACTTAGATGAAGGGCAAATATCAAGGATATTCCACTAATTTCATGGAGTATAGAAGTCAAAACTTTAACCAATCGAGTATAATAAAGAATGGAATAACAAAAGAAATTACCATGCATACTAAGATTGCGATAGACAAAGTTATTCCAACAGAATAAAAATAATGGAACTGTGTCAAAGTAAATTCGCACTAACATGATGTTCCAATGTAATAATAAAGAATGGAATAACAACAGAAATCACCATGCATGCGGTACTTGTGACAGATAAAAGTTATTCCAACAGAATACTAAATAACGGAACCAGTCCCACAGTAAAATGCATGCAGCATGTGATATTCCAGCGAGAATAATAAAGACGGAACCAGTCCCACGTAAAACGCATGCATACAACAAGATATTCCAATGTAATAATAAAGACGGAAGTAGGTCCCACAGAAACGCATGCATGTGATATATTCTAATGTAATAATAAAGAATAGAATAACAGGAGAATTTCACCAAGTATAGGGTAGCCCGCGTAAACAAATTATTCCAACAGAATAATAAAGAATAGAATAACAGAAGTTCTCTTCATAAATACAAAAAAAATAATACTCCCTACGAGTACAACAAATAATATCCCCTACCTTAAGAAGAAGAGTACTGGATATATGAGTAGTGAAGTAGCAGAATACTTTTTTTCTTTCTCTATAGTTTATCTCTCTAGAGTTTCAGTGAATTTGTAAGAAATAATGAAGGAATGAGCTTCTATTTATAGAAATATGGACTGCATAGTAACTAACTCATGAACGGTCCAGATTGATTTACTTTAATCTGACGATCCATATTTAAAGAAAAATCTTTTAAATAAAATATAATATATTCTATTTATAATCTAATAAAAGTAATAACTTTATAAAAGATTTTACTATGTAAATACTATGCAGGCACTATACAAACACTATGCATAATAAAATATAATATATTCTCTTTATAGAATAACTTTATAAAAGTATTCTGTTTTATGTAAAAAGCTTTTCTGTTATATTACATTAATAATACCAATAAAATAAAACCGAGTGACTTATCACATAAGCATCAATAAACAATACCGTGTGCTACTATGCAACCACGCGTATTACTGTACTTTTACTACCGAGTAGTTTAACAGTATTAACGGTAAAACTTTCGCCGTTATTTTCATAAAATATTTTTATCATTTTCTCAATCCGACAATAATTCCGTTGTGGGGTCCACCAATGATTGTACCGTTGTATGGATATTCTCCGACAAAAAGAATATTCCCCGACCAGTCGAATATTATACAACAACTTGCATACTTTTCAAAATTTATAAATACTACCCATAACTATAACACTATCTCAAATCCTCACCATAATATTCAAAAAAATATTTCGAGAAAATTAAATCTTTATTCATAAAATCTGGGGTCTCACAATCTCCCCTCCTTATGAAATTTAGCCCTCGAAATTTATGTACGTACCTGGTATGCCGAAATGGTGAGGATACCTCGACTTCATTTCAAATTCTAACTCTTGAGGTATAACCTTTGAGTGTTGAATACGATTATTCTTATCCAAGATTTTAACACGTATTTCCTCAAGCGTTAAATCATCTGCTATCTCGTTCGGTTTTAAATTAATAATGTGGTTCGGGTCGTCAACATATTTACGTAACATCGATACGTAAAAAAAATTTTCTGAACACGCAACATACTTTGCGATAAAATGAGTCTATAGGCCACAGTTCCTACTTCATCGAGGATTTCAAATAGGCCAATTAAATCGAGGGTTGAGATTCCCTCTCTTCGTCGATTCTTGCTTCTAGAATAACGCCCTCTTGAACCTTCTTCTTCACATTTATCAGCTCCGGGTGTGTAGCTTGAGCGGCTTTAACTTTATCGATTAAAGTCGATTCTACTCGTATATTCGTTATCTTCACGTGGGTCCGTAGAGTTTTTAACTCTATCTTCATCATTTGTAAGTTATACGAAATGAGTCTTTGTGTTAACAACATCGCACTCGTATACGATCTTCTACTCAACACATCAGCTACCACGTTCGTTTTCCCACGATGATATTGAATGGTACAATCGTAATCTTCAACAGCTCGAGCCAACGTCTTTGGCACATTACACATTCATTTTAGTAAAGAAATATTTGAGGGTTTTAGAAATGGGTTTTGTACTGGGATCAATACAAAATTTGATTTCACGCTCTAGGGGTAGGCTAAGAAGTCTTCAAGAATACATCAGGAAATTTATTAACAATAGAAATATTATTCAAAACTGTGACCCTCATCCAAGACTTGGATAGTATGTCACATTGATACCTATCAACTTGCCATCGTCATTCACGACATCGCCTACAGAAAGTTTGGCTTCGGTGCATTCCACACAAGGAAGACACCAGCGAAATGCTCAAGGCTCTTTACTTATGGATTAATATAACAGTGATTGACTTTAGTGGTTTGGTTGCTTGAATTCGCATAACAGGTTGGTTAGGAATATGAAAATTAATAACCTTACGAAAAGCATGATAAGTAGTTAACCAATCGATTCCTAAAATCACATCAAAGGCAAGTATTTTCAAAGAGATAAGATCGATAGGTAACGTGAAAATGTCGATTTGAATCAACAAGATTTATAAACATTAGAAGTAACGAAGGTTTCTACTATCGAAGTTTCAACCAATAAGTCAAAGTCTAATTTATCTGAAGTCAAATTTAAACGTTGAGTGCAAGCAAGAGAGATAAAAGAATGGGTAGAATCGGTATCTAATAAGGTATAGACTTCGCAAGAATTTATAATTAACTAACCCGTGCTAACTTCGTTCGGGTCACTCACTTTTTTTTTTTGAAAAGTCATGAAAAACGCTCTTCCTGAAACCACCGACTTTTTTTTGTCCGTATCCGCCTTTAGTACCACCGTCCCAGCTGGACTTCACCTCACTATACGACAAAATCGATCTAAATGACCTTCTCTTCTTGAAATTTCCACTTCTATTATCTTGGCCATGATTACCACCGAAGTGGTTACCATTCTTGGCATGATAATTTCCCCCACGATGGTTATCATTGTTCTGATGGTCGTTGCCACCGGTATGAATATTATCGTGTTGTTGGTCGTTACCTTTTGGTTGAGCTAACTCAACGGTCTCATGTACTTAATTGCTATTCTCAACATTCTCGGATGTCATTTTTAGATACTGCCACAAAATAAGGGTTAATTAACATATCACATATTATCCCTATACTATGACCGACCAATTAAATACCAAATAAACTTAGGTAGGTCATACCAGCGAAGGAATTCCCCATCTCTCCCCTCCTAGTTCTTGTCTCATATCTAAGTCAAGGATCATATCCCTAAGCTTTGATACCAACTGTGACGCCCCCAAAATTAGGTATACATCACCCATCTTAGGTGGTCAGATACAAGGTACAAAATTCAAATACAACTTAATAATACAACTGTCGTGTACAATACGACAAAACATAAACTGTGAGTTTGAATACAAATATTGTCTAGTAGAGAGTATAAAAACTCAAAAGGAGTCCTCATTACAATTATTATCACACTATTTCATAGAATAGTGAGGACTACTAATGCAGACATGTAGAACCATCACTCTACTCCCCGACTAGTCCCTGCTACGTTCTCATTTCCTGAAGAGAACAATGAAAACAAAAGGGTGAGCTCAACTAGCCCAGTAAGAAATATTATGACTAAGATAATGCAGAATAATTTATCGTTAGCCTTCAACAGTGTTAAACTGATACAATATAACAAACATCAAGTTTAACTGCAGCGGAACAAGCAATCCATTAAAAGAGTTAAGTAGAGAATAAAATCTACTATCTTTTATGATTTAAAAGGTTTTTCATCACTTTTATCGCTGGGACTCAGCTTAATAAATAATCCACATCATCGAATCACCCCTGCACTACGACCAAGGATATTCTTTCGTATCATGACCACAATTATCCATGCATTACGGGCCAAAGATAATCGTGTTTTCATCATCGGTCCTGATTATGCCATAAAACAATTCATCTTTGCACCCTTGGCCGAAGAGAATCCATAGCCATAATCATACCAAAAACTGTCCATCAATGCACTACGGGCCAATGAGGACTTTTTCCACATCATTTGTAACATTATGGTCATGATTATACCGAATAATCCCTGGTCATAATCATACCAAGTCCATTTATGCACTACAGGCCACAGATGACTTTCAACATAATATAAACATGAGGATGATGACAATGATATAAGAATTCAATAAAACAAGTTCAAGAATTAATTGATCCAGGAACTAATAACGTCCAAATTGTCAACATGATACTGCTTTGTGGAGTAAAATTCAAGAATGCTCAGAAGAATATTTCCATGAAAAGATACTGGATGAAGCATAAATATCAAGGATATTCCACTAATTTCATGGAGTATAGAAGTCAAAACTTTAACCATCTGAGTATAATAAAGAATGGAATAACAAAAGAAATCACCATGCATGCGGTATCAGATGCAGAAAAGTTATTCCAACGTAATAATAATAATGAGTAAACCAGTCGAACGAAATTCGCACCGACATGATGTTCCAACAGAATAATAAAGAATGGAATAACAACAGAAATCACCATGCTTGTGGTACTTCGCATAGACAGGTTATTTCAATAGAATACAAAATAACGGAACCAGGTCTGGCGTAAAATGCATAGACACGATATTCTAACAAAATAATAAAGACTGAACCAGGTCCGGCGTAAAACGCACAGACAAGATATTCCAACAGAATAATAAAGACGGAACCAGGTCCGGCGTAAAACGCACAGACTGGATATTCCAATAGAATAATAAAGAATAGAATAACAGGAGAATTTCACCAAGTATAGGGTAGCCCGCGTATACAGGTTATTCCAATAGAATAATAAAGAATGGAATAACAAAAGTTCTCTTCATGGATACAAAAGAAATAATACTCCCTACAAGTACAACAAATAATATCCCCTACCTTAAGAAGAAGAGTACTGGATATATGAGTAGTGAAGTAGCAGAATACTTTTTTTACTTTCTCTCTATAGTTTATCTATCTAGAGTTTCAGTGAATTCGTAAGAAATAATGAAGGAATGAGCTTCTATTTATAGAAAAATGGACTGCATAGTAACTAACTCATGAACGGTCTAGATTGATTTACTTTAATCTGACGATCCATATTTAAAGCAAAATCTTTTAAATAAAATATAATATATTCTATTTATAATCTAATAAAACAAATAACTTTATAAAAGATTTTACTATACAAATATTATGCAGGCACTATGCAAACACTATGCATAATAAAATATAATATATTCTATTTATAGAATAACTTTATAAAAGTATTCTATTTTATATAAAAAGCTTTTCTGTTATATTACATTAATAATACCAATAAAACAAAACTGAGTGACTTATCACATAAGCATCAATAATCAATACCGTGTGCTACTATGCAACCACGCGTATTATTGTACTCTTACTACCGAGTAGTTCAACAGTATTAACGGTAAAACTTTCGCCGTTATTTTCATAAAATATTTTTGTCATTTTCTCAATCCGACAATAATTCTGTTGTGGGGTCCACCAATGATTGTACCGTCCAACGGATATTCTCCGATAAAAAGAATATTCCCTGACCAGTCAAATATTATACAACAACTTGAATACTTTTCAAAATTTATAAATACTACCCACAACTATAACACTATCTCAAATCCACACCATAATATTCAAAAAAATATTTCGAGAAAATTAAATCTTTATTCATAAAATCTGGGGTCTCACAGCAATGACCGGGGGTTATTTAGATAGGATGATATGCATACTCCTAGGTTGTTTGGTTGAGTGAATCAACTCGGGTTGCTAAGTCTATATGACTGAAAGTAACTCGTAGTGTGCGGGGTTTGGCAGATAAACCTTAGTATATATACGTGGAAAAACTCTAAACTCTATGTTTATTCAATCCAGATTTGGTGTGGGTATAATATTGTTAATTGTTCAAAAACTTGCTAAGCTTTCTATAGCTCATCCTTGTAAATATTTTTCATCTGTAGATAAAAATGATGTATCCGGCAGCTCCCGTTTTTGTGGATAGAAAGGCTTAAGACATGGTTATCCTTTTTTAGGACTATGATGTAATACTTAACTACATTTAGATTCTATGTAATTGTATATTAAGTTATGTAATGTATTATTAGTTTCCAGTTCCTAGTTTTACGTTTCTAAAGAAATTAGAAAAAAGTACAGTATCTATATGAACTATACATCTGAATGATAGTATTAACAGACATTGGGAATTCTATGCTGCACTAAGGTAGCGCCTCTCAATTCCAAGAACCCTATCATTAATACTATGAATGTCAGATAGATATGAATTATTGATATGGAAAAAATATATGCAAGATACTATACCTGTACATCCGAGTGAGGGTACTCAAATACAATAATTGTTCTGACGAGAACTACTATCTACTATGAGTACTGTGAATCTTGGATTTATATGAATTATTATCTTATTGAATATTTATGTGAGCACCAAATCTGCTACAAGAAATGTAGAGAATTTGGGGGCGTCGCACTTATGATGAAAGTTCCCTTTGGCCCGTAGTTTAAAGAAGAATTGTTGATTGATATCTTTGGTCGTAGTGCAAAGAAGAACTGTTGATTGATATCTTTGGCCCGTAGTGCAAAGATTGACAGGTGTTTGACATGATCTTGACCACTGATGATACAAATAAATATTTATAGCCCAAAGATAGACTATTGTTTTGCATGATCATTGGTTTTACAGTTGAACATCTTTGGCCCGTAGTGCAAAGTTAGACAATTGATTAACATGATCATGATCACTGATGATACAAATTAATATCATTGGCCCGTAGTGCAAAGATAGACTATTGTTTGGCATGATCATTTATTTTATAGTTGAACATCTTTGGCTCGTAGTGCAAAGATAGACAATTGATTGGTATGATCATGACCAATGTTGTTACATTTGAATGTGTTTGGTGTAGGGTGTAAAGACGATATGATTATTGATTGCCTTTAGCCTTTGTGGCAAGGAGATTGAGTGAAAGTTCTATTAAGCCTTTGTGGCAAAGAGAAACTATTGATTTATATTATTATAAACATAAATTATGAATTTAACTATAATCTTTGGTGGTTCAGGTGAAGACAGGTGATGAAAGTTCTCTTTGTCCTGGGTACAACAAAGAACTGTTGATGGGTATTACAGGAATGAAATATTAATGATGGACTTTTAATTTGGAGGAGATAGTAGACATTATGTTCTACTTGATTCTTCTAATGGATTTTTGATTCCGCTGCAATTATGGTTGAACACTTTTATCATCTACCATATGTTCTAAATATATGATTTATTACTGATGATAGCTATTGATAATTTGATTATCTTTAGTCGTAATATTTTCTACTGGGCTATTTGTGCTCACCCTTTTGCTTCACAATTCCTTTCAGGTAATAAGAGTGTAGCTGGGTCGAGCGGGGATAACATGGGAATAGAGTGATGGTCTGTGACTGTTGAAGTTTCTCAATACATTATAAAATAGCATGATAATATATAATTGTATTGAGGACTTAAAATGCGTGTGTCGTATTTTATACGTTATTTAATAGTTAATTTTGGTGAACAAAAATAGGGTAATTAGAACCCGACTTTGGAAGCGTCAAAAATGCACCCCATTAGAATGAGGAGGACAGAAGTTTACATAGAGCTTAAAGGGTGTGTTGCCACTATCATACATGATGTCTACCCACATACAAATTCGTGTTATCATAAGATATAGTTGTGCGCATCCACTTACCGACTATATCTATGAGCATTATCTATATAATCTTGGAGTATGGTTGGAATATAATCTTCTGTTTGAGAAAATGGAGAAAATTATATGGCAGGAAGATACACACCATTGGAATGAACAGGATATCAATCTTCTCGTTCTTCTTTGGGGTCTATTGGGTCAACTAAGGTTAATTCTCAAGTCCTATGATATCTATTATAACTTAGATACATGGCCTCCCATGTATGAAGGCTTCCTTGAGCATTTTCAAAATATTTTAATTCTTAAACAGTTATTGAATGTACCTTTATATAAAGTATCATTGGTTTGGAGTGTGAGTACTGTTATTTGTATTGAAATTCATAGCTTATGTGTGGTCATATTTTGCACGATAGTTTAATAGTTGTAAATTAGAAGATTTATATTTGAATTCTGATGATTAGGTTTTTAACCTACAAATTGTTCTCAATTAGCTTGGTATATTGTGAGTTTTTGGGTATATTCATGTTACTTATGATGGTTCTTGTTTCATCTTGTAGGAGAATGACTTGGAGAGGTTAAAGAACAAATTTTAGAGAAAAAATAACAAGTTGCTATACTTTCTGTCTGTACGGCGTGGGGCGCACCATTAATGACCTACACACGGCTCAGGGTGCATTGAGCTGAGGATCTTTACTGCCTATCTGGCGTGGGCCAAGCTACTTTACAAAGGAACCTGGCGCGGGGTGCGCCGGTTTGATGTCTTAGATGCTGATTTTGTTTCCTTATGCACATAAGTTGTTTCAATTAAGGATTGGTATTTCCCTTATGTAATAGGGTTTGGTTAGGAGTATAAAAGGGAAGTTCTTTCTTAGTTTTAGGGATTCTTCTTACTGACAATACTTGGGGGCTACACAATTGGAGCTTTTTGATCTTAAATTGGAGATTTGTGAGATAGATTTTGGAGTGCAAGACTGAAGATCATCGATATAGTTTTCCTTCTTCCTCTTAATTTAATTTATGTACTCAAGATGTTTTCCAATAATTATGTGTTAGTTTTAATTATGATGATGAACTAAATTCTTAATTAGGAGTACAATGGAACCTTTTGTGATGCAATAATTAAAGTATACTTATTCTCCCTTATTGATTCTACTGAGTTGTTTATTATATTTCGTGCTTGATTAAATAATTGTTTGGCCGATAATTAACCTTATATCTTTGATTAAATTGAAAGAGGAGATTTTAGATTAGATCTGAATATAATCACACATGAACTTGTTGATTATTTTTAAGGATAACATAATAGTGTATGAGACGAAAGTACTTGTATGCCATGTGTAACTGTGTTAGGAGTTTGCGCTTAATGAATCTGTTTCAAGTGTCTTGCACGAAAGTAGCAAAATAACTGAAATAGATCTTTTTATTAATCATTGAAAGATGTTTGTAAATTGATAAGCAATCCTAGTTAGCAACTCATTGGATTAATAAAGTGGGAATAAAATAAAGCGATTATTGCAAAGAAATTGGGGATATTGTATTCCTATATTTTTATCATCTGGTAATCAATATTTGTTAGTCTAATTAGATTTTAATTATCTTATTTTAATCAACTTTTACAACCCAATTGGAGTGACTATTTAAGTGAATTTGAATTGATAAAAACTTGTTAATAAGATTAATTGTTAGTAACTGTTCTATGTGGGTTCGATAACCTTTCTTATCACTTTATTACTTGATTGACTGTGTGCACTTGCGCTTATTTGTCATTATATAAATTGGACAACAAGTTTTTGGCCCCGTTGTCAGGGGAACGATTCTAATAAATATTTTGTTAATAGTTTTTATTAGTTTAATTTATTCAAACCGAATTTTCTTATTTTATTTTTTTGTTTTCTTTTACAGGCTCCCAATTTGTCAAGTTTGTTCAAGTAGTGATCTGATAATTGTGTGTGCATCAGGGTAATTGTAGTGGTGTATGCAAACATGATCTAAGGGTCCAGAGTTAGATCCGTATGACATTGAGATTGAACGCACTTTTCAGAGAAAATTAAAGTTCAATCAAGCTACTATGGAAAATCGGATTGGTATAAAGAAGAAGAACACAAACCGCTTCGAGAATATGGCATGCCGAAAGTTACAGATATTCAGTCAAGCATAGCACAACCTGCTATTATAACCAATAGTTTCGAGATCAAATCAGGCACAATCCATATGATCCAGCACTTGTTACAATTTGGCAGAGCTCCAAATGATGACCTTAACGATCACATCATCAGCTTCTTAAAGATTTGCAGCACGTTCAGATTTAATGGAGTGTCAAAAGATGCAGTAAGACAAAGACTATTCCCATTCACCTTGAAAGATAAAGTTAAAAGTTTGTTGCATTCATTGCCAGCAGGGTCAATAACAACATGGAATGACTTGGCGCAAAAGTTTCTCGCTAAGTTCTTTCCCCCAGCAAAAATGGCAAGAATGCGAGACAAAATCTTATCATTCAGGAAGTTTGATTTCGAATCCTTATATGAGGCTTGGGAGAGATACAAGGATCTATTACGAAAATATCCACATCATGGGCTACCATTGAGGTTGTAAGTGCAAACATTCTACAACAGTCTTAACAGCCAAATAAGGACAAGTATCGATGTCACCGCTGGTGGAGCTCTGAATGCAAAAGGTTGTGAAGAAGGTTATCAGTTATTGGAAAACATGGCTGCCAATAACTATCAGTGGCCTACCAGCAAATTAACTCAACCAAAAGTGGCAAGAGTATATGAATTGGATGTCGTCACAGCTTTATTAGCTCAGGTAACATCACAGATTTCAGCGTTAACGAAAAAAATTGATGCTCTAGGGGTGCAGAATGGTCCAAAAACATAAGTAGTATGCAAATTATGTGCAGGGGCGCATCCACCAGAGCAATGTGCTATTAATACAAAGTCAGTGCAATTTATCAAAAATCCAAGTAGGCAGTCATATGGGGTGAACTCAAATAGTTACAATCCAAGGTGGATAAATCATCCAAATTACTCGTGGAGCAATAATCAAACTCAGCACCAAGCTCAACCACAAGTTCCACGATAACCAGCCCCATCGGGATTTCAACCAAAACAACAGCAGCAACTTCCACCGCAACAAAAGAGACCAGAACTTAAGGAATTATTGGTAAAGTACCTCAAGGATAACAAGGCATGGAAGAACACGCATGATGTGACTTTACGGAATATAGAGAACTAGATTAGGCAATTAGCTATATGTATGAATACTCGCCCTCAAGGAGCATTTCCAAACGAAATAGAAGCAAATCTGAGAGATCGAAAAGAACACTGCAAGGCAATTACTTTAAGAAGTGGGAAAGATCTAAAGGATTCAGCTAAACACAATGCAACTAAGAAGCGGCTTAACGATGAAATCATTAGTTAGCAGGCAGTACAAGAGAAAGAGGCTTCAAATAAAGCAGCCGAAGAGAATAAGTTTATTGAAAAAGTAGAACTTAAAAAACTTGAATCTTATATACCTTGGGTTCCATACCCAAGTAGACTCCACAAGGCTAAGGAGGCCAAGCAGTTTTCAAAATTTCTGGAGGTATTCAAGAAATTACAAATTAATATTCCCTTTACAGAAGAGATAGAAAAAATGCCAAGTTACGCAAAGTTCATGAAGGAGATACTATCAAAGAAAAGAAGGTTGGAAGATTTTGAAATGGTTGCACTCACAGAGGAGTGAAGTACAATTCTACAGAAAAAGTTGTCACCAAAGCTCAAGGATCCAGACAGCTTGACCATACCTTATACCATCAGAACTAAGTTTTTGGTAAATCACTGTACGACTTGGGGGCCAGTATTAATTTAATGCCATTATCCATTTACTCTAAGTTGGGTCTACTAGAAGTAAAGTCGACAAATGTAACTCTCTAGCTAGCAGATTGATCTTTAATATACCCACGGGGGATAGTGAAGGACATATTGGTTAAAGTTGACAAATTCATCTTTCCCGCCGACTTTATAGTACTTGACTTGGAGGAGGACAAGGAAATCCCAATTATACTTGGGCATCCATTTTTAGCTACAGGAAGAACATTGATTGATGTCCAAAAAGGGGAACTCACGATGAGGGTACAAGATCAAGAAGTGACCTTTAATGTGTTCAAAGCAATGTAGTTTCCGAAAGAGGCTGAAGAATGTTTTAAATTCGATGGGGTTAAATCCGCATTAAAGGAATTTTCAGAATTTGATGTACATTGTGATCCACTTGAGACAGCGTTAACACATCCACGTGCAACAGATTTCCCATCTTCGCTAGAATACTTAAACCTATTGAATGCATCACAACCATTTATACCATATGGAAAGTGATTTGAAGAATTAGGTAAATCTGAGAAATTAAATTCACGACTGAAGACATCAATTGAGGAACCTTCAATATTAGAGTTGAAGCCACTACTGAGTCACCTCAAGTATGCCTATCTAGGGGAATCGTCGACTCTACCAATTATCATCTCAACTTTACTCACAGTAGACCAAGAGGATAAATTATTGACAGTGCTTCGAGAGTTTAAAACTGCGATTGGATGGACAATAGCTAATATAAAGGGAATCAGTCCCACATTTTGCATGCACAAATTTTTGTTGGAGGAAGAAGCTAAACCAGTCATGGAACATCAGCGTGAATTGAATTCAATTATGAAGGAGGTGGTCAAAAAGGAAATCATTAAATGGTTAGACGTTGTAATTATCTATCCTATATCAGACAGTTCGTGGGTTAGCTCGGTGCAATATGTTCCCAAGAAGGGAGGAATGACAGTCGTGGCAAACAAAAATTATGAATTGATTCCAACATGGACTGGATGTCTGGTATTCATAGACTACAGAAAATTAAACAAAGCAACTTGCAAAGACCACTTCCATTTACCATTCATTGATCAAATGCTTGACAGATTAGCCGGGCATCAGTTCTACTGCTTACTAGATGGATATTCCTGCTATAATCAAATTGTCATAGCACCAGAAGATCAGGAGAAGACTACTTTTACATGCCCTTATGGAACGTTCACATTTCGAAGCATGTCATTTGGGTTATGCAACTCCCCAGCCAAGTTCCAACGCTACATGATGACTATATTCTCCGACATGGTGGAGAAAAATGTAGAGGTATTCATGGACGATTTTTTAGTATTTAGGGACACATTTGATCTGTGTCTGGCCAATCTAATGTTAGTACTTCAAAGGTGTGTGGACACTAATTTGATCCTTAACTGGGAAAATTACCATTTCATGGTATAAGAAAAGATCATATTAGGCCATCAGGTTTCAGCTGAAGGATTAGAAGTTGATCGAGCAAAAATTGAGACAATTGAACATTTACCTCCTCCAACTTCTGTAAAAGGGATTTGCAATTTCTTAGGCCATGCAAGGTTCTACCGACACTTTATCAAGGACTTCTCCAAAATCACTAAACTAATGTGTGCCTTACTTGAGAAAGATGTGCTATACAAATTTGACTCTAACTGTCTCAAGGTATTCGAGTTGTTGAAACAAAAACTGGTCACTACACCGGTTATCGTTGCACCAGACAAGATTATCCCCTTTGAACTAATGTGTAACGCTAGTGACTATGCTGTGGGGGCAGTTCTAGGCCAACGAAAGGACAAAGTGTTCCATGCAATTAACTATGCAAGCAAAATGTTGAATGACGCGTAAATAAATTACACAACAACAGAGAAAGAACTTCTTACAGTAGTATTTGTGTTTGACAAGTTTTGTGCTTATTTGATCGGTACAAAGGTCATCGTATTCATAAATCACTCGACCATTAAATATCTCATCTCTAAAAAGGATGTCAAACCATGACTAATTCGATGGGTCCTCCTCCTACAAGAATTTGACCTAGAGATTCGAGATAGAAAATGAACTGAAAACCAAATTGTCGATCACTTGTCTCGATTGCAGAATGAAAAACAACTTAAAATCAATAAGAACACAATCAACGAATCCTTTCCTAATGAGCAATTATTTTCATTGGAAACAGAAACCCCTTGGTATGAGGATCATGTGAATTATATTATAAGCGAGGTGATACCCTATGACCTCAGTTTTCAGCAAAAGAAATGCTTCTTGTTTGAGGTGAAAGACTATATGTGGGATGAAACTTTCTTATTCAAACAATGCTCTGATCAAATGATACTAAGATGTGTGACTGAATCAGAAATCAAAGGAATTCTACAACATTGCCACTCGTCCTTGTATGGCAATCATTATGGCGGAGACAGGACAACCACAAAGGTACTCCAATCAGGCTTCTTTTGGCCAACGTTCTTCAAGGATTGTCATGCATTCACCAAAAGATGCGACAGATGCAAAAGAGTGGGGAATATAACAAGTCGCTATGAAATGCCACTAAATACACTGTTGGAAGTCGAATTATTTGACGTATGGGGTATCGACTTCATGGGGCCATTTCCATCATCATTCAATAACAAATATATTTAGTAGCGATGGATTACGTTTCCAAGTGGGTTGAGGCAATACCTTCTGTTAGGAATTGAATATTAAAATTTGATGTTAAAAGTAAATAAATATGCTTATGTGTAAAGTCCTTTAAAGAACATTTGTACAAGGACTTAGATGATAGATCAAAACTGTTAGGTTGATTTGTGCTTAATGTTTATCATTCTATAAATGAATGTACAGAAGAAAAGGTCAAAGTTGTTAGGTTGATCTACTTTGAAGTGTAATAGATAGGCCTCAACAGATTCGTAGTCTGCCAAGCCATCCGAGAGATTGCAGAAGCCAAGGCAGAATCGTCGAGTATCGAGAAAGTTACTTTAGATTCGTAGTATGCTTTGGAGGGCCTCACTCAGAATCGTAGAGTTGATCCAAGCGCCTATCAAGCCAAGTCAAGAATCGTAGTATGCTCTCAGAAGTGTAGAGTTTGCAATACATGCAAGTACAGATCATAATTTACCTATGCTTAAGAGAAATAGTCGTGTTCTCTTTGATCAGGCTGAATCAATCACAAACATAACAAGACACAACGATCACGATCGTAGTGTATTTCTTGTCAGCATCAGAAGCATCAAGCCCTATCCATTTGTTGAATGATAAAATATAACAAATGACGAATGAATTATAGACGTTGAGACTTTTGGGAGTCCCAATGATTCAACACTCATCCTTAGATATATCGAAGAAACGTATCAAAGAAGCTAAGGAAAGCACTGCATGCCTGCTGAAAACATCTTTTTAGGTGTTAGGTGATATAGCAGTCTGCTGTGTCAGTGGGTCAGATGACTCAATGTCTACCTATCAAGGATGAATTCAGAATACATCAAGATCACAAGGCCTAAAGAAACATAAAAATATTAAGCAATCAACAAGGCATAACTAAAAGGGATGCGATCAAAATTATATTTCCCTGCTATATATAATTGTGTTTGATATACATAATGTAAATTATACATGACAAAATGGCTAAGCTAGTCTGTGCAGGAAAATATAAGCACATCTACAAATCAGTGTATATGCGAGCTATCACACCCAACATGGCATCCCTATCAGAAGAAGGAGGTAAAGCTGTGGTCTCCTGTATAAGGGTATCCACACGAGCCAACAGATCTACAACCATCTGCATGGTGACTCTATGCTCATCAATGTACGTGTTCATATCTGTAATCATGCCAATGGTAAGTGACCACACTATGGTACTATCTATGACGGCTACATCCCAGGCAGATATGGTGTTATCCATCTTGGCTGTCACGACATCTCTGGCTGATCTGGCCGCTCAACAACAATGGTATCTCTATGAGCTAATGCCTCGTCTCTCTCTAATAGAGCTACGTCTCTCCCATCAAGAGCAGTCAACAATAAGGATCTAGTCTGATCTCTCTTGAAGGTCATCAGATGATGAATCTACTCAAAGTACTGTGCGGAATACTGGATCCCAATAGTACTAGTACTGGGAGAATCTAAAGGAGATGCTGGCAACCCAGTAAATGGCTCCTCCTCGATGTGGGAATCAATGTCCTCCATGGGCTCTCTATCGTCTGAATCACTACTCAGCAATGTGGATACTGTCGCAACCGATAAAATCTATGTCTCCATCCACGCAGAATACTCTGGCGAATAGCCTAGATGGCTAACAGAGAAAGCAGTTATCTCACGCTGATCACAATATGCATACAATCGGGATCGGTCCTCTGCTGAAAGATGGTGAGAAGCTAAACGCTGACCTAGCGCCCCATCAAAAGGATGAAAATCATGGAACTGGTCAAACTGTGAAATCACGGCCAATGGGTGGTAGGTAGCCATGCCCCTCAAACCAGCTAGAGGAAGATAGTCCATGCCCGTAGCATGAGTAATGAAGCTATAAGGTGAGTTGAGCCATGTACACTGCAGGATGTTAAACGGATCACTAATCTCTGTAAAAAATATCGACCAAGACATAACGTCTGTACACTCCGATGGCTGAAAGGAGTAAGACATAGCTATATCATGGGTAAAGCACTAACCGTGTCGGCAGAAGGTCCCAATCGGTCTCAAGTGTGACATAAACACAACGTACAACAAAACTGAATTGCCTATAAATACACCTACATGGTAAGTGCTGCAAAACATGGCCGACCTCAGCGTCTCCACCACAATCATCGGGATGATGGTACGACCCTCCTTGAGAGCTCTCACTGCCATGATAACACCGATATCCAGCTCATCCATATACCGTGGCATGTACACATATGCCACTATTCACATCAAGAATGCATCCACCCTGGCCAAATGCCACTGGTCCTTTAGTATGGTGAAATCCTCAGAATTCCGAGCATAGCTATCCTCAAAGCCAAATCTGTCAAACAAAAAATGCTGGGATATCACGTGGTCGGATGTGATCTCATCCTGCAAAACCTTACGCCTCAGTTCGGTGAGGGTCATGAACTGTCGACTCATGTCCCCAATAGTCATATGCATGCAAGGTCTGTCGAGTGGTAGCATCGTCAAACGTGTATACTCCTCTAGAGTCAGAGTCAACTCATGGGTCCCAAATCGAAAAACCTACCTCGCCGGTACCCAGTGATCTAGCATGCCCTCCATAAATCCTGCGGGAACCTGAAATATCAAGAGGGTCATAGTATGCTGTAACAGCTGATCTACAATCACCTTGTCTAATGGTGACATACTATTATAGCACGATCTAAGACGTGATGCCACGAATAAGGGTGGAGTATGATCTATGCGGCTGACTGTCGAAGAAGACATTTGTGTGGGTTGTATCATAAGACCATCCATGGGTCAATGCTAAATATCTCTAGACATGCATAAATATGCATAACATGATACATGCATTACAGATAATAGATGGCAATATGATATAGGGAATGAAAAACTGTACATACATTCCTAAGTATATCATCATCTACATACATCATCTCTGTACAGCTAAAAATATAGGGAAATGGGGGTACAAATGCCCTACTACTAATAGAGGCCTATCAAAAGATATAGCGAGAATGTGGCACATCCACCCAATAGCTAACAGAGGCCTATCAAAAGAGATAACGAGAATACACATCAGAAGAAGCCAATGGTGTTAATATCTACATCATCAATCATGTCCACCTGATGTAACTCCTCCTGAGTCACTAGATCTTTATCAACAGGGATGCCATGCCTATACAAAGGAGGTTCTGCACCGGCAAAGCCAAATGGGTCATCTGAAGGGACAGTGCCTGAGCTGGAAGGATTAAACGAATCTGCCTCTGCCAGATCTCTACCCAAATACCAGATAAAGAAATGTGCCCAGTCCAGTCACTAGGTTAAACTATCAATCTGTGTCAAATGAGTCGGATCTCAGACACATAATAGCCAATCCGTCAACATCAAGGATCCTGGAACCATATCCCCCATGAATTGAGTGGCGTAGTTCTGGGCTCTAATAGTACAAGGGGACCACCAAAGCTGGAATATCTCCTGAGTGCAGGGACCCTCTGACAGTGCAAAATCGTCAACACCCAATAATGGGATATCAATGACGGGTGACTGCGACACATGCCAATAATGCCTGGCAGGAGGCAAGATCAGTATACGGATCTCTCTTATGGTGCTCCTAATAGCACGCTCTCCTAAATAGAGCTCCCATCCTCCATCAGTAAAGAGAAGAAATCTATAGGTGGAAATCACGTGCTCGACGCCAGTCGGGTACCCATCCTCAAATCCAATGGCCAAGTGCTCCCCAGAATAGAGAAACCATGTGATGACATCAGTTGTCAACAACTCCAGCTGTAGGCGGCAATGAGTAAAACCCTCAGCTACAGGGACCTCCGCCAGTATAGAATAATGTCATCGCCGTCCTCGTGGATAGATATCTAAACCTAACACAGTCACATGACGCAAACATGGAAGCCTCTTATAGGCCCAAAACTGCCAACACAAAGGCAAACATCTACTATCAGTAAACACTCTTAACATATACATGGGAAATTACAAGAGAAATACTCACCAACAGAAATGGGTAGAATCCTAACCAAGCCTCGATTAAGCCCTGCGAATGCATGCACATGCCTCTGAGGAAATAGGCAAAGGTGTAGGAATCCCAATCAAACTCTCATATACGGTCCACATGTCGCGTGGCACTGATCAAAGCGAGCGACACCATAGAAAAGTTATCTGCTATGAAGCAGCCCCTAATGATCATCAGGAATAATCGCCAAAGAATGTGATCCCTGACTCTGACATCAGCTGGTATGGGCTCACTCAATAGCCCACTCATAGCATCTATGTTCAAAGGATTCGTACGGACAGTCTTGCCCTTGAGCGTCCCGTCTGGAACTCCTAGTAAGGATCTAACGGTAGTCGGGGTAATATATGTCGTGCAAGGCACTGGTGCCCCTCCAAACTCCATACCTGCGATAAACCGCCAATCCATCAACGTCATTATCACCTCACAGTCCAACAAATAGAGAGACTGAGTCTGGTGAAACCAGCGCTCAGACAATGCCCTAAGGTAACCCCAGGGACAGCGGCGGAGAAGGATGAAAAAGAACACCCCAAAGCCCCAGTCGTGCATAATCGCTCTATAGTCAGGATGCAGAGCCTGGTACACAGAGTGAATGCTGAACCAATTCCCTCTACGCTGTGTAAAGCCGGGAACCTACATGAAACACAGATCGACATCAGAATCCTTTACTCCTCATCAATCGGAAAAAAAGAAGATTAAGATCTAACTTTATACCTCGTTGGCATGCAAATACATCGAGGGATGTTGACTCAAATCACCTATAAGCTCTGGGTTTGCCACCTAAATACTCAAGAGGTCCCTACGGGGATCATGTGCAACAAGAACAGGGTCCACAACCGGAACATCCTCCTCCTCATCCTCGACGTTTGGCACATCAACCTAGACTGGACGTATCCCTGCCTCCACCAACTGATGAGGCTGTCTAATAGAACGGGGTCGAGGCACTTCAGAGGCCCTCCTCAGTACACCAGAAGTCGTTCTATGGGAACTACTCGGCTGATCCGGATCCATAATATTTGGACAAAAGTCTCTAAATCACCTTAAAAAGGGTGTGATAATTCTTAACCTGGAGCTTTCTTTTCAAAATGCATTTTATGACTACTTGCATGCATGCATTACTTTAACATACGTCTACAGTAGAGTTAAAATGCATGACTACTCAATGCCTACATTTTGAAATTTTTTGACATAGTCCCCTTTGTAAATAGGACTATCCACATGCACATAGGCATGACTATATGGCCATTCAGTAGCACACCTGCCCATAGTCATATACATACTATATGCATTAAAAAGTCAAAGTCATCATTCCATAAGGATAGTTTAAATACCAGGATTACTTTATATTTTTACCTTTTGCTCATTTGTCCTCAAATAGGATAAGACATAGTAGAAAAAGGTGCCAATTTGACTGTCTCAAAAGCCAAAAAATTTCACTTCATTATGTTCAGCATGGTTTAATACTAGCATTTACTGTGTTGAATAATTTTTATCAAGTCATTTGAGCATACATATTCACTACTATGTGTTTAGATGCATTTAATGTAATAAGTCATTTTTCAATGGATAAAAACTGGAACAGAATACATGCATACGTTAGCAGGACAGTGTTAAACACTTGTATAGTGACAGAATTTACAGAAAGACGCCCAAACTCAGCTCTGTAGAAGAGCTCTCAGATTTCCTTCGCGGCGCAACTTAAAAATGACTTATGAAAGCAACCTGCATGCATTTAGTAGCCACGGTTGGTCACAGGTCCACATACGGCTGCTGCAGGTGTACCTGCGGCTTCCCTATATGGGTCACACCCCTCCGGCTCGGTCCAGTTCGAGTTGCAAAGGAGTTCTCCCAAGCTGAAAAGGCCAAATCAGAATAAAAACGCTACGCGATTGAGAAGAATAACTTACAATCCTGGGTTTCTAAGACTGAACCATGGGTCTGCACATTACTCATTGGTGTTCGCCCAAGTATAGGGTACACTATGCCGATGATCTCAAATGTTACAAGTCACACTCGGCAATACCTTACGCAGGTCCAATGCCGTCAATTCAGGGTCGTCCCTAATTTTCAATCAGTACCCCGGCGGGGGCATCACGCACTCTCAAAAAGAGATCCTCGGCGGGGGCATCACGCATTTCCTTATATCTTTTGATAGGCCTTTGTTAGTAGTAGGGCGTATGTGCCCCATTTCCCTGTATTTTTAGCTGTACAGAGATGATGTATATAGATGATGATATACTTAGGAATGTATGTACATTTTTTCATTCCCTATATCATATTGCCATCTATTATCTGTAATGCATGTATCATGTTATTCATATGTATGTATGTCCAGATATATTCAGCATTGACCCCTGGATGGTCTTATAATATAGCCCACACAGATGTTTTCTTCGATAGTCAGCTGTATAGATCACACCCACCATTATTGGTGGCATATCGTGGTATGATAGTATGTCACCATCAGACAGGGTGATTGTAGATCAGCTGGTGCAGCATACTATGACCCTCTTATATTTTAGGTTCCCGCAGGATTTTTAGAGGGCATGTTGGATCACTAGGTACTGGAGAGGCAGGTTTTCTAGTTTGGGACCCAGGAGCTGACAATGACTCTGGAGGAGTATGCACGTTTGACAATGTTACCACTTGATAAACCTTGCATTCATATGGCTATTAGGGACATGAGTCGACATTTCATGACCTTCACCGGCCTGAGGCGTAGGGTTGTGCAGGATGAGATCACATCTGGCCACGTGATATCCTAATGTTTTCTGACTGACTGATTTGGCTCTGAGGACAGCTATGCTCGTCATTCTGGGGATTTCACCATACTAGAGGACCAGTGGCATTTGGCCAGAGTGGATGCATTCTTGATGTGCATAGTGGCGTATGTGTACATGCCACGATATATGGATGAGCTGGATATCAGTGTTATCATGGCAGTGAGAGCTCTCAAGGAGGGTCATACCATCATTCCAATGATTGTGGTGGAGACGCTAAGGTCGGCAATATTTTGCAGCACTTACACTGTAGGGGTATTCATAGGTAGTTCGGTCATGTTGTACGTGTGGTTTATGTCAAACTTGAGACCGGTTGGGACCTTCCGCTGACACGGGTATTACTTTACCCATGATATAGCTATGTCTTACTTCTTTCAGCCATCGGAGTGTATAGATGTTATGTCTTGGTCAGTATTTTTAGCGGAGATCAGTGATCCGTTTGGCATTCTGTCATGCACATGGCTTAGCTCACCCTATAGCTTTATTTCTCATGTTCCGGGCATGGACTATCTCCCTCTGGATGGTTTAAGCGGAATGACTACCTACCACCCACTGGTCATGATGTCACAGTTTTACCAGTTCCAAGACTTCCATCCTTTTGAGGGGGCGCTAGGTTAGCATTTAGCTTCTCGTCATCTATCAGTAGAGGACCGATCCCAGGTGTATGCATGTTAGGATCAATGTGAGATAGTTGCTTTTTCTATTAGCCATCCGGGTTGTTCGCCAGAGTATTCTACGGGGATGGAGACAGAGACTTTATCTGCCGCGGTAGTATCCACAGTGCCGAGTAGTGATTTAGATGATGGAGAGTCGATGGAGGACATTGATTCCCACATCGAGGAGGAGCATTTACTGGGTTTCCAACATCTCCTTTAGATTTTCCTATCACTAAGCCTTTGTTGTGATCCAAAGATTCAAAGACAAGATGCTTGAAAGCGAGTCTTCATCTGATGACCTTCGAGAGAGATCAGGCTAGAGCCTTGATGTTGACTACTCTTGATGAGAGAGATGCAACTTTATCAGAGAGATACGAGGCATTAGCTCATAGAGATGCTGCTGTTGTTGAACGGGATGAGGCCAGATCCCCCAGAGATGCCATGACAATTAAGAGGGATAGCGCCATATCTTCCCGAGATGTAGCCGTCACAAATAGTACCACCGTGAGGTCCCTTACCACTGACATGATTGCAGAGATGAACACGTACATTAATGAACATAGAGTCACCATACAGATAGCTATAGATCTGTTTGCTCACGTAGATATCTTTGTACAGGAGACCACAGCTTTACCTCCTTCTTCTGAGAGGGATACCATGTTGGACTTGATTGCTCTCATATACACTGATTTATAGATGGGCTTGTATTTTCCTGCACATACTAGCTTAGCCATTTTTTCATTACAGTTTACATTGTGTATATCAAACAACATTATATATATAGCAGGGAAATATATTTTTGATCACTTCCCTTTTAGATATGCCATCCTTTGTGGTTGTCTTACATCTTTTGCATGATCTTCTTGATGTTTTTGTTAGTCGCTTTAACAACACCATTCATCTTTGGACGGTAGATGACGGAGTTAAGGTGTTTGATATGGAATTTGCTACACAACTCTGCCATTATTCTGTTGTTGAGGTTCTTAGCATTGTTTGGCACAATTACCTCTGATGAAAGCAATGATGACTTCTTTGGTTACACTTGGGAATGAGGCTACTTCTACCCATTTGGGGAAGTAGTCAATCATTGTGCATATAAAGTGATGCCCATTACTAGCTTTGGGCTCGATGGGCCCGATCATGTCCATTCCCCACATTGAGAAGGGCTAAGGAGAACTCATATTGTGGAGTTCCCTTGGATGGGCGTGGATGGCATTTCCATGAATTTGGCACTGAAAGCACCTCTTGACGTGATCACCACAGTCAGCCTTGAAGGTAAGCTAGTAATGTCCTATCTTGAGGATCTTCTTAACAAGTAGGGAGCCGCTCACGTGTGGGCCACATACTCCACCATGGACCTCATCCATGAGCCTCTGAGCTTGGCCCTGGTCCAGACATTTGAGGAGACCTAGTCCTGCATCTCCGCTCAGGTAGAATTTCATAGCAAGTTGATGGATCCGCCTCAGCGGGTGTAGATCCATCTTGAAAGTACTCCTTGATATGCTGATACCAAGGGAGTTAGATGGGAGGTAACTCATCTGATACTTCTCCAACATAGTTCCCATAGGCTGGTGCCTTGTGCAGGGCAAAGGTGACGCTTAACATATGTTCATTGTCAGGCATGTGAATCAAGGAGGCCAAAGTTGTTAACGCGTCTGGAAAGTCATTCCTATTATGAGGAATGTGTAAAAAGGAGATCTCTTCGAATTCTGAAGCCATCTGTAAAACTTGCCAATGGTAAGGCATCAAATATAGCTTTTTGGTTTGATAGATTCCCGTAGATTGTTTGACTACCAACTCCAAATCCCTAAAGACAGTTAACCACCGGATGCCCATTGAACGGACAAGTTTTAGCCCCATGAGAGATGACCTTCATACTCACTGTGTGTTGTTGGTGTGACGACAACTACAATTTGACTACGACGGATATCTGCTCCCGCATCTGGGATACTAGAATCGCATCACTCCAGAACCTTCCATATTAACAGCTCCATCGAAATACATTTTCCATGTATGGCATGTATCGTAGTGATGGTGTTGCTGAACTTCCATTACCCTCTCATCGGGGAAATATGTTTCCAAGGGTTTGAAGTCCCTTGAAGGTGTGATGGCCTGTTGATCCGCAATTCGTTGACTTTTGATGGACTTTTGCGTCACGTAGACGATGTCAAATTGTTGTAGGATCAACTGCCATCTGAATAGTCGGCAATTTAACATGGGTTTATTGAACACATACTTGAGAATGGTTGTGTGACCATGGAGGTAGTGTCGTTGTAACCTTGTGGAAGCCCATGCTAAAGCACAACAAGTCATCTCAATCAGAGTGTACTTGTGTTCACTGCTGCTGAATCTTTTGCTGAGGTAGTAGATTGCTCATTCTTGGCCTTTATCGTCTTTTTTTCCCAGCATACAGCCCATGGCATTGTCACTTATGGACAGGTACATGAATAGGGGAACAGCATCCCTGGGTGGTACCAAAATGGGAGCTTTGACTAGCTGCTCTTTGATTGTAAGGAAGGCTTTTTGACACTCATTGTTCCATTTCATGGAGGAGTTCTTCCTTAATATCTTGAAGATGGGCACACAGGTTGCTGTGAGTTGAGAAATAAACCTGCTAATGAATTTGATTCTTCCCAAAAATCCTCGTATTTCCTTCTCTATCTAAGGAATGGGCATTTCCGTGATGGCCTGAATTTTGGTGGGATCCAGCTCAATCCCTTTGTGGCTGACTAGGAATCCTAACACATTGCTTGATTTAACGCCAATGGCGCACTTGGCTAGATTCAACTTCAAGTTGTACTTACGCAACCTGTTGAAGGGCTTTCTGAGATGGTCTAAGTGGTCTTCTTCCCTTCGGGACTTGACAATGATGTCATCAATGTAGATCTTTATCTCTTTGTGCATTAAGTCATGGAAAAGAGCCATTATAGCTCGCTGATAGGTGGCTCTGACATTGATGAGGCCAAATGACAACCGTCTATAGCAAAAGGTTCCTCAAGGCATGATGAAAGCAGTTTTCTCACGATCCTCCTCAGCAACCATAATTTGATGGTACCCCGCAAAGCAATCAGCGAAGGAGTACATGTCGTATTAAGCAGTATTGTCAATGAGAATATGGATAAATGGCACGAGAATGCTATCTTTATGGCAAGCTTTGTTCAGATCCCGGTAATCCATGCAAACTCGAACCTTTCCTCCAGGTTTAGGTATGGGAATGACGTTGGATATCCACTCAGGATATGTGGTCACCATGATAATGCCAGCATGAAATTGTTTCACAATTTCTTTTTTTACCTTTAAACTCCACTCAGGTTTCAATCGCCTGATCTTCTACTTGACTGGCTTGAATCCCTCTTTAATGGGAAGGCGATGAAGGACAATATCAGTGGACAAACCCACCATGTCTTCATGAGACCATGCAAACACATCCTTAAATTGGGTTAGTAGCGTAACCATGTCATTCCTCTAGATTATAGTAATGTCTGAACCAATATTGATTAACTTAGGGCTTTCTAAGGTTCTGAGATTAAAGGAAGTGGTTTGATCAAGGTTGGGTTTAGGTTTGTCTTTGACCAATTCTTTGATCTTCTGAGGCACCTTATTGTCCTCATGTATTTCCATCAAGGTTGAATCCACTTTTCATCAAAGTTACCATCCTTGCGGAGAAGAGGCATCTTATCAGCAAGTACAGGCACATCTAAGTTCAGAGTCCTAAAACAAAATATGCTTTCACTTAGTATATATGAAATTGTTTAATCATACAAAGTGTTAGCATGTACTAACAAAAAACTGGTAATACTGTACAGAAGCAGTTATGATATCTATAGGGCAGAAAGAGTTCCTGCCCACTTTACCCTCGTCGACCAATGCAAAGAGTGATGCTCCAATTATCGAGGGCAAAGTCCTGGTGGACTGTAGTGATGGAGGGGCTGTCATCGTCCTCCTGTTCCCGAATGATGACCATTATGTCTAGGCAATCATCATCTGGGGTGTATCTGTTTGTATGTTCATCATGGACAATGATGCGTATGCCTGACATCATTCTGACAATGTCTTGTTTAATTCTTCGTTCCTCTTTTTCCACTTTGGGATCTAGAACAAAGACTTCCTTCTCCTTTGTCGGTATTAGCTTGGGAAATAACATAGCCATTACGTTGACTGACACTTTTACCGGAGATTGTGCGGACTCATGATCTTCAGGTGAAGATAATCGTCATATGGCTGAAGATGAAGGAATCTGATGATGCTTATGAGGATTCCTATGACTGGAACTGGCAGAATAGCCTAGTCCGGTTGTCTCGGTTAGACTGGACACTTGAATTGGGTGCTTAATACCCTGATGATCTATACCTAGCCCTCGTCCAGGCTGATGACCCAAAGACATCATTTCATGAGTAGCCGACATTACTTCGGCAGAAATCTTGGGTTTGAGAGGTGGCGCCCCAATAGGGTGGGAGTGAGTGTTGCTCACCTCCAGGGCATGAAAACTGACCGGCTCAACTTCTGAATTGAAGCTGATGAGTGGTATATCACTTTATTTAGGACATTCCGGCTCATCATTAACCGTGAGTAGGCTGTCATTAATGATGTATTTCAGTTGTTGATGAAGAGTGGAGGGGACGGTCCCAGCCATATGAATCCACGATCTTCCCAAGAGCAGGTTGTATCCTGAATCTATCTTGAGCATGTGAAAAGATACGCAGAATGTGTGGGGACCAGTCTCGATTGGCAGCTCAATCTCTCCGACCGAATTCCGGCGGGATCCATCAAAAGCTTTAATAATCATATGGCTGCTTCAGATCCGTTTGAGATTGACGTTCATCTTCAGCAAAGTAGCATAAGGACAGCTATTTAGAGACGAAACTCCATCTATCAAGACTCCAATTAGCATGTATCTGGAGGACAAAATCGTAATGTGCAACGGCTTACAATGACATGTCCCTTCGGGTGGTATGTCATCATCACTGAAAGATATCACATTGTTGTTAAAAATGTGATCAACCAAATGTTGAAATTTTTCCACATCCACTGATTTCGACAAGTAGGCTTCTTCCAAAACCTTTAGTAAGATCTTCCCGTGATCCTCGAAAGTTAAAACCAAGTCCAGTATTGAAATTTGATGTGGAGTTTCTCTTTAGCTTAAAACCACCTTGGCTTCATTATCACCCATATTATGGAGGAACTTTTCAATTTTCTCCATGGGAACTTTCCCCTTTTTTTTGATGGCAAGCTTCATCACCCGTTGGCGAAGATACAGTGGATTTTCCTTCGACACTGCAGCAGTTATATGAGAGGTGGATCCTTTAGCTTCTCCATAATTCCATGGGACTTTTTGTAAGCTGATAACATGATATTTTGGCCTGAATGGCAAGTTGATTGGCTCTGGAGCAGCTACTTTCAAAGGATTGTCAACTCCTTTGAGTTGAATTGCTTGTATTGTGAAAGGTTTGACAGTCCCATCAGCCTCAGCGGATATAATTGCTACCAGTCCCTTCCATTTAGTAGGACAAGTATTCTCACTCTCAAATAGCACAGTATCGTCGTCTGCCAATTGTAGGACACCGCTGTCAATTAGATTTTGAATAAGGTGGCGGAGTACCCAACATTCTTTCGTGTTGTGACCGCGAGAATGGGAGTGATATTGACATACTCCATCAGAATTAAATCATCCTAAACGGGGATTAATTGGAGGTAGAAGGGAAGTGATCCTTATTTCATTGATTCACATCTGAAGTATCTCCTCTATAGGTTGGCCCAGGTATGTAAATTCCCTTCTATTGGCAAAATCCCGATGGGCTTTGGCACTTGCTCTATTCGTCACTTTGTCTTTCAGTGTTTCATTATTTGAAGGTGATGAGGGAGTATTCATAAGAAAAGGAAGGAGGCTAGCATACTCCTAGCTGACTAATTGGCGTGTGACTTGATGCTGATAGGTCACCGGTTCTGCCAATTGCTCAATCTGCTTACACAGAGCTTTCATCTTTCGTTCCATTACAAACTGGAACTTTGCATAATCCCATTTGTCAACACCGTCCTTGATGGTCTGGGATGATTCACCGTTAAAATTTGAACTATGTCCACTGCTCCAATTAATCATGTTGACCTCTTCTTCTTTGTGTTGAGGAAGAGGGTTGTTTTGTACGTGAGGTTGATCTACTTTGATGACCACGATCTCACCGTTGTCTATTAAATCTTGGATCTTGTGTTTCAAGGCCTAACAATCTTGAGTTTCATGTAACAACCCCAAAATAGGTCCATTCCATCCAACCCATTCTGAGTCGCCAAATACATGGTACAGAAAAGCACTAAAACTTTATTACAATAATTGTCGTGAAAAATACAACAACACATATGCTGTGAGTTTGGATACAAATATATACCAACTGTTACTCTGGACACCAACTTTGGATAGCACGTCACAATGACACCTTACATAAAGGTATAGTCAAAAACTGTTTTAGAAATTAGAATCTTTGGGAAGTGCACAAGGAAACCTTCGTACATGGGAGGCCATGTTTCTAGGTTATGATAGATATCATATGGCCACATAATTATCCTTGGTTGACCCAATAGACCCAAAAGAAAAATGAGAAGATTACTATCATATTCTTCCCAATGATGAGTCTTCTCTTGACATATCATTATCTCCACTGTCTCTAATTGGGTATTATACTCCAAATAAACACCAGATTATATAGGTAGTGCTGGTAAATATACTCAGCAAGTGGATGAGTACAACCCTGTCTTATGATGACACGAGGTTGTATGTCATTAGACATCTTGTATGATAGTGGCAAAACATCCTTCCAAGTTAAATTCAACTCACACTCAACATCTATAGACCACCGTTCTATTCCCTGTTATTCCCCGCTTGTCACAGCTACACTTTTATTACCTGAAAGGAATTGTGAAGCAAAAAGGGTGAGCACAACTAGCTCAGTAAAGAATATCATGACTAAAGATAAATAAATTATCAATAGCCTTCAACAGTAATAAATCAGAGATATAGAACATATGGTAGATGATAAAACTTTTCAACCATAGTTGCGGTGAACGAAGCGATCCATTAGAAGAGTCAAATAGACCATAAAATCTATTATCTTCTCCATGTTAAAAGTTCATCAACAATGTTTTATCCATGTAACATTAATCAATAATTCTTGTCCACAATCACGTGTATAACTCATAATCGTAATTGTAGTTCTAAATTCCTTTCCTCATCCAGGAGAAAGTTAATTTTCATCACCTAAAACATCAAAGATCATGGTTATACCAAATCATAGTTCCTGTTCATAATCATACTGATAAATTCATCTTTGCACTACGGGCCAAAGATATTCATCAACAGTTCATCTTTGCACTACTGGCCAAAGATATTCAACAACATGTCATCTTTGCACTACAGGCCAAAGATATTCATCAGTTGGTCATGTTCATCTAAACACCTGTTCATCTTCGCATTACTGGCCAAAGATATTCATCAGAAATCATTAATCTTTGCACTACAGGCCATAGATATTCACTTATATCATCATTTAGGACTGAGGGTGATGAAAAATATTTTAAGAAAATGAATCCAGTGAAATAAAATAATAAATATTAAGGATTCGTACTTCAGCTATTCCATGTCCAAAAATATCTCATAAATAATCATAGTTGAGTAAAATTCAAGAATTGTCAAAACATGGATACAATCAAAGCTAGTATCCATAATAGATATTTTGGACGAAAAATAAAAATTTAATTTTTCTGTGAATAGTGTCGTATTCGTGAATAATGTCGTATACATGAATAGTATCGTATACGTGAATAGTAACTCCGACACCAAAAGATAGAAATTTCACAAAAAACATCATCATGCTTCGTGAATAGTACTCGTGAATAGTAACTCGTGAATAGTAACTCATGAATATTAACTCATGAATAGTAACTCCGACATGAAAAAGTTCTAAATTTGATAAAAATTCAAACCAATATTTCGGCATAATGATATTAAAGAAATAATATCATTTATGAAGAAAATAATCTCCCTTACCTCAGAAAGAATAGTACTTCTGACTGGAATACTTGATATAGTGCTAAAAGAACTTGCACTGTATAGCAATACTCGAAGTACTAAAATACTCAAAAAAATACGCTCGATATATAGAGAGAGAAAGAGAGAGAAATCTTTAGTTTCTGGTGTGATTTTGAATTCTAACCTAAGCACCCTATTTATAGGAAAATGCTTAGAACACCAAAGCAGAAAATTTAATAAATTATTAATATATATATTTATATATTAAATTTTCACGCCAACCTTTAAATATTCCAATTCAGCATGTTTGACAGCCTACCAACAATACAAAAAACGTTTTTTATATTTAAAATATTTTAAACTCCAAAAAATCAATTATTTCAGAACTTTGGAACTTCAATAATTCAAAATAAATAGCCCTTTTATCAGAAAATTTAAATCTCGCGAGTTGTTATAGGAAATTTAATTCTCTACAACGTTGTAGAAGAAAGTTTTTCCAAATTCCAAACAAAAATTGACCGAAATCCACATACGGTAGATTTTACATGTTATAATCAAATTTCAGTCAAGAAATGGGTCCACCTACATGTTTAACATGTTTTAAACAACTTTTGCAACAAAAATACTCTTCCTCCTCATATACTCATATATCCCACATTCATTGTAAAAAATATCACCATTATTATATTATAATAATATAATAAAATATTATTTAATCAGAAAAGATAAAATATCGATTTTCAACAATTGTCACTTTAAAAATTTTCTCCATCTATATCCACATAAAATGAATATTTTCCTCATCATATAAATTAATAATTAATTATTCACAAATAATATTCTGAGAATCACAATAATAACAATGACGAAGCGGTTTCGAGAAAGAGGGGCTTTCAATAAGAATTTCTCCTTCTTGGTAGCTTGAATTAGGTGACCAAACCTCTCCTTAGACAGAACTTTCTAGACATTGCCAATAATGTTATCTAATAATATTATTCAGATAATATGAATTATTGCTTTGATAATGGAAAATATTGTGTAGTGACAATTTATTAAAATAACAGTAATATAAAATATCAACGCAACAATTATTGAATCAATAAAATCTTGAAACAGTAATTACTGTAACAATTATTTAGTAGTGTCTTCTTACGTAAGAATCAATAATTCAACAATATTGTACAAAACCGTGTGCTACTGTGCAACAACGCGTATTACTTTACTTTACCCACCGGGTATTCCAATAGTGTTAACGGTAACGATTACGCCGTTATTTATAAAAACTCAAATTTATCGTTTTCTTCATCCGACAGTTATCCATTATGGGGCCCACAAATGGTTGCGCCGTCGTACGAATATTCCCCAGCCGAAAGAATATTCCACAACCAAACGAATATTCCCCGACAGAAAGAATATTTTATAACCACTTGCATATTTTGAAAAAAAAATTCATATATCACCCTTAACTTTAACTTTTATCAATTTAACCATTTACTGAATTGTAATTATAAGAAAAATTGAATAATTTTATTTCATAAAATTCAAGGTCTTACAATCTCCCCTCCTTATGAAATTTCGTCCTTGAAATTTACGTACCTGGTATTTCGAAAAGTTGAGAATACCTTGCTTCAATTTCAGATTATATCTCCCCGGTCATCATGATTTCTCCATTGCTCATCTCCCGTGATAACTTCATTTGGGTTCCTCACTTGTTGGGAAGTCATGACAACCGCTATCCCTTGAACTACTCGGCTTTGACTTGTGGGGCGACATTTGGCGTCATCACTACCGTTGGAATATACTTTTACATATAGGGCATATTCCTCCCTCAACTGCCTCGTCGTACTCCCGATTCATGATCTGAATCATCAATCTTCAATCCATATCAAATTTAGGTTGACTGCTGTGTACAGGGTAATTCAAAACTCGATGTTGGGTTCTCCCAATTGCTTTCCAAAATGAGAAATTCATATCATCTATTTTAGTCTTCTTAGATCGGACATCTCTTTCCACAATATCCACGTGTCGTGTGGCTTTTACCCATGCATCACTCATTCTTACTCGTTCGTTTTTTCTTCTTTCATTTCAGATTCCATCTTTATCATCTTATACTCTGCTTAAAGAATGCTACATTCAAGCATCATATATCGGGTAACCTGAGCTTGAATTGTTGCATCCTTTTGTTCCACGACGCTTTGTCGTTCTTGACTGCTCTTTTAACTCATGAATACGATTTTGAAATTCTATATTTTGATCATATAATACCTCTAATAAACTCTCCTCAGGTACCTCTTCTTCCTCTTCTTCCTCACTCTCATCTGTTACCTCTGCGACTATCTCGGGTGCAACTATCAATTCATCACTCATCACATGGATATCTCTAATTCCTTCTTCGTCTGACATCACATTTTCATGGTTAGTGATTAGTGGTATCCCCACAGTCTCATTCACTCCATTGTTAACATTCTCAGCTATCATTCTCAAATACTGCCATAAAACAAGGGTTAATTAAGCAAATTAACGTATCACATAATATCCGTATATTATAATGACCAACAATTAAGCTTAGGTAGGACACACTTAGCGAAGGATTTACTCATCTCTCCCTCCTAGTTATATTCCCGATCTCCGCCAGAGAGACCATATCCCTAAGCTCGATACCAAATGTAACAACCCCCAAAATAGGTCCATTCCATCCAACCCATTACGAGTCGCCAAATACATGGTACGAGAAAACAACTACAACTTTATTACAACAATTGTCGTGCAAAATACAACAACACATATGTTTGTGAGTTTGGATACAAATATATACCAAGCTGTAACTCTGGACACCAACTTTGGATAACACGTCACAATGACACCTTACATAAAGGTATAGTCAAAAACTATTTTAGAAATTAGAATCTTTGGGAAGTGCTCAAGGAAACATTCGTACATGGGAGGCCATGCTTCTAGGTTATGATAGATATCATATGGCCACAGAATTATCCTTGGTTGACCCAATAGACCCCAAAGAAAAACGAGAAGATTACTATCATATTCTTCCCAATGGTGAGTCTTCTCTTGACATATCATTATCTCCACTGTCTCTAATTGGGTATTATACTCCAAATAAACACCAAGATTATATAGGTAGTGCTTGTAAATATACTCAGCAAGTGGATGAGTACAACCCTGTCTTATGATGACCACGAGGTTGTATGTCATTAGACATCTTGTATGATAGTGGCAAAACACCCTTCCAAGTTAAATTCACCTCACCCTCAATATCTATAGACCACCATTCTATTCCCCTGTTATTCCCCGCTTGTCCCAGCTACACTTTTATTACCTGAAAGGAATTGTGAAGCAAAAGGGTGAGCACAACTAGCTCAGTAAAGAATATCATGACTAAAGATAAATAAATTATCAATAGCCTTCAACAGTAATAAATCAGAGATTTAGAACATATGGTAGATGATAAAACTTTTCAACCATAGTTGCGGTGAACGAAGCGATCCATTAGAAGAGTCGAATAGACCATAAAATCTATTATCTTCTCCATGTTAAAAGTCCATCAACAATGTTTTATCCCTGTAACATTAATCAATAATTCTTGTCCACAATCACGTGTATAACTCATAATCGTAATTGTAGTTCTAAATTCTTTTTCCTCATCCGGGACAAAGTTAATTTTCATCACCGAAACATCAAAGATCATGGTTATACCAAATCACAGTTTCTATTCATAATCATCTTGATAAATTCATCTTTGCACACTCTGGGCCAAAGATATTCATCAACAGATTCATCTTTGCACTCTTGGCCAAAGATATTCAACAACATGTCATCTTTACACTACTGAGCCAAAGATATTCATCGATTGGTCGTGTTCATCTAAACACATGTTCATCTTCGCACTTCTTGGCCAAAGATATTCATCGAAATCATTCATCTTTACTCTGAGGCCAAAGATATTGGTTATATCATCATTTAGGGTGAGGATGATGAAAAATATTTTAAAGAAAACGAATCCAGTGAAACAAAATAATAAATATTAAGGATTCGTACTTCAGCTATTCTATGTCAAAAAATATCTCATAAATAAACATAGTAGAGTAAAATTCATGATCAAAACATGGATACAATCAAAGCTAGTATCCATAATTGATATTTTGGACGAAAAACGAAAATTTAATTTTTTTTGTGAATAGTGACGTATTCGTGAATAGTGTCGTATACGTGAATAGTATCGTATATGTGAATAGTAACTCCGACACCAAAAGATAGAAATTTCACAAAAAACATCATCATGCTTCGTGAATAGTACTCGTGAATAGTAACTCGTGAATAGTAACTCATGAATAGTAACCCCGACATGAAAAAGTTTCAAATTTGATAAAAATTCAAACCAATATTTTGGCATAATGATATTGAAGAAATAATATCATTTATGAAGAAAATAATCTCCCTTACCTTAGAAAGAATAGTACTTCTGACTGGAATACTGGATATAGTGCTAAAAGAACTTGCACCGTATAGCAATACTCGAAGTACTAAAATACTCACAAAAATACGCTCGATATATAGAGAGAAAAGAGAGAAATCTTTAGTTTCTGGTGTGATTTTCAATTCTAACCTAAGCACCCTATTTATAGGAAAATGCTTAGAACACAAAGCGAGAAAATTTAATAAAATAATAATATATATATATTAAATTTTCCGCCAACCTTAAAATATTCAATTCAAGAATGTTTGACAACCCACCAACAACATACAAAAACGTTTTTTATATTTAAAATAATTAAAACTCCAAAAAATCAATTATTTGAACTTGAAACTTCAATAATTCATAATAAATAGCCCTTTTATCGGAAAATTCAAATCTCGCGTGTTTTATAGGAAATTCAATTCTCTACAACTTTGCGAGAAGAAAGTTTTTCCAAATTCAAACAAAAATTGGCCGAAATCCATACGGGCGATTTTACAATTTATAATCAAATTTAGATCAAGAAATGGGTCCACTGACATGTTTAACATGTTTTAAACAACTTTTGCAACAAAAAATACTCTTCCTCCTCATATACTCATATATCCCACATTCATTGTAAAAAATATCACCATTATTATATTATAATAATATAATAAAATATTATTTTATCGAGAAAAGATAAAATATCGATTTTCAACAATTGTCACTTTAAAAATTTTCTCCATCTATATCCACATAAAATGAATATTTTCTCATCATATAAATTAATAATTAATTATTCACAAATAATATTATGAGAATCACAATAATGACAACGAGGCGGTTTCGAGGAAAGAGGGGCTTTCAATAAGAATTTCTCCTTCTTGGTGGCGCAATTAGGTGACCAAACCTCTCCTTAGATGCGAACTTTCTAGACATTGCCAATAATGTTATCTAATAATATTATTGAGATAATATGAATTATTGCTTCGATAATGGAAAATATTGTGTAGTGACAATTATTAAAACAACGATAATATAAAATATCAATATGACAATTATTGAATCAATAAAATCTTTGAGCAATAATTACTATAACAATTATTAGTAGTAGTGCCTTCTTACGTAAGAATCAATAATTCAAAAATATTGTACAAAAAAGCAGGTGTCTTCTTGTGCAACAACGCGTATTACTTTATTTTTACCCACCGGGTATTCCAATAGTGTTAATGGTAACGATTACGTAGATTATTTATAAAAACTCAAATTTATGTTTTTTCTTCATCCAAGCGGTTATCGTTATGGGGCCCACAAATGGTTGCTGCTTGGTAAATGCGAATATTCCCCAAAGAAAGAATATTCCACGACCAAACGAATATTCCCGAAGACGGAAAGAATTTTTTTATAACCACTTGCATATTTTGAAAAAAAATTCATATATCACCCTTAACTTTAACTTTTTATCAATTTAACCATTTACTGAATTGTAATTATAAGAAAAATTGAATACTTTTATTTCATAAAATTCGGGGTCTTACAATCTCCCCTCCTTATGAAATTTCGTCCCCGAAATTTACGTACCTGGTATTTCGAAAAGTTGAGAATACCTTGCTTTCATTTCAGATTCTATCTCCCGGGTCATCATGATTTCTCCATTGCTCATCTCCCGTGATAACTTCATTTGGGTTCCTCACTTGTTGGGAAGTCATGACAACCGCTATCCCTCGAACTACTCGGCTTTGACTTGTCTGGGGCAGCATTTGGCGTCATCACTACCGTTGGAATATACTTTTCTATAGGGCATATTCCTCCCTCAACTGCCTCTTCGTACTCCTGATTCATGATCTGAATCATCAATCTTCGATCCATATCAAATTTAGGTTGACCGCTCTGTATAGGGTAATTTAAAACTCGATGTTGGGTTCTCCCAATTGCTTTCCAAAATGAGAAATTCATATCATCTATTTTAGCCTTCTTAGATCGGACATCTCTTTCCACAATATCCACGTGTCGTGTGGCTTTTACCCATGCATCACTCATTCTTACTCGTTCGGTTTTTCTTCTTTTCATTTCGAGATTCCATCTTTATCATCTTATACTCTGCCAAAGAATGCTTCTGTTCAAGCATCACATATCGGGTAACACAAGCTTGAATTGTTGCATCCTTTTGTTCCACGACCGTCTGTCGTTCTTCAGCCTGCTCTTCTAACTCATGAATACGATTTTGAAATTCTATATTTTGATCATATAATACCTCTAATAAACTCTCCTCAGGTACCTCTTCTTCCTCTTCTTCCTCACTCTCAGCTGTTACCTCTGCGACTATCTCGGGTGCAACTATCAATTCTTCACTCACCACATGGATATCTCTAATTCCTTCTTAGTTTGACATCACATTATCATGGTTAGTGATTAGAGGTATCCCCACAGTCTCATTCACTCCATTGTTAGCATTCTCAAATTTGCCATTCTCAAATCTCGCCATAAAACAAGGGTTAATTAAGCAAATTAACGTATCACATAATATCCAGTATATTATGATGACCAACAATTAAGCTTTAGGTAGGACACACTAGCGAAGGATTTACTCATCTCTCCCCTCCTAGTTATATTCCCCGATCTCCGCTAGAGACCATATCCCTAAGCTCTGATACCAAATGTAACAACCCCAAAATAGGTCCATTCCATCCAACCCATTCTGAGTCGCCAAATACATGGTACAGAAAATAACTACAACTTTATTACAACAATTGTCGTGCAAAATACAACAACACATATGTTGTGAGTTTGGATACAAATATATACCAACTGTAACTCTGGACACCAACTTTGGATAGCACGTCACAATGACACCTTACATAAAGGTATAGTCAAAAACTGTTTTAGAAATTAGAATCTTTGGGAAGTGCTCAAGAAAACATTCGTACATGGGAGGCCATGCTTCTAGGTTATGATAGATATCATATGGCCACAGAATTATCCTTGGTTGACCCAATAGACCCCAAAGAAAAACGAGAAGATTACTATCATATTCTTCCCAATGGTGAGTCTTCTCTTGACATATCATTATCTCCACTGTCTCTAATTGGGTATTATACTCCAAATAAACACCAAGATTATATAGGTAGTGCTTGTAAATATACTCAGCAAGTGGATGAGTACAACCCTATCTTATGATGACACGAGGTTGTATGTCATTAGACATCTTGTATGATAGTGGCAAAACACCCTTCCAAGTTAAATTCACTCACCCTCAACATCTATAGAATTACTAAATGATTCTATTCCCTGTTATTCCTCGCTTGTCCCGCTACACTTTTATTACACGAAAGGAATTGTGAAGTAAAAAGGGTGAGCACAACTAGCTCAGTAAAGAATATCATGACTAAAGATAAATAAATTATCAATAGCCTTCAACAGTAATAAATCAGAGATTTAGAACATATGGTAGATGATAAAACTTTTCAACCATAGTTGCAGCGGAACGAGCAATCCATTAGAAGAGTCAAATAGACCATAAAATCTATTATCTTCTCCATGTTAAAATTCCATCAATAATGTTTTATCCCTGTAACATTAATCAATAATTCTTGTCCACAATCACGTGTATAACTCATAATCGTAATTGTAGTTCTAAATTCCTTTCCTCATCCAGGACAAAGTTAATTTTCATCACCTGAAACATCAAAGATCATGGTTATACCAAATCACAGTTCCTGTTCATAATCATACTGATAAATTCATCTTTGCACTACGGGCCAAAGATATTCATCAACAGTTCATCTTTGCACTACTGGCCAAAGATATTCAACAACATGTCATCTTTACGCTACAGGCCAAAGATATTCATCAGTTGGTCATGTTCATCTAAACACATGTTCATCTTCGCACTTCATCGCCAAAGATATTCATCGAAATCATTCATCTTTGCACTACTGGGCCAAAGATATTCGGTTATATCATCATTTAGGGTGAGGATGATGAAAATATATTTTAATAAAAGCGAATCCGATTGAAACAAAATAATAAATATTAAGGATTCGTACTTCAGCTATTCCATGTCCAAAAATACCTCATAAATAATCATAGTGGAGTAAAATTCAAGAATGATCAAAACATGGATACAATCAAAGCTAGTATCCATAATAGAGATATTTGGACGAAAAATGAAAATTTAATTTTTACGTGAAATAGTCTTCGTATTCGTGAATAGTTAAGGTCATATACGTGAATGAATAGTGTCAGTATACGTGAATAGTAACTCAGACACCAAAAGATAGAAATTTCAAAAAAATCATCATCACGTGAATAGTACTTCGTGAATAATAACTCGTGAATAGTAACTTCATGAATAGTAACTCATGAATAGTAACTCGTGAATAGTAACCAGTAAAGACATGAAAAAGTTCTAAATTTGATAAAAATTCAAACCAATATTTTGGCATAATGATATTGAAGAAATAATATCATTTATGAAGAAAATAATCTCCTTACTCGAAAGAAAGAATAGTACTTACATTTGGAATACTGGATATAGTGCTAAAAGAACTTGCACCGTATAGCAATACTCGAAGTACTAAAATACTCACAAAAATACGCTCGATATATAGAGAGAGAAAGAGAGAGAAATCTTTAGTTTCTGATGTGATTTTCAATTCTAACATAAGCACCCCATTTATAGGAAAATGCTTAGAACACCAAAGTAGAAAATTTAATAAATTAATAATATATATATTAAATTTTCACGCCAACCTTTAAATATTCCAAATCAGAATGTTTGACAACCCACCAACAATACAAAAAACGTTTTTTATATTTAAAATATTTTAAACTCCAAAAAATCAATTATTTCAGAACTTCGAAACTTCAATAATTCATAATAAATATCCCTTTTATCAGAAAATTCGAATCTTGCGAAATCTTATAGGAAACTCAATTCTCTACAATTTTGCAGAAGAAAGTTTTTCCAAATTCCAACATAAATTGGTAAAGAAATCCACACGCAAGCGATTTTACATGTTTATAATCAAATTTCGGTCAAGAAATGGGTCCACCAACATGTTTAACATGTTTTAAACAACTTTTGCAAAAAATACTCTTCCTCCTCATATACTCATATATCCCACATTCATTGTAAAAAATATCACCATTATTATATTATAATAATATAATAAAATATTATTTTATCGAAAAAAGATAAAATATCGATTTTCAACAATTGTCACTTTAAAAATTTTCTTCATCTATATCCACATAAAATGAATATTTTCCTCATCATATAAATCAATAATTAATTATTCACAAATAATATTACGAGAATCACAATAATGAATGACGAGGCGGTTCCAAGGAAGAGGGGCTTTCAATAAGAATTTCTCCTTCTTTGGCCTTGATTAGGTGACCAAACCTCTCCTTAGAGCGAGAACTTTCTAGACATTGCCAATAATGTTATCTAATAATATTATTAGGATAATATGAATTATTACTTCGATAATGGAAAATCTTGTGTAGTGACAATTATTAAAATAACAGTAATATAAAATATCAATGCAGCAATTATTGAATCAATAAAATACTAAACAGTAATTACTGTAACAATTATTGTGTAGTGCCTTCTTACGTAAGAATCAATAATTCAATAATAGTGTGCCAAACCGTGTGCTACTGTGCAACAACGCGTATTACTTTACTTTACCCACCGGGTATTCCAACAGTGTTAACGGTAACGATTACGTCGTTATTTATAAAAACTCAAATTTATCATTTTCTTCATCTGACAGTTATCCGTTATGGTGCCCACAAATGGTTGCACCGTTGTACGAATATTCCCCAACAGAAAGAATATTCCACGACCAAACGAATATTTCCCGACAGAAAGAACATTTTATAACCACTTGCATATTTTGAAAAAAAATATTCATATATCACCCTTAACTTTAACTTTTATCAATTTAACTATTTACTGAATTGTAATTATAAGAAAAATTGAATACTTTTATTTCATAAGGTTTTAATTTGGTGGGAAGATACGTAAATGGATCTTTGAGTTGTCTAATCAGGTATACCAAGAACAGGCTTCTCCAGTCAGACTCTTTTGGAACAGCTACATTTTGAGCTTCACGTCATCTGTATAAGATCCAAGTTCTCCAATGAACACCTTCAAATGTGTGTAAGGATCTCCTAACCCGTCATACTTTTCGAAGTCAGGAGTTTTGAACTTCTCTGGTTAATGAACACCAGGGAATATACAAAAATCAGTATATGAGACACTTTCGCGTGCTCCAATTCCTTTGATAGAATGAAGGGTTTCTTCCATTTGAAGGACCTTTTTCCTGATATCACCGGTGTCTGGATCTCCTTTGAGATGGGTGTTTTTAATGTTTGTCTCTGGTAATCAACTGAAATTCAGGATTTATTTTATCTGAAACTTGGATTCCTCCATGTGAAGAGGATTCTGGATGTATGGGCATTTTTGGGCCCTGAGTAGACTGATGTAATTCATTAAGCAGAACAACTAAATCTGTAATCTATTTACTTAATCCATTAAATTCTTCGTGGGAAACGGGATTAGACTGGTCAGATAAAGACATGATTGGTTATAGGCTCGTGGCCTTTTTGGACTTTGAATGGGTAATAGGTCCGATTGTTTTCCTACAAAAGACTTGCATAGTTTAGTCTTTAGGGAATGTGTAAATTTTTACATGCTATGTGATGTATCTGTTCTAGGAATATTGCAACGACCGAGAAATTCGGATCCTTTGTAAAATACTTGAACGAATTAATTAAAGAATAAAATAATATTATTTGTTATTATGTGTTAATAAGATGTATGTCGCTCTATAACCTAGAAACGTTGGAACATCGTAGTATTTGAACCACGTGAATTAATTAAAGTGTTTGAATTTCCAAGACGAAAATAAAAGTTTTCCGAGAAAGTTTACGAAAAAACTATTCACCGTTTATCGTTCAAGAATTATTTTTGAACTTCCGGGAAATACGTAACGTTATAATATCAAGGCGAGATGGATTATATAATAATAATCTAAGTATGCAAAACGGAATAATTCGCATGCGGACTTAAATTGAGAATGTAGGTATTAAAACCTAATGAAATGAATTAATGTAACTTTGTATGAAATATAAGTCCAATACGATTAAGGTGTAAACATATGTGGGATTTATATTAAGCCCAAGTGATTAATAAAATGAAGTCCAAACTAATTAATGCAAGCCCAAAAGATAAATTTATTAGATTAAGAGCTAAGCCCAAAGGGTGATCCACTAGTTAAATAGGATCCATGGGGTAACCCATGGGTGTAGTAGTGGGCAAGAGCTTTATGTGATGCCCAAGTACTCTATGTGATGATCAAGTGTTGTGTTGAGCAAGAAATATGAGTGGCTAGCAAGATTACTTAGTGATTAAATAGATGAATAGTAAGGAGGTTAGTTGAGGAGGTGAGGTGATTAATGACTAATATGCCCTCACCTTGGCTCTTGATAAGTAGGTTTTATACCTACTTATTCGGTATCTGTTACTTGAATTAGTTGCTTAATCTCATGTTTCTTAGTTACTTTTCATGCATTTTGTGTTCGTTTTGTAGTTTATATGCTTAGGAGATGAAATCGCAAAGAATTAGTATGAAATCACAAAGAAAAGAAAATCCAAACATCGTTAGGGATTTCATGTTCTTGGCTTAGAACTTGGATTACATTGTAGAGCTTCTTCTTAGCTTTCCAGAACATCTTGAATCATTACAATCGGAGTTCGGATGCAAGAGTTATGATCTTTGTACCAACGAACGTCGAACGTCGCTGTTTTGGGTGACTATTTGCATAGCAGTCACTTCCAGCCCAATTTCGACCTTCATCCATTCGTTATTTCTCAATTCTCAAAGAATGAAAGTTGTATAGGTCATCGATATCTTCGAATAGGTGGCAGGCCTCGTAACTTTTCCCGGATCAAATATTATGGCCGTTTTCCCAAAGGACGTCAGAGCAGAAAATTTTCCTTCATAAAACCGCAGCCGGGGTGGGCATGCAAGTCACAAGACAGGCCCCTAGCCCGCCGGGGCAGGGGTAGCCCAGAAAATGCGCGAAAAATACGAATTTTGGTCCAATTTAAGTCCGGAAATGATTGTTTCGATCCGATTGACACAAAGACTTCCAAGAGAACTTCCAAGAGGACTTAAAGACATATGAAGAGACTTATATAAGGTGGAGAATCACAAGGATTAGGGAGATTAGAGAATAGATAGATGATTCCATTAGATTAGATTAGAGTAAATTAGATCAAAACACTAGTTCTAATTAGATTTGGAGATTGAAGCAACTTGAAGACCATTGATGATCAAGAGCAGGAGCTTGAGGAAGATGGAGATTTGATGACAACAGATTTATTCTTTACTCTACTCTTATTTTTATCTTTTAATGTTATTTCAAGTGTGGATTCTTGGTTTTAATTCAATGAACTAATTCTTTGTTTGAGATGTCAATTGATCTTATTTTGTAGTTTATTTTAATATGCTTCGCTATCAATTATTATGTTCTATTGTGAGGATTGTCTATTGTAATTCAGACTTAATTGTTTAATTGATTGGCCATCAATTACCGTGATAATCTATATGAACTCAAGAGATAATGTATTGATTTAGATCTTATCATGATAGCATGTGTCATGAATTTTGTCAATAGCAGATTTTTGATTATTGTTAAGGTAGAGATATGCTTAACATCGCATGTAATCGGATAGAGAACTTATTCTTCAACCTTCCTCAATTGTAATTCACATAGAGATATAGTGGGTTAGTTGATTAAGGTGTTTAACGGATTTTTATCTTAATTGTGGATTGACGTTAATATGGGTATTATGCATCGAGAGGTGGTTTTATCTGCTTTAGTGTTCTTGATTAACAATTCAGGATAGAGAATAATTTATGAGAAGTGTGTTAACTTAAATGAAGCAATAAATGAAGTTGTGATCTTAAATCTCCGTTATCTTAATTTAACTAGTGGTATTTAATAGTAGTTTAATTTATATAATTTGAAATTCATTCGTTTAAATAAGATTGAGTTGGTTACGGGTTAGTACTTGGTGATTTTTGTTAAATAATTCTCTGTGGGAACGATACTCTACTCATCACTTTATTACTTGTTGACCACGTATACTTGCGTGTTGTGCGTATATAGATTTTACCCAACAGCTCTCCTATAAATAGAAGAAGTTGCTAGACATTTTTCATTGTTCAAGTTTCACTCTCTCACAAATAACTTAATTGTTAGAGCAAATAAGCACTTTGAGCTTAACCTTTCATTAGTAGATTTCCAAAGCAAGAGAAATAATCTTCAAAGGTAATTAATCTTGTCTCTTTTGTCTCTATCATGGTAGGTTGATAAGAGAAGTGTAAACTAATGAACTTAGATGTTAAGAACATAAGAGAAGTTGATAAGTAATAGAACTAAGCCGAAGAAGTTATGAATAAGTAACTTGAATCTAAATAAGTTATGAACTTATGGAATACACATATGAGATGGTCATATGATTAACTTAAGAAGTTGTCTGAATAATAAGATATAAGCATGTACCTTGAATGACTTAATTAAGAGTAAGTCATAAGGAAATGAAAGTCTTGTATTGTATATTTTGTTAAGTTATGAACTTATAAGAAATAAGCCATACCCTAAATTGAATATAAGTTGTTGTACCATGTAAGTTGAGATGTCTAGATAATGAAATAATTGTATTTGGTAGGATGAACAAATCACTAATAATGGAATTTTGCCGGAATTAACACGATTGGACGATAAACGTCGAATTCGTGAAATTCTCGGAATGGAAGTCGTATTTTGTATTTGAACTCGGAAACGTTGGTTTTCGATGGAGACAAGTCATATTTGGCATTATAGAGTTGCAGACTCAAAAATGGTCAGATTTCGACTTAGAACGAAGAAACGAGCGTTGAACGTTCACGAACGTTTATCGTTTTCGTTAAAAATGGACTAATAGGTGAAATTTTAGCAAACAAAGTTGAATAGATAAAATTCTTGCAAGAACACATAGAGTAGGTGATTTGTGAACCGTAGGCTCTTGAACGAGCAAATTCGAACTTATAACGAAGAAGTTACAAGTCCGGGAATCTCACCATTTGAAAAATCTGTCAAAAGTTTTCGAGGCTCGAGTCGCTTGCCATGCACGTGACTCTAAGCCAATTAGCTGGCGCCAAAATGAGCCTCACCATCGAAACTCGTGCGCCAATGGCAATGACAGATAACAAAGGGACTCATGGGTGCAGTCACGTGAGTCCGTTTTTAAAGGCAATAATGGTGATGCCTTGTGACACAAGAGAAATAGTTAGTCTTGCATGGCGCCAGTCTCATAACTTAGATAATGAAAGAAGTTTACATGTTGAGTATTCTGATTAATTGATGAACAATTAAATAAGGATCTTAATGAAACATTGTTAAGACATAATTAAGCCTTAAGTATGCACACTTAGGGTTAAAGTAAGTCAATTACATATGAACGTAAGAATGACGTAACGGAACGCCGGAACCACTAAATAACAAATCTAATACGTATTTAGATTGAGAAGAAGGGTAAGATTCTTTAGGAACCATGTATGTTTATTCATGACCTAATATGCTATGTGATGTTGTTATCTACTGTAGAGACATAAAGACTTAATGTGCACGTGTTATAAACTATAGCAGACGCTAAAGGCAAGTACTCTAACCCTTGTTCCAGTTCGATTTGGACAAGTCTGTGATTCATGTATTCTTCGCATGAGTTAATGTTTGAGGAAGTCAAAGCCAATTCTTTCGGTTAGACGTATGCTATGTTATTCTATCAAGTGTTGATAAGGATTTACCAAATTAATATTGTTGTGGTTTTCAAAAGTAGACTGAGTATGCTAAATTGTTTTGTCGTCAAACGACAGGCATGTGAGCTTGCCACAACTTAAAAGTATACATGTTTAATGAATTTAGTGTTGATCAACATATAGTACTATAGGCTGATCACCTAGACATGCTCATAAGCTATGCCAGACTTACGGACTTAGTGCCGGGACTTCCTTTTCAAAGTACTTATGAAATACTCACGGTCTTTAACCGGAATTGATGTTTTACTGAATATTGTTGTTATAAAATGTTTTGAATGAAAAGAAGTGTTATTTTGAATTATCGATAGTACTTCATAACTATTGTTCAGTTATTGAAGATATTTGATTCCTATGTTTCAAGCATGCTATTTTACTAGAATTGATGTACTTGCTGAGCTAGTTAGGCTCATTCTTGTTGAACCATATGAATGCAGCTAAGACCGAACGGACCGATGAATCCGGCAAGGATATAGGGAAGGCGAAGGCGCACCCGTAGATTACATATGTAATAGTATAGGTTTTGTAAGAATAATATTTGATATTATGACAAAGACAAATGTTTTGGTTGTAAAGAACCAGGGGAATGTAAATATTCTTTTTATATATATAAGACATATCCGTTCTTTTGAGGTATTTCAATTTAATGTATATGTGAACTGTAGCACCGTGTAGTACCATCTGTAGGGTTGGAAGATACCCGGATTTGGGGGCGTCACAGGTTGGTTTCAAAGCATTATGTTATAAAACTTAAGGGGAAAAATAAAACCTCAAGTCATAACCTTAAGAAAAGTCAAAGAATAAAAGATGGAAATTAACCATATAAAAATGCATTATATATGTTATGTGTTTTTATTATTCTACTAACGTGTACTAATCAAACTTTTGTGTTGTTGTAGATGTCAGGAGAAATAGAGACGTATAGGTAGTCAGTGAAGAATCGGTTAATCAGGTAGAGATTATACCGAGCCCCATAGCAGCAGATCCCGAGATAGTGGTGGTTGAGTCTGGAGACTCAGAAAGTTTAGATCTCATATCAGTGTTTGACGACATTATAGAAGAAGAAGTGGAGGTAGTGTCCTTCAACCCCGTAGCAATAGCAGCAGAGATGGCTCCAAGGGAGTCAATGATGTCGTTATTAATGTCAGTGCTAGATAGGAACATCCACTATTGTCAGGAGGTTAAGGAGCTGAAGGCAGAGCTCTAAGCGGTTATAGAAGACAAGACGGACATGTAGTCCATGTGGGAACAGGAGCATGATGAAAGGGTTTTGGCTAAGGACAAGGTCCATGAGCTGAAACAGGAGGTCTTTATGCTCAGGGGGGAGCTAAAGACAAAAAAGCAGAAGATAGGGAGAATATCCTATATCCAAAGGAATTCTCATGAGGATTTCCAACTATAAGTAGCTGGTTATCCCATAGAGACAGGGCAGACACGGCATACTATCAGCCGTGATATTATTGTCGGTCTTGCCAAGGCGGATTTTGAGAATGCCTTAAGGAAAATGTGATCTAGTAGTGGCTGGAGTAGTTAGATATGTACATATTTTTTTGTATCTAGTATTGACGTAAAACCCTCTTTTGTATAATCAAGGGTAGTCTTTTGTAAATCCCAATTTTTGGAAAGTAACTGCGGGAAAGTAATGTATTCAACTTAGGCTGTGTAATGTAACCGATGTAGTATTATACTACAATGAATTAATATAAGCTTTCTTTTTCGAAAAAAAAATGGTGTGTAATGTATGTTTAAGTTATTGTTTAACATTGAATAGTAACTAACTGACAGGAAATGAATAATAACGAAATATGTGTTTATTGTAACAGCAAAATGCCACCAAGAAGAGTACCACGTAATTAAGGTGCGAACACAAACCAACCAGAGAGAGGTCCGGTTAACCCCATGCAGGAGTTCGTAAATCTATTAAACGCAATATTTAATAGAACTAGGGCTAATATTCTCGTAAATCCTGGTGTAGTACGTGCTACTACATTTAAGGACTTTAAGAGTGTGGGTCTGCCGGAGTTCAAAGGAACTACGGACCCTATCGAAGCACAAACGTGGGTAAAGGAAATAGAGAAGGCATTTTTGATAACAAATGTCGACGAGGCCTAGAAGGTTGCCTTTGTAACCTACATGATGAAGGGAGAGGCCAACTTTTGGTGGGAGGCCAATCAGGCTAGAGCTGGGATAGATGTGATAACGTGGGTGAGGTTCAAGGAAATATTATACGAGAACTACTTTCCCACGAGCATGTATGGAAGGATGGAGATGTAGTTTTTGGAGTTGAAGCAAGGGGACATGACGGTTCCCCAATACGCCGCCAAGTTTGATGAACTAACAAGGTTCGCTCCACACCAAGTGGATACCGAGGTGAGGAAAACTCGACGGTTCGAGCAGGGCTTCAAACCCTGGCTCTACAACCGTATTTCGGTGTTCCAAAGTAATTCCTTTGGAATCGTTTTAGAGAAGGCAATAATTGCCGAAGGTGGTAGCGAGGCGTTGAGCCAATACCACAAGGATAAAGAAATAAAGGTGAAGGTGGACGAGGGAGTAAAGAACGAGGGTGCCAGCGGGAGTGGCGAAGGTTATAAGAGGAAGGTAGTTAGCTCTGGGAATACCGGAGTGAAATAAGGAGACCCGAAGAGGAGGATGGAGGCCTGCAAGACCTGCGAAAAGACTCACTTAGGAGTCTGTCTCAAAGGTAAGGCCGTGTGTTACAACTGTGGACAGGAGGGACACATTACGCCTAACTGTCCAAGTCTGAAGAAGAACCATGGATGCTTTGTGTGAGGGTCAACTGACCACAAGGCAAAGAACTGCCCAAAGAAGGGGATGAATGGGAATAAGGGCACCAATTGTGGTAAGTTAACTATTGGGGGTCCAGCGCAACCGGGTAGGCCGATGGTCCGTACCTTTAACATGACCGTCCAAGACGCGATGTCCTCGGGGGACATAGTCGCGGGTATTATTTCGATCAACGACTTAAATGTATACGTGATATTTGACTCGGGTGCTACTTGTTCGTTTATTGCATGTGATTTTGCTAGACGATTAGGATTACTTCCCGAAAAATATCATATATAAATAGAATATATGATATTTTATTTAAAAGATTTTGCTTTAAATATGGACCGTCAGATTAAAGTAAATCAATCTGGACCGTTCATGGATTAATTACTATGCATTCTATTTTCTTATAAATTGAAGCTCATTCCTTCATTATTTTCTTACGAATTCACTGAAACTCTAGAGAGAGAGAAATTATAGAGAGAAAGAGGAAGAGTATTTTGGTACTTCACTACTTTGATATCCAGTGTCTTTTACGGTAAGGGGTATTATTTGTTGTACTCGTAAGGGGTGTTATTCTTTCTTATTCATGATGAGAACTTCTGTTATTCCATTCATTATTATTCTGTTGGAATAACCTGTAAAAGTGGTATACCCTATACATAACCTGTATATGCGGCATACCCTATACTTGGTGAAATCCTTATGTTATTCCATTCTTATTTATTCTGTTGGAATAACCTGTATACGCCGAATCCCCTATACTTGGTGATCTTCTTACGTTATTCCATTCTTTATTATTCATTTGGAATATCCTCGTCGTGTGTTTTACAAGGACTGGTTCCATTGTTTATTATTCAAACATTTATTATTCATTTGGATCATCACATGCCGGTGTGAATTTCACTTGACTGGTTCCGTTATTATTATTATTCATTGGAATAACTTTGTTATATCTGAGCAATCGCATGTATGGTGAATTCTATTGTTATTCCATTCTTTATTATACCCGGTTGGTTAAAACTTTGACTTCTATACTCCATGAAATTAGTAGAATATCCTTGATATTTGCGTTTCATCCGAGATCTTTTCATGGAAACATTCTTACGATCATTCTTGAATTTTACTCTACAAAAGCAAGTATCTTGTTGACAATTTGGACATTACTAATTCTCGGATAAAATAATTCTTGAACTTGTTTTATTGAATTATTATGTCATTGTCATCATCCTCATGATATATTATGTTATCTTTGGCTTACGTGCATAGATGAACTTAGTATGATTATGACCGAGGATCATTCGGTATAATCATGGCTTGTTATAAATGATGTGATAAAAGTCCTCGGTGGCTGTAATGCGTTGATGGATAGTTTTTGGTATGATTATGACCGAGGTGGTGATTTTTGAGTATAGTCATGACCATTGATAATTTGATGAAAATCCTTGACTAGTGGTGCGAGGGATGATTAGATATTGTGGTTTATTCATTAAAGCTGAGTCTTAGTGATAAAAAATTTATGATAACCTTTTAAAACCTAAAGGATAGTAGACTTTATTTTCTACTTGACTCTTTTAATGGATTGCATATTCATTTATGATTAAACTTGTTGTCTATTGTATTTTATCGGTTTAACATCTTTGTTGAAGGCTAATGATAATTTATTCGCATTATCTTAGTCATAATATTTCTTCTTTGGGCTAGTTGAGCTCACCCTTTCTTTCTTTGTTCTCTTTGAAATGAGAACATAAGCGGGACGAGTCTGGGAAGCGGAGTAATGGTCCGAGGATAGCATTAGTAGTCCTCACTATTCTATGAAATAGTGTGATAATAGTTGTAATGAGGACTCCTTTTGAGTTTGTATAATATATAGTAGACAATATTTGTATTCAAACTCACAGATTATGTCGTATTGTATACTACGCAGTTATATTAGTAAGTTGTATTTGAATTTATGTACCATGTAAGTGGCGACCCAAGATGGGTGACGATACCTAATTTTGGGGGCGCCACGGTTGGTATCGAGCTTTAGGATATGATCCACGGCTAAGATGTGAGACTAGAACTAGGAGGGAGAAATAGGGAATTCCTTCGCTAGTTTGACCTACCTAAGTTTATTTGGTATTTGATTGGTCGGTCAGAGTATAGTGATAATATGTTGTATGTCAATTAACCCTTATTTTGTGGCAGTGTTTGAAAATGGCATCCGAGAATGTTGAGAATAGCAATGGAGCACGTGAGAGACCTGTTGATTCTCCACGGATCAATAATCGGAGACAATGTGCAAACAAGTATGGCGATAATCCTCCCGTAAACAACAACACGATCAATTGATTTAACGCAGCGGAACGTTTAAGAGGTTTTAGAATTCATGCAACATCAAAGTAGAGAGCGACTTACATCAAAACGTAGGTGGAAACACGGAAAACTCTCGGGCGGTCACCGCTAAACAATTCAAGGAGCTGGGACCACCGGAGTTTAAGGAGTGCCAAAACCACTTACGGCGGAAGCATGTATAAAGCAGATTACAAGATATTTGATGTCTTGGGATGCTTCGAGAGCAAAAGGTTCCTTCACGCCTTTATATTCTTGTGAGTGGCAGATTCTTGGTGGGAATCGGAAACGACGTACTCAACTTTCAGATCTTGAAGATATCTTGGGAGAAGTTCCAGAGGTCATTCAACGACAAATACTTTTCCGAAAGTATTCGCCACATGAAGGAGGTGGAGTTTATCAAGTTGGAACAAAACAATATGGACCGTGTCGCAATACGAGGCAAAATTTGCGAGTTATCACGATTTTCGTCCCACTTGGTGAATAATGAAGAGAGAATGACGCGAATGTTTTTAAGAGGTTTGAAGTCAGGAGATACGTCAACATCTTATTTCTCATAAACCGTGTTTGTATTGAGATGTTGTAAATAGGGCTCGATTAGTGGAGAGCGCGATAACGAGTCAACTTAACTAAAAGAGAGCGGCGCAAAATTATAATACCAATGAGAGTAGTCATCAAGCGGTGACAACAAGCGTGGAGGAATCAACAGTTAGATATGGTAACCACTTCGGTGGTAATCGAGGCCAAAACAATAAGAATGGACATTTCAAGAAAAGGAGACTCAACGATGATGGAAAGGCGTCAAAGACCAAAGACCCGTTGTTAAGGAAGGAGAAAGACCACCCATCATATGCTTCAAATGCGGAGGAGAGGGACACATCGATCCGAAGCTGCGCCATGCCGATCAAAGCATGTTATAATTGTGGAAGAGAAGGTCACTTAGCTCGATTTTGTCGCCATCAAGACAAATTCAACTAGGATGGAGGCACCAAAGGTACGTCCTAGACAAACCAAAGCCCGTAGTAGTTTAAGAGAGCGTTTTTTCTCGTGACGAGGACTGAATAAAATTATCACGGGTAAGTTAATCATAAGCTCTTGCGAAGTCTATATCGTGTTAGATACTAGTTCTACCCACTCTTTTATTTCACCTAGTTGTGTTCAACGCGTTTAAATTTGACTCAGAAGAAGTTAAACTTTGACTTATTGGTTGAAACTTCGTTAAGTAGGAGCCTTCGTTATCGCTACTATTTTTAAATCTTGTTTGATTCAAATAAACACTTTCACGTTAATTCGTCGATCTTATCTTTTTGAAAACACTTGCCTTTGATGTGATTTTAGGAATCAATTGGTTAACTACTCATCATGCTTTTCGTAAGGTTGTTAGCTTTTATATTCATAACCAACTTTGTTATGCGAATTCAAGTAACCAAACTACTAAAGTCAATCATTGTCATATCAAGCCATAAGTAAAGAGCCCGATCCTTTCGTTGTTGACTTCCTTGTGTGGAATGCAAAAGCCGGACTTTCTCGTAGGTGACGTCGTGATTGAAGATGGCAAGTTGATAGGTATCATTGTGAGGTGCTATCGGGTTAAGGGATAGAAGTCACAGTTGGTATTAATGTGACGTACTATCCAAGTCTTGGAGAGTAATGTGATTTTGAATGATATTTCTATCATTAATAAATTTCTTGGCGTATTCTTGAAGACTTCTTAGCCTACCCTAGAGTGTGAAATCGAATTTTGTATTGACCCCAGTACAAAACCCATTTCTTAAACCCTCAAATATTTCTTCAACTAAAATGAACAGTTTACGTGGTTTATGATGAAAGTCGTAATAAAAGCATTGGACTAATAAAAATCATGGGTATTCGTGGTATTAGTAAGTGTTATGATGAGTTATGTTGGTTAGCATGTGAAAACATGAAAGTTTCTTAGAAATCACAAAGAGTTGAAAATCAGATTTTGGTGAAAAACGTAACATGAAATTCAATTGACCATATCTCCTATTATATTTTGAATTTTTGAGTGTGGTCAAGTCCTAGAGTTAGATCTATGAGTTACCTAACTAATCCAAGTGGAATTACTGGAAAAGGTGTTGTAGATTTTTGGTGGACTGATTTTAGCAAAGGAGTGCAAAGCTGCAAAAACAAGAAAAAGTTCTTTGCCATGATTTTAGAGGGCTGTTTCGGCCACTTAAATTATGAGAAAATTCTGGCCTTTTGAGACATAAAGGTACATGGTATAAAGTACCTCCTGTCCAAAAATGAGCTCATTTCGACTTAAAATGAGCAAGTTATGACTATTTCAATATTTAGGTTTTTCCGATTTAAAAACGCTATAACCCGAGTTCTATAACTCCGATGACCATGAAATTTAAACTGGAAGCTCACGTTAATATGTGTAAGGTCCTGCCAAGATTTGGGAATTTGTGGAGTTAAACTTGAGGTAGCTAATTTCTTAAGGAATTAATTAGAAATTGATTTTTGAAAAATAGTAAATAAATTTTAAAAATTCCGAGAAAAATATATTTTCATTATGAGACTATATTATGCTAAATCCCAGAAAAAAAATATTTTGGGACTGATTTGGTATTTTTCATGAAAATAGTTTAATTACGAACATATATGAGTTAAATATGTTATGTGAAGTAATGTGATTGAAAATAGGATTTTATGGCTAGAGAATCCTATATAGAGTATATGCATATTTTTTTTTGATGAGGATTTGATAATTGGTGATGATATCTTATGAGTATGGCATTTTAAATGATTAAATGCATTATATGGTAAAGCGTAAACAATTGAAATAAATTGTTTATAAATTTAAGAAGTGATTAAAATATTGTTATAATATTAAGGATATTAGATTATGAGATTATTAAGTGATTGATAACATGGGGATATTCTTGAATCTGGATAAATTATATTATAAATGTTTAATATTTATCCTTTATCTCATTTGATTGATTCTTTATATCATTATCCTCAAGCTTATATTATGTTGAAAGTCATCTCGTGGCTGTGGTGCATAGATGGACTTGGTATGATTATGACGAGGATTGTTTAATTATAATCATAATAGTAAATGAATACACGATTATCTTTGGCCGTAGTGCATGGATAATTTGTGGTCGTGATACTAATGAATACACGATTATCTTTTAGTAGTAGTGCATGGATAATTTGTGGTCGTGATATTAATGAATACACGATTATCTTTGGTCGTAGTGCATGGATAATTTGTGGTCGTGATACTAATGAATACACGATTATCTTTGGTAGTAGTGCATGGATAATTTGTGGTCGTGATACTAATGAATGAATACACGATTATCTTTGGTCGTAGTGCATGGATAATTTGTGGTCGTGATACTAATGAATACACGATTATCTTTGGTCGTAGTGCATGGATAATTTGTGGTCGTGATACTAATGAATACACGATTATCTTTGGCCGTAGTGCATGGATAATTTGTGGTGCGGATACTAATGAATACACGATTATCTTTTTGGCCGTAGTGCATGGATAATTTGTGGTCGTGATACTAATGAATACACGATTATCTTTGGTCGTAGTGCATGGATAATTTGTGGTCGTGATACTAATGAATACACGATTATCTTTGGCCGTAGTGCATGGATAATTTGTGGTCGTGATACTAATGAATACACGATTATCTTTGGTAGTAGTGCATGGATAATTTGTGGTCGTGATACTAATGAATACACGATTATCTTTGGTCGTCGTAGTGCATGGATAATTTGTGGTCGTGATACTAATGAATACACGATATATCTTTGGGCGTAGTGCATGGATAATTTGTGGTCGTGATACTAATGAATACACAATTATCTTTGGCCGTAGTGCATGGATAATTTGTGGTCGTGATACTAATGAATACACGATTATCTTTGGCCGTAGTGCATGGATAATTTGTGGTCGTGATACTAATGAATACACGATTATCTTTGGCCGTAATGCATGGATAATTTGTGGTCGTGATACTAATGAATACACGATTATCTTTGGCCGTAGTGCATGGATAATTCGTGGTCGTGATACTAATGAATATCCTTGGCCTGTAGTGCAGGGATGATTCGATGATATGGTTTAATTATTGAGCTGAGTCTCAGCAATGAAATATTAATTCATGGATGTGGTAAAAGTCATCTTTGGCCGTAGTGCATTGATAGACTTGGTATGATTATGACCAAGGATTATTTTGTATAATCATGACCGTAATTGAAAACACGAATATCCTTGGCCAGTAGTGCATGGATAAATCGTGGTTGTGATACTATTAAGCTGCGTATCAGCATTATTGGTTTTACAGTTGTATATCTTTAGCCTGTAGTGCAAAGATGAATTGTTAATGAATATCTTTGGCGGATTGCGAAGATGAATTTAATATTTTTAACGATAAAGGTATTCAAGGTATCCTCACCTCTTTATCGGATCAGTATCGTACCCTAATTTCGAGGGCTTAAATTCCATAAGGAGGGGAGATTGTGAGACCCAGATTTTATCAATAAAGATTTAAATTTTGTCGAAATAATTTTTAATATTATGGTGTGAATTTGAGATAATATTATAGTTGTGGGTAGTATTTATAAATTTTGCAAAGTATGCAAGTGGTTATATTATATTCGATTGGTCTGGGAATATTCGGGTTTAGCGGGGAATATTCGTACAACTACTCAATCATTGGTGGACCCTATTAATAGAATTATTGTCGGATTGAGAAAACGACAAAAATATTTTATTGAAATAACGGCGGAAGTTTTACCGTGGTTCTTGTTGAACTACACTCGGTAGTAAAAGTACAAAGAATGTCACGTGTGGTTGCATAAGTAGCACATACCGGTATTGATTATTGATGCTTATGTGAGAAGTCACTCGGTTTGATTCCATTATTGTCGATTAATAATATGAATTATTATAGCGATAATGACGTTTTGTTTTATTCAGTATTATTAACGTAATAAAGCGTAAACATCTTTTTATATAAAATGTAATACTTTATTAAAGTTATTCTATAAATAGAATATATTATATTTTATTATGCATAGTGTTGCATAGTGTTTTGTATAGTGTTTGCATAGTAAAATGTATTTATATAAATAGAATATATGATATTTTATTTAAAAGATTTTGCTTTAAATATGGACCGTTAGATTAAAGTAAATCAATCTGGACCGTTCATGGATTAATTACTATGCATTCTATTTTCTTATAAATAGAAGCTCATTCCTTCATTATTTTCTTACGAATTCACTGAAACTCTAGAGAGAGAGAAATTATAGAGAGAAGCTATAGAGAGAAAATCTATAGAGAGAAAGAAGAAGAGTATTCTGGTACTTCACTACTTTGATATCCAGTGTCTTTTACGGTAAGGGGTATTATTTGTTGTACCCGTAAGGGGTGTTATTCTTTCTTATTCATGAAGAGAACACATTATTCCATTCATTATTATTCTGTTGGAATAACCTGTAAAAGTGGTATACCCTATACATAACCTGTATATGCGGCATACCCTATACTTGGTGAAATCCTTATGTTATTCCATTCTTATTTATTCTGTTGGAATAACCTGTATACGCGGAATCCCCTATACTTGGTGATCTTCTTCTGTTATTCCATTCTTTATTATTCTGTTGGAATATCTCGTCATGTGTTTTACAGGGACCGGGTTCCATTGTTTATTATTCCGCATTTATTATTACATTTGGAATATCACGCTCATGTGTTTTACACGGACTGGTTCCATTGTTTATTATTCAAGCATTTATTATTCATGTTGGAACATCCAGCCGCTTGTGAATTTCACCGACTGGTTCCGTTATTATTATTCTCGTTGGAATAACTTTATGCTATCGGCAATCGCATGCATGGTGATTTCTTTTGTTATTCCATTCTTTATTATACCCGGTTAAGTTAAAACTTTGACTTCTATACTCCATGAAATTAGTAGAATATTCTTTATATTTGCGTTTCATCCAAAGATCTTTCATAGAAATATTCTTACGATCATTCACGAATTTTACTCTACAAAGCAAAGATCATGTTGACAATTTTGACGTTATTAGTTCTGAATAAATTAATTCGTGAACTTGTTTTATTGAATTATTATGTCATTGTCATCATCCTCATGTTATATTATGTTATCTTTGGATTACGTGCATAGATGAACTTAGTATGATTATGACCGAGGATCATTCAAGTATAATCATGGCTTGTTATAAATGATGTGATAAAAGTCCTCGGGGGCTGTAATGCGTTGATGGATAGTTTTGGTATGATTATGACGAGGGGTGATTCGGTATAGTCATGACCATTGATAATTTGATGAAAATCCTTGACCGTGGTATGTGAATGATTAGATATTGTGGTTTATTCATTAAAGCGAGTCTTAGTGATAAAATTTATGAAACCTTTTAAAACCTAAAAGATAGTAGACTTTATTTTCTATTTGACTCTTTTAATGGATTGCATATTCGTCGCAGATTAAATTTGTTGTCTATTGTATTTTATCGCTTAACATCTGTTGAAGGCTAATGATAATTTATTCGCATTATCTTAGTCATAATATTTCTTATCGGGCTAGTTGAGCTCACCTTTCTTTCACTTTTTCTCTTGTGAAATGAGAACATATTGGGGACGAGTCTGGGAACTAGAGTAATGGTCCAGAGGATAGCATTAGTAGTCCTCACTATTTTGTGAAATAGTGTGATAATAGTTGTAATGAGGACTCCTTTTGAGTTTGTATAATATATAGTAGACAATATTTGTATTCAAACTCACGCTTTATGTCGTATTGTATTTACCTACGCAGTTATATTAGTAAGTTGTATTTGAATTTATGTACCATGTAAGTGGCGACCCAAGATGGGTGACGTATACCTAATTTTGGGGGCGTCACGGAATACATTCGTTGTTCTTCATAAGTATATTACATACAAATATACTAGTCTATTACAGCACGATTAATTGTCCATCTTAGCCTTGCCTTTATCTCTCATAGAACTCTTAGTTCGTTCGGCTTTAGCTGCATTAGAGACTAGATAGAGGATTCCATTAGATTAGATTAGAGTAGATTAAATCAAAACACTAGTTCTAATGAGTTTTGGAGATTGAAGCAACTTGGAGACCATTGAAGATTCAAAGTAGGAGCAAGGAGGGAGCATCAAATCTGCAGACAATAGATTTTATCATCTTATATTCTTCTATCTTTAACTTTTAATGTGTATTCAATTGTGGATTCTTTGTTTTAATTCAATAATCATGAACTAATTCTTTGTTTGAGATTACAATGGATCTTATTGTGTAGTTTATTTTAATATGCTCCGCTATTAATTATTATGTTCTATCGCGAGGATTGTCTATTGTGATTTGGACTTAATTGTTTAATTGATTGGCCATCAATTACCGTGATAATCTATATGAACTCGAGAGATGAAGTTTAGATTTAAATCTAATCATAATAGCATGTGATTGTGTTTTCTGCATGGCGTTGGAATACATAATTTATGTCTAGGATAGAGATATACCTAACATCGCATGTAATCTTATAGAGAACTTGTGCTTTAAATCCTTTTTAATTGTAATTCAACTAGAGATATAGTGGATTAGTTAATTAGGGTATCTTGCTTAATTCTATCATCTGTGGATTTAATTGAGTATGGGTATTATGCATCGAGAGGTGGTTTTATCTGCTTTAGTGTTCTTGATAAACAATTCAAGATAGAAAATAATTGATGAGAAGTGTGTTAACTTAAATGAAGCAATAAGTGAAGTTGTGATCTTAAATCTCCATAATCTGATTTTTAATTAGTGATAATTAGAATTAGTGTAATTAAATAATTTAATTTATATAATTTGAAATTCATTCGTTTAAATAAGATTGAGTTGGTTACGGGTTAGTACTTGGTGATTTTCTATTAAATATTTCCTCGTGGGAACGATACTCTACTTTCAGTTTATTACTTGTTGACCACGTATACTTGTGTGTTGGGCGTAATTAGATTTTACCCAACAAGTTTTTGGTGCCGTTGCCGAGGATTGATGGTCTCAATGCATTTTCTGCAATATCAGCACAGCTTGAGACACTTTCGAGGAGGTTGGACGTTGCTGCAGCCCAACGTAATCGAAGGATAGCAGTTAATTGCAAATATTGTGTTGGTAATCATCCGAGTCATCAATGCACCGTTAGTTTTGGTCGGGACAACACGGTGGTGAATACCTCAACGATTATGCATATGCCAGTTATCACCAAGATTGGGGGTATCACCCGGATTCGTCATGGAGCTACAATTACGAAGACCAATACTACGCTCCAAATCCATCATACAGACCAAAATTTTCATGTCCACCTCCATTGCCACAATAAGAAAAGCCAAATCCGATGGATGTAATATTGAAAGGGCATAGTAGACCAAGAGGAGAGGATGATGAGTCAAGAAATATTGAGCTACAATTTTCAGAACCAGATGGAACAACTCATCACTACTTCCACACATGGTTCGCAATACATGGCTTCCGAGACTGAGATAGATAATTAAAGGTTGGAGGAAATGTGGTCCAAGTTCGTAGCATCAAATGAGGAGAGGAGGATTAATCAAGAGCAGTCAATTCAGAATCAAGAGATATCAATTCAAAATCTTACGGATCGGATAGAGCAAATGACCAAAGCCATAAGAAACCTTCCTCTAAACACTTGGCCTTATGACATGGATGACGAAATTAATGGAGAACTCGAACCAAATCTGTGACTGGATGAGCCACAAGATATCGAAAGTGTGGAGACAATTGGGGATAATGAAATAGAGGTCGACGAAGATCTAAATGGGTCTCCACCAACGATCAAAGAGTCAGACAGATTTGCAAAATCATGCCCACTTGGTAGTCATGTTGTCGGCGAAGCTCTTTATGACATAAGAGCGAGTATAATTTTGAATCCATGGTGGGATGAGAAAGAGAAGATAGACAAAGAGCCCATTGTGTGTGACAAGATTCCATGCCCCAAAGTGATCACATACACAATGGAGAAAACACCTAGCTGTGGGATGTTCTCGATTGAGAGCATACTAAATCAGAGCATGCTAGGTGACTTTAATGCAATGACTATCACAAATGGGAACCTACCAAAAGCTACATTATTTCCGATGGATGGAGGGTTCATCAATTACCAAAGAGGAATTGGATAGCGTTGACCAAACAAAGTCAGGCTGAAAGACTATAATTCAAGCGCTAACTGGGAGGCAACCCAGGAATTTTATTTATTTATTTATATGCTTTCCTAGTTTATTTAGTAGATACGAATCCAAGTGTTATTCTAATCTTTGTTGTCTCTCTTCATTGCAGGTATTGGAGGTTCAATGGATAGGAAAATGATCGTCGCCGCCAGCGCCACCATCACCACAAGCTTAAATGATTACAGGGAAGTCCTCGTCCACTTCATGCTTTATTTTACAATGAAGACATTGTAATTGTTAAGTTTTGGGGAGTTAAATAATTTAGGTTTTTTTATGTTTGCATTCATGTAGTGTAATTGCATAATAGTTTGCATAGTAGAGTAGTTGCATAATTGTTTTTATTTATAACTTAAAAAAATCAAAAATAAAAAATAATAGTTAGTTACTATGTTTATCAATTAGTTCATGATATGTTCATCTTGCATGATTCCAGCTGTTAGATAGTTACAGTTTATTTTGACCAATGATGAGATTGGAATTGGGTAGACTAGTATAGTACTGACTATTAGAGCTTTGATGTGATTTCTTGTTATGAATTGAGTCTTTTTCTGTTTGAAACTGGTATAATAAGGATAGCACAGTAAAAATGACTTGTTGATTGATTGAATAAATTGATACATAATGAGATTCTAAAGGATAATGCTAGTTTGAATTAAAGAATGACAAGAACAAGTAGTGATAGCGTAAGTTAGACAAGAACCTAAGTTTGGGGGAATATTTAGGGTATATAAGCTATAAAAAAAAAGAGAAAAAAAAAAGAAAAAGAAAAAGTATGAATAAACACCGTGGTGGTTTGCTTCTAGTTTTGTGGCCTTTGTTACTTGAGTAAGTAAGTAAGTTGGGGGATTGTCTTTACACCTAGCGCCCTAAGGTCTTAATGGTCTAGGAGTCGTTGGTCGAAAGCTCGTTAAGGTAGCATTGAAAATCTTAAGGGAATAAGACACTGCATAGCTATGTGTATATTAAATTTTTTTTTGAATAAAACGGGAAATAAGAGCAAAAAGCCCCCGTAGATGAAAAATGAAGCATAAGTATCCCATGTTGACCCTCGATATTGGTAATTGTTTAATTTTAGTTGGATCTAGCTTATTTTTGGATTTCTTGAGTTTACACTGTATAATGCCTTCGAAGAGACTTATTATGTGTTAAATTTGATTTTATATCAATTAACATTGTTGTGAAGCACACACGCACTATATTGGTGATAAAAGTCTAAGATTTGATGATTGATTGAGAAGTTAATGATTTGTTTTGATATGATGTATTATCATGTTTACTTGATTCCTCTAAGGCTGGTTGAATAGACTTGTTTTTGTCATTACTGCTGGATTCGTAGGCATGTAGATTAATTGCATTGCATAGCATTGTTTTTTTTTTTTGGTGTTTTTGCTTGAGGACAAGCAAATGTTTAAGTTTGAGGATATTTGATAAGTAGGTTTTATACCTACTTATCCGGTATCTATTACTTGAATTATTTGCTTAATCTCATGTTTCTTAGTTACTTATCATACATTTTATGTTATTTTGTAGGCGATGACATGGAAATGGCATGAAGAAGCAAGGGAAAGGAATTCAAACATCTTTTGGACTAAAATACGAAAGCAAATGCAAGAAGGGAATATTGAAGGACTTTGAACACCAATTGGGATGCATGTTCTTGGCTTAGAGTATGGAATTTAGTATAGATCTACTTTGTAGCTTTCCGAAACATCTTGAATCATCCCAATCGGAGTTTGGATGCTAGAGTTATGACCTTTTTATCAACAAAGATCAAAGCTAAGAGTTGTCATCCTTGCCATTTACACAACATCTACTTCAAGCTCAATTTCCGCCTTTCTCTAGCCCGAATCTGTCAATTGTTCATGAATGAAAGTTATAGATCTCGTCGATATCTTCGATTTGATAGGTGGCAAGACCCGTAACTCCCCGCAGATCAAACGTTATGCCTGTTTTACCAAGGGACGTCACAGTAGAAAACAGAGTAGCGCGGACCGCGCTACCCAAGGCATAGACACAGCGCGGGCGCGCTACTACACCAGCATCTACTATTCTCCCAGCGCTGGCCGCGCCCAAAATGGCCTAGGGGCAGCACGGGGCGCACTAGGCGGCGGGGAAACATCTTATTTAGGTTATTTGATGTCCAATTTTAGCTAGAAAAGAATTCTTAGTTGCCTAACATGCTTGGGTGTCCATTAGAACTATAAATACATGATGAGAGGCATAAAAGAGAGAGATCTAGATTAGTTTTGGAGGATTCCATTAGATTAGATTTGTGACGCCCTCAAATCCGGGTATCTTCCAACCCGATAGATGGTGCTCCACGATACTACATTTCATACAATCATTCCATTGAAATAACAACAAAATGAGTGTAAATACTATCTTTGTATTACATCTGTAATAAATTCTTTCTCGGGTTCATAACCGAATACATTCGTTGTTCTTCATAAGTATATTACATACAAATATACTAGTCTATTACAGGACGATTAATTGTCCAACTTAGCCTTGCCTTTATCTCTCATAGAACTCTCAGTTCGTTCGGCTTTAGCTGCAAACATATTGTTCAAGCAAGAATGAGCATAACTAGCTCAGCAAGTCTTAACAACAAAACATATGAATATTACATCAATAAGTACATGCTTTATATCAATATCAGAACAATTATTTACTAAGAATTCTGAATTATTTGACTAATACTTCTACTACAACAATTCCAGAGCATATATAATAGCTTAGAAATGATGAACCGGTCAATAGACCATGAACATACTCTTTTCATTTTCATACTTGAAAAGGATATCCGGCACTAAGGCCATCCACCCGTCTTTACTTACGAGCACTTCTAGGTGATCAGCCTATTGTACTCTATGTTGATCAACACTCTTTACGTTAAACGATTTACGTTTAACATTTGGCAACTCTCAAGTGCCCATCGAATAATCGATGAAAATACTTTTGTTTGTTCATAGACAAACTTACCTTCTCATCCGTACCAAATACTTGGCGTAGGATAGCGTTAACAGTTCTATATCAACAAACTTGTAAACAATTCCATCTATCCTTCAAAACTTGTCTAGCCGGGATAAAATAGGCATCGACTCTCTTCTATTTACCATTCATGCATTGTACATCATGCATACGTAAAAACTTGACTAACTCGAAGGTCAGACAAGAGTTAAGAAAGACTTGCCTTTAAGCGTCTTCGAACTTACAATTTAACTATTCTCAGTCTTTATAGGATCTACATGAGATATTCACATAGCACACTGTAATTAGTTATCACATAAATTATCTTTACGGTTCTAACCAACTTCTTTCTCTTCTATGTCTTACTTGTTCTAACTTCGTTATTAAAGTCGATTCGACTTTCTATACTTCATTACGTTTCATTAACGTTCTTACGTCCTTAGCAGACATTCGATCATCAATGGTTAATTACCAATGTTGAACGTCGTTCACGGTTCACTCATTACGTATTTGTATTCTTCGTTTAATATCCATTAAACCTTACCCATTCTTCTTACATTAACATCTTATAAGTGTTTTAAAGTAAGTCTCATTATATACTTTAAGTACCTTTAACATCTTACTTTAGGTCTATATTCAAAAGGGAACTAAACCTAACTTGGTCAACTTTTTTCCCATCGCTTATCATTTGCCATGACATTCCTTATGTTTTAGTGGCGCTGGTGCATGAAAGTTAAGGGGTACTTTCATTGAAGTCCTGCAGTCATGGGTGCCACCACTTTGTACTGGTTTTGGTGCTCCAGCGCCGAGTCTGTGCACCAGTTAACCAAAACAGATTTGGTTTCTTAACGAAACTCCCGGCTTCCTAATTTGTTCGTTTTACATCCGAATTGACCCATCGAATTCCTATAAGTCACAAATTACATCCTTTATGTGTTCATATAAGAAATTCAACCTTTTGAACTGATTAACTTTAATTCACCTTTAGGTTCGTTTTTAAGCGTTCGTTTAACGTTTTCGTCCGTTCAATACTCGTTTTCTTCGTTATAAGTCAGAATGCGACGATTCCTTCGCTAAAGACTCTTAATTACCTTATCTCACGTGTTGACATTGGAAACCGATGTTTTCAAGTCACATGCCAACTTTTGACCTTTAATCCAGACTTTATGCGTTTTCGGCGTTTAACGTCTATTTCCGTACAATTCTCCATAACTTCGTTACTAATGTTCTCTAAGCCAAATCACATGGAATACTCCATGGACTTCATATCTACATCCTAACCAATCAAGATGCACATATCTTAGCTACAACGGTTTCCAAAACGTTCAATTATAACTAAGTTAACTTTCAAGACTTTCTATGGTTTTTACTCATATAACCACTTACAATTCCTATTTGGTCATGACCTATCAATGATTTGGTCATTAAAAGGTATTCTTATATCTTCTCTATAAACATTCTCCACTCATCTACGATTCTTCTCTGAGAAAGAAATCGAAAAGGATGAAGATTACGGTTTATAGGAATTTACCTTTGAAGTAGTTAACGTTCTTGATAAACGTCTCTTGGTTTGCTTGGAAGTAGAAGGATTATAGGATTCTAGCTCTTTTCTCTCTCTCAAATATGTTGGACAAGCTTTTTTAAAACAACAAAAATCCAACCTAAACCTTGTATATATAGAAAACCAAATGAGGGCAAAAATGTCCAATTTTCCACCTCCTTACTTAATTACAACTTTGTCACCAAGTAAAGTACTTGGTGACCAAGTGATACACTTGGCTTGCACACCAAGTGGCCGGCCCACCTTGCACATGGGTCATCCCCATGGGTTGCCCCATGGGTTTTACCCATCCCTTGACCCACCGGTTCGACCTGCGGTTTACTTTTTGGATTGGGCTTGACATAAAAACATTAGGCTTTAACCAATCTAATATTGGGCTAAGACTTGGGCTTGTATACTAATCCAAGTCCAATTGGATTGGATAAAATTCTTAACTCATACTCTAATAATACAACTCGTATTCTACGCATATTACTCACGTATTCTCTTTGTATAATACTCATATAATAATAGTATTATACATCGTACTATTCTTCATACCATACTCGTATACATACTAGTATAATACTCATATTCCTTACGTATAATAATCGAAACGACTATATGCATTACATTTCCTTTTCGGAAACCTCTTTCACAAACCCTTAAGTTTTAAGTCCACAAGCGAAAACTTCGTTTGCCATAACGAAAATATTATTGGATATTCCATAATATCGTCATATTCTAACATTATGCGTTTCTCAGAATATCAAACCCTAGCTCCGAACGTCATCGGATGAATAGTGTTTTTACGCAAACAATCTCAGAAAACCTTCGTTCTCGTCGTGATAATTCACAACAATTAATTCTAGCACAAAGCCAGAATACTAACCAAATTTACACATTCTAGGTCATACAACGACCTTCGAACATCGTACTCACATAATAACTCAATAAAATTCATTTAATCCACATAATCAAATAAAAATTTAATCATTGAAAATTTGAAATTCTCGGGTGTTACATTATTCCCTCCTTATAAGGATTCTGTCCCCAGAATCTCGTTATTCATACATAAACAAATGAGGAAACTTTTCCTTCATTTTACTTTTGAGCTCCCACGTTGCTTCTTCAGCATCGTGGTTACTCCAAATTACCTTTATGGAAGGTATTACTTTATTTCTCAAGACTTGTTCCTTCCTATCAATAATCTGAATCGGAAGTTCTTCATACGTTAAGTCTTTTTCTACTTAAATAGACTCATACTCTATTACATGCTTATAGTCCGGTTTATAAGGACGCAACATAAACACGTGAAACACATTGTGTATTCTTTCCATTTCTGGAGGTAAGGCTACTTCATAAGCTACCTCCCCTATCCTTCTTAAAATCTCAAAAGGTCCTACAAACCTTGGACTTAACTTCCCTTTCTTTCCAAAACGTATCTTCCCTTTTCAAGGCGATACTTTTAGAAAGACATAAGACCCTACTTCAAACTCCCTCTTCTCTCGATGAGGATCTGCATACTTCTGTTGTCTATCTTGAGCTGCTACTAATCGAGCTCTTATCAGCTTTACCATGTTTGCAATTTGTTATACCATCTCAGGTCCCAATATTTGACGTTCACCTACTTCGTCCCAACAAAGTGGTGTTCTACACTTCCGTCCATACAACACTTCGTAAGGCGGCATGCCTATACTAGCGTGAAAACTATTATTGTAAGCGAATTCTACCAACGGTAGATGTTCGTCCCAACTCCCTTTGAAATCCATAACGCAAGATCTTAACATATCTTCTAGCATTTGAATTGTCCGTTCGCTTTGCCCATCCGTCCGTGGATGATACGCCGTACTTAATCTTAGATGTGTTCCCATTTGCTCTTGCAAACTCCTCCAAAAGTTTGACGTGAATCGTGGATCACGATCGGACACAATTGAAACAGGTACCCCATGTCTAGAAATGATTTCTTTGACATAAAGCTTAGCTAACTGCTCTAAATTATACCTAACTCCTATTGGTAGAAAATGCGCAGATTTAGTTAACCGATCCACTATTACCCAAATAACATCATATCCCTTTCTTGTCGTTGGAAGTCCCACCACAACGTCCATGGTGATATGCTCCCATTTCCACTCTGGAATCTCCAGTGGATGTATCAGTCTACTCAGTCTTTGGTGTTCAGCCTTAACTTTCTGACAAGTTAAGCACTTACGAACATATTCTGCAATCTACCTCTTCATGTTCGGCCACCAAAAGTTCTAACGAAGGTCTTGATACATCTTAGTACTACCAGGATGTATCGAGTACCTCAAACTGTGAGCCTCACGCATAATCTCTTCCTTCAACTCGGAATTATTTGGAACCCAAATTCTTCTCTCAAAACGAAGTAAACCTTCTTTATCAAGGTTATACTTAGTCTTTACGTCATCCTTCATTATCTTCTTCATCCGCTCTCATTCCTCAGTACTCAACTGTACTTCCTTAACCCGTTCCACTATCGTTGGTCGAGTTTCTATTACAAATAACATCTCCCTCGTTTCCCTTGGTAACTTAACTTCTAATTCCATCTTCGCCATCTCTGTTATTAACTCATTCTTAGTCGTTAACATTGACAGTTTCTCTCTACCCTTCCGACTCAACGCGTCTGCTACTACATTCGCCTTCCCCGGATGATATAAGATATCACAATCATAATCTTTTATTAATTCTATCCACCTTCTCTGCCTCATGTTCAACTCCTTCTGTGTGAAGATATATTTCAGACTTTTATGGTCTGTGTATATCTCACACTTCTCCCCGTATAAGTAATATCTCCATATTTTTAAAGCAAACACCACAGCTGCCAGTTCTAGGTCATGAGTAGGATAGACCTTCTCATAATCCTTTAACTGATGTGACACATACGCAATGACCTTGCCATGCTGCATAAGCACGCAACCTAGTCCTCTATGCGAAGCATCGCTATAAACTACAAAATTCCCCGTATCATCTGGTAAAGATAATACAGGTGCCTCACTCAACCTCCTTTTTAGTTCTCGAAAACTATGCTCACACTTTTCTGTCCACTCATACTTTACCAACTTCCTTGTCAGATTTGTCAGCGGAGTAGCTAATTTAGAAAAGTCCTGAATGAACCTTCTATAGTATCCCGCTAACCCCAGAAAACTCCTAACCTCGATTGGCATTTTCGGTTGCTCCCACTCATTCACCGCTTCTACCTTCGCTGGATCTATGGATATGCCATCTTTGTCTATAACATGTCCTAGAAACTGTACTTTTTCGAGCCAAAATTTACACTTAGTGAATTTCGCATACAACTTCTCCCTCCGTAGTGTTTCTAACATTATTCTTAGATGTTCAGGATGATCTTCTGGCGTCTTGGAATAGACTAAAATATCTTCAATGAACACTACGACGAACTGGTCCAAATACTGTTTAAACACTCTATTCATCATATCCATGAATGCGGCTGACGCATTTGTTAACCCAAACGACATAACCAAAAACTCGTAATGCCCATAACGAGTTCTGAACGCCGTCTTAGGTATATCTTCCTTCCTCACCTTCAGTTGATGATACCCTGTGCACAAATCTATCTTAGAAAAATACTTTGCCCCTTTCAACTGATCAAATAGATCATCGATCCTGGGAAATGGGTATTTATTCTTAATCGTTAACTTATTCAACTCTCGATAGTCGATACAAAGTCGTAACGATCCGTCCTTTTTCTTTACAAACAACACCGGTACTCCCCACGGTGACACACTTGGTTGAATGTACTTTTTATTTAATAGTTCCTGCAACTGAACCATTAACTCCTTCATCTCAACTGGCGCCATTTTATATGGTGCCTTTGAAACTGGTGTCGTTCCCGGCAACAAATCAATTACAAATTCTACATCCATATCTGGAGGAAGACCAGGTAACTCCTCCGAAAATACATCTGCAAATTCTTGAACCACTGCTATCTGTTCCAATGATGTTCCCATTCTCTGGGTATCCACCACATCACACAGATAACCCTTACACCCCTTCTTCAACATCTTCCTAGCTTGTGTCATGGTTAGACAACAAGAACGTCCCGGTGATTTATTTCCATAAAACACCACCTCAGGTTCCTTAGAAAGCCTTAGGTTCACACTCTTTTTATGACAATCTATTATTGCTTTATGGTTAATTAACCAATCCATACCGAGAATCACATCGAATTCCCTTAACCTTATCGGTAAAAGATCTACCGATAAACTATTACCCTTGATATCTACGAAACAATTCCCATGAATATGTTCAATGAGAACTATCTCCTCGTTTGCTACCTTAACATCTAAAGGTATTTCTAACTTTTCAGGATTTAATCCCAATTGCTGAGCAAATCCACATGCTATAAAAGAACAAGTAACACCCGAGTCAAATAACACGTAAGCATTTATTTCGTTGACTGGAATGATACCTGCTACTACATCCGTTAATGCAACCGCATCTTGGACTGTCATATTAAACGTTCGGGCTGAGGGTCTATCCACTGAGGGTGTTGGTCCAGTAATGGCCAAAGTACCACTACCAGAACCCTTATTACCCTCCGCCCCTTTCTTCGGGAAATTTCTTGCCATGTGGTGTACCGACCCACAAACAAAACATTCCTCGGCTTTTCTTAGGATTAGGACAGTTGGGAGATATATGACCCTCCTGCCCACAGTTATAATAACCGGTCTTCCCTTTCAGGCAGACTCCCAGATGAGTCTTACCGCATGTCTTATATGCCTCCATCCTCCGTTTAGGATCTCCTTGTTTTGCCCCAGTATTCCCAGGGTTAAAATTCTTCCTCTTAGGCATATTGCCACTTCCACTGGCAACCTCTGCCTTATTTCCTCCCTCTCCCTTACTCTTACTCTTCCTATCTTTGTGGTATTGGGTCAACGCCTCGCTACCACCCTCCGCTATTATCGCCTTTTCCAGAATGGTCCCGTAGGAAGCACTCTGAAAAACCGATATCCTACTATATAGCCAGGGTTTTAGGCCCTGCTCAAACTTACAAGTCTTCCTCTCCTCCGTATCCACTTGGTGTGGAGCGAACCTTGCCAATTCATTGAATTTGGTCGCGTATTGGGAACAGTCATGTCCCCTTGCTTAAGTTCTAAGAACTTAATCTCCAATCTCCCTTACATGCTAGTATGGAAATAGTTCTTGAAGAATACCTTCTTAAACTGTTCCCATGTAACAGCTTCCACTCCAGCCCCACCCTGGTGAGCCTCCCACCAGTAGTTGGCTTCCCCCTTCATCATATAGGTCGCAAAAGAGGTCTTTTGCGCCTCATATACGTTTATAATAACAAACGCCTTCTCTATTTCCTTGACCCATGTCTGGGCCTCCATTGGGTCCGTTGTTCCCTTAAATTCGGGTGGACCTACACTTTTAAATTCCTTAAAAGTAGTCATTCGCTACTACACAGGTCCCGCTTTGGTGTTTCTACCCCGGCTTGGTTAAATGCAGCCATTAATAAATTAACGAACTCCTGCATTGGGTTATTAGGGCCCCCCTCGTTATCATTATGCGATTCCGCCTCTTGGTTACGTTGTCTTCTTCTTGGCGGCATTTTTGATTAAATAAATAAAGTTCTGTTATTACTTATTTACTTACTTCGTTATTAGTCGTCAAACAATTGGACAATAACTCATACTCAACAAAGCAATTCAAAATAAAAACTTTCTTATATTAAAATGCTTCTTCATATTTAAAACTATTTACAAGTTGCTTTACATAGCCCAAAAGCTATTACATATACATCCCACGATTAACTTCTACAAAAATTGGGATTTACAAAAAGACTACCCTTTAATTATACAAAAGAGGGTTTTACGTCACTACACAAAAGTATTCACTATACTACTCCTAATATTGCTTAACAGCATTCTCATGCTTCTGGTTTGCCAAAATTGACACAATATCCTGACTTCTAGTATGTCGAGTCTGTCCCGACTCAATAGAATAACAAGATATCTTAAGCTTGAAATCCTTGTGCGCGCTGTCATTTATATATGACATTCGTGCTATCTTCTAGTCTTTTTCAACCAGTTTCTTGCGAAGTTCTATGACCTCGTTCTTATAGTCCCGGCCTTCATACCATGAGCACTTTCATCATGTTTCTATCTCATAGTCCCGACTCTGCAGACTCTTTTCGCCCCATAGAGATCATCGATCTCTTCCTTCTAGGTGTTGCACCATATATCAGGCAGGTTGCACGTTATGGTCAAGCACTGAGAGGTATATTGCCCTCATAGTCTCTGTAGGTGTAGACTCTAGGGCAGGCATCACCGTATTAATCGATGTTACCTCCATGTCATCCTCCACATCAATCATCATATTCAAATATGATGTTATCCCCATGGTCTCCTCCGAATAATATTCCTCCTCAGGCTCTAACTCTTCTAGAATCACTACAGGTATGTCTGCTATAGGCACATGTACTGTCTTAACTCGGTTCACGGACTCCTCGCTGATCACATGTATATCCCTATACATCAAGCTATTAACCAACATCTACAATAACACATAACAAATTGATTAGTACATAATACACAATAATATAAGCACAAATCACATTTAATCCATTTAGCGTTACTTTCCATCTTTTAAATCTTTTGGTACTAAGTTTCCTCAACACCTTATTAACTCATTTGACTCGAGTTAGCTTTCTTCGTACTCTTCCTTTCTATGAGATTATTAGCCTAAGGTTCTTCCCCCCTTAAGTTTTATAACCTAATGCTTTGATACCAACCTGTGACGCCCCCAAATCTGGGTATCTTCCAACCCGACAGATGGTGCTCCACGATACTACATTTCATACAATCGTTCCATTGAAATAACAACAAAATGAGTGTAGTTACTATCTTTGTATTACATCTGTAATAAATTCTTTCCCAGGTTCATAACCGAATACTTCTTCATAAGTATATTACATACAAATATATTAGTCAATTACAGGACGATTAATTGTCCATCTTAGCCTTGCCTCTATCTCTCATAGATCTCTCAGTTCATTTGGCTTTAGCTGCAAACATATGGTTCGAGCAAGAATGAGCATAACTAGCTCAACAAGTCTTAACAACGAAATATATGAATATTACATCAATAAGTACATGCTTTATATCAATATCAGAACAATTATTTACTAAGCATTCTGAATCATTTTACTAATACTTCTACTACAACAATTCCAGAGCATATATAATAGCTTAGAAATGATGAACCGGTCAATAGACCATGAACATACACTTTTCGTTTTCATACTTGAAAAGGATATCCGGCACTAAGGCCATCCACACATCTTTACTTATGAGCACTTCTAGGTGATCAGCCTATTGTACTCTATGTTGATCAACACTCTTACATTAAACGTATTTACGTTTAACATTTGGCAACCTCGCGTGCCCATCGAATAATTGATCAAAATACTTTTGTTTGTTCATAGACAAACTTACCTTCTCATCCATACTAAATACTTGGCGTAGGATAGCGTTAACAGTTATATATCAACAGACTTGTAAACAATTCCATCTATCCTTCAATACTTTTCTAGCCCGGATAAAATAGGCATCGACTCTTTTCTATTTACCATTCATGCATTGTATATCATGCATACGTAAAAATTTGACTAACTCGAAGGTCAGAAAAGAGTTAAGAAAGACTTGCCTTTAAGCGTCTTCGAACTTACAATTAAACTATTCTCAGTCTTTACAGGATCTACAAGAGATATTCACATAGCACACTGTAATTAGTTATCACATAAATTATCTTTACGGTTCTAACCAACTTCTTTCTCTTCTATGTCTTACTTTTTTTAACTTCGTTATTAAAGTCGATTCGACTTTCTATACTTCGTTACGTTTCATTAACGTTCTTACATTCTTAGCCGATATTTGATCATCAATGGTTAATTACCAATGCTGAACGTCGTTCACGGTTCACTCATTACGTATTTGTATTCTTCGTTTAATATCCATTAAACCTTACCCATTCTTCTTACATTAACATCTTATAAGTGTTTTAAAGTAAAGTCTCATTATGTACTTTAAGTACCTTTAACATCTTACTTTAGGTCTATATTCAAAAGGGAACTAAACCTAACTTGGTCAACTTTTTTCCCATCGCCTTTCAAGATCATGTAGGCGGCGGCATGGCATTCCTTATGTTTTTAGTTGGCGTTCACAAGACGAGTTAGCAAGGTACTCTACCGAAGTTTGGTGTCAAGCCTTGATTGCCACCACTTTGTCTCTTGGTTTTGGCCACTGTGACACCGAAGTTTTGTGCACCAGTTAACCAAAACAGATTTGGTTTCTTAACTAAACTCCCGGCTTCCTAATTTGTCCGTTTTACATCCGAATTGACCCATTCGAATTCCTACAAGTCACAAATTACATCCTTTATGTGTTCGTATAAGAATTCAACCTTTTCGAATCCGTTAACTCGGAATTCACCTTTAGGTTCGTTTTTAAGCGTTCGTTTAACGTTTTCGTTCGTTCAATACTCGTTTTCTTTGTTATAAGTCGGAATGTGACGATTCCTTCGCTAACTACTCTTAATCCGGACTTTATACGTTTTCGACGTTTAACGTCTATTTCCATATAATTCGCCATAACTTCGTTACTAATGTTCTCTAAGCCAAATCACATGGAATACTCCATGAACTTCATATCTACATCCTAACCAATCAAGATGCACATATCTTAGCTACAACGGTTTCCAAAACGTTCAATTATAACTAAGTTAACTTTCAAGACTTTCTATGGTTTTTACTCACATAACCACTTACAATTCCTATTTGGTCATGACCTATCAATAATTTGGTCATTAAAAGTTATTCTTATATCTTCTCTATAAACATTCTCCACTCATCTACGATTCTTCTATGAGAAAGAAATCGAAAAGGACAAAGATTACGGTTTATAGGAATTTACCTTTGAAGTATTTAACGTTCTTGATAAACGTCTCTTGGTTTGCTTGGAAGTAGAAGGATTATAGGATTCTAGCTCTTTTCTCTCTCTCAAACATGTTGGACAAGCTTTTTTAAAACAACAAAAATCCAACCTAAACCTTGTATATATAGAACACCAAATGAGGGCAAAAATGTCCAATTTTCCACCTCCTTACTTAATTACAACTTTGTCACCAAGTAAAGTACTTGGTGACCAAGTGATACACTTGGCTTGCACACCAAGTGGTCGGCCCACCTTGCACATGGGTCATCCCCATGGGTTGCCCCATGGGTTTTACCCATCCCTTGACCCGCCGGTTCGACCTGCGGTTTACTTTTTGGATTGGGCTTCACATAAAAACATTGGGCTTTAACCAATCTCATATTGGGCCTAGACTTGGGCTTGTATACTAATCCATGTCCAATTGGTATGGATAAAATTCGTAACTCATACTCTAATAATACAACTCGTATTCTACGCGTATTACTCACGTATTCTCTTTGTATAATACTCATATAATAATAGTATTATACGTCGTACTATTCTTCATACCATACTCGTATACATACTAGTATAATACTCATATTCCTTACGTATAATAATCGAAACGACTATACGCATTACATTTCCTTTTCGGAAACCTCTTTCACAAACCTGTAGGTTTTAAGTCCGCAGGAGAAAACTTCGTTTGCCATAACGGAAATATTATTGGATATTCCATAATATCGTCATATTCTAACATTACGCATTTCTTAGAATCTCAAACACTAGCTCCGAACGTCATCGGATGAATAGTGTTTTTACGCAAACAATCTCAGAAAACCTTTGTTCTCGTCTTGATAATTCACAACAATTAATTCTAGAACAAAGCCAGAATACTAACCACATCTACACATTCTAGGTCATACAATGACCTTCGAACATCTTAATCACATAATAACTCAATAATATTCATTTAATCCATATAATCAAATAAAAATTTAATTCATTGAAAATTCGAAATTCTCGGGCGTTACAAGATTAGAGTAGATTAGATCAAAACCCTAGTTCTTGTTAGATTTGGAGATTGAAGCAACTTGGAGACCATTGAAGATTCAAAGTAGGAGCAAGGAGGGAGCATCAAATCTACAGACAACAGATTCTATCTTCTATCTTCTCATCTTTTTTTATCTTTGTCTTTTAATGATTATTCAATTGTGAATTCTTAGTTTTAATTCAGTAATGATGAACTAATTCTTTGTTTGAGATTAAAAAAAAAATCATGTCCACCTCTATTGCCACAAGAAGAAAAGCCAAATCTGAGGGATGTAATATTGAAGGGCATAACAAACATAGAGGAGATGAGGATTAGCCAAGAGTTGTCAATCCAAAATTTTAATAATCGGATGGAACAACTCGTCACTACCTTAACTAATTATCCTCAATACATGGCTTCTGAGACTGAGACAGATAATTCAAGGTTGGAGGAATTGTGGTCCAAGTTCTTAGCATCAAATGAGGAGAGGAGGATTAATCAAGAGCGATCAATTCAGAATCAAGAGAAATTAATTCAAAATTTGCAGAACTAGATTGATCAAATGCTCAAAGCCTTGAACAACTGTCCTCAAAATAATTGGTGTTATGATGAGGATTCTAAGATTGATGAAGTGCCCGAACCAAATCTACAGCTGAATGAGACACGAGATTTTGAAAAAGAGGAAACAAGTGAGGGTAATGTAAACAAGGTCAGCGAGGAACTAACTATGGGTACCAACGATGATGAGCCCATGTTATTTATGCCCCAAGTGCCTTCTTCACCAAAGTTCAAGGATCCGGCTAGATTTGTAAAATCATGCCCACTTGGTAGCCATGTCGTTGACAAGGCTCTTTATGACATGAGAGCTAGTGCAACAATGAAGCCGTGGTGGGAAGAGAAAGAGAAGATAGACAAAGAGCCCATTGTGTTTGACACACTTCCATGCCCACATATGATCACAAACACAATGGAGATAACACCTAGTCATGTACCCTTCTTCATGGAGATTATACCGAGTCAGAGCATGCTAGGTGACTTTAATGCAATGGCTATCACAAATGGGAACCTACCAAAAGCTATATTATTTCCGATGGATGGAGGGTTCCTCAATTACCGAAGAGGAATTGGATAGCATTGACCAGACAAAGTCAGGCTGAAAGACTATAATTCAAGCGCTAACTGGGAGGCAACCCATGAATTTTTTTATATTTATTTATATGATTTCCTAGTTTATTTAGTAGATAGGAATCCAAGTGTTATTCTAATCCATGTTGTCTCTCTTCATTGCAGGTATTGGAGGTCCAATGGATAGGAAAATGATCGTCGCCGCCAACGCCACCATTACCATAAGCTTAAATAATTACAGGGAAGTCCTCGTCCACTTCATGCTTTATTTTACAATGAGGACATTGTAATTGTTAAGTTTGGGGGAGTTAAATAATTTAGTTTTATTTATGTGTGCATTCATGTAGTGTAATTGCATAATAGTTTGCATAGTAGAGTAGTTGCATAATAGTTTTTATTTATAACTATAAAAAAAAATACGATGAGATAATAGTTAGTTACTATGTTCATCTTGCATGATTCCAGCAGTTAGATAGTTACAGTTTATTTTGGCCAATGATGAGATTGGAATTGGGTAGACAAGTATAGTACTTACTATTAGAGCTTTGATGTGATTTCTTGTTATGAATTGAGTCTTTTTTCTATTTGAAACTGGTATAATAAGGATAACACAGTAAAAACAACTTGTTGATTGATTGAGTAAATTGATACATAATGAGATTCTAAAGGATAATGCTAGTTTGAATGAAAGAATGACAAGAACAAGTAGTGATGGCGTAAGTTAGACAAGAACCTAAGTTTGGGGGAATATTTGGGGTATATAAGCTATAAAAAAAAGAGAAAAAGAAAAAGAAGAAGTATGAATAAACACCGTGGCGTACTTGTCTAGTTTTGTTGCCTTTGTTACTTGAGTAAGTAAACCCGAGGGGATTGTCTTTACACCTAGCGCCCTAAGGTCTTAATGGTCTGGGAGTCGTCGGTCAAAAGCTCGTTAAGGTAGCATTGAAAAGCCTAAGGGAATAAGACATTGCATAGCTATGTGTATATAAATTTTTTTTTGAATAAAATGGGAAATAAGAGTAAAAAGCCCTCGTAGATGAAAAATGAAGCATAAGTATCCCATGTTGAACCTCGATATTAGTAATTGTTTAATTTTAGTTGGATCTAGCTTATTTTTGAATTTCTTGAGTTTACACTGTATAATGCCTTCGAAAGACTTATTATGTGTTACATTTGATTTTATATCAATTAACATTGTTGTGGAGCACACACGCACTATATTGGTGATAACAGTCTAAGATTTGATGATTGATTGAGAAGTTAATGATTTGTGTTGATATGATGTATTATCATGTTTACTTGATTTCTCTAAGGCCGGTTGAATAGACTTATTTTTGTCATTACTGCTGGATTCGTAGGCATGTAGATTAGTTGCATAGCATTGTTTTTTTTTGGTGTTTTTGCTTGAGGACAAGCAAAGGTTTAAGTTTTGGGGTATTTGATAAGTAGGTTTTATACCTACTTATCCGGTATCTATTACTTGAATTATTTGCTTAATCTCATATTTCTTAGTTACTTATCATACATTTTATGTTATTTTGTAGGCGATGACACGGAAATGGCATGAAGAAGCAAGGGTAAGGAATTCAGACATCTTTTGGACTAAAATACGCAAGCAAATGCAAGAAGGGAATATTGAAGGACTTTGAACACCAAGTTGGATGCATGTTCTTGGCTTGGAGTTTGGAATTTATTGTAGATCTACTTCTTAGCTTTCCGGAATATCATGAATCATCCCAATCGGAGTTCAAATGCGAGAGTTATGGCCTTTTTATCAACAAAGATCAAAGCTAAGAGTTGTTATGCTTGCCATTTACACAAGATCTACTTCAAGCTAAATTTCCGCCTTGTTCTATCCCGAATTTGTCAATTGTTAAAGAATAAAAGTTATAGATCTCGTCAATATCATCGATTTAATAGGTGGCAGGCCCCGTAACTCCTAGCGGATCAAAATTTATGCCTTTTTTTCCAAAGTACATCGCAACAGAAAATAGAGTAGCGCGGACCACGCTACCCAAGGCTTAGGCATGGCAAGGGCAGGCACGCTTACTACACCGGCGTCTCATGTTCTCCCAGTATTTGGCAGCGCCTAAAATGGCCTAGGCGTGAGGTAGCGCTGCTAAGCGTGGGGAAACATCTTATTTAGGTTATTTGATGTCCAATTTGAGCTAGAAAATGATTCTTAGTTGCCTAACTTTCTTGGGTGTCTATTAGAACTATAAATACATGATGAGAGGCATAAAAGAGAGAGATCTAGATTAGAGACTAGATAGAGGATTCCATTAGATTAGATTAGAGTAGATTAGATCAAAACACTAGTTCTAATGAGTTTTGGAGATTGAAGCAACTTGGAGACCATTGAAGATTCAATGTAGGAACAAGGAGGGAGCATCAAATCTGCAGACAACAGATTCTATCTTCTTATCTTCTTCTATATTTAACTTTTAATGTGTATTCAATTGTGGATTCTTAGTTTTAATTCAATAATCATGAACTAATTATTTGTTTGAGATTACAATGGATCTTATTATGTAGTTTATTTTAATATGTTTCGCTATTAATTATTATGTTCTATCTTGAGGATTGTCTATTATGATTTGGACTTAATTGTTTAATTGATTGGCCATCAATTATCGTGATAATCTATATGAACTCGAGAGATGAAGTTTAGATTTAGATATAATCATAATAGCATGTGATTGTGTTTTCTGCATGGCGTTGGAATACATAATTTATGTCTAGGATAGAGATATACCTAACATCGCATGTAATCTTATAGAGAACGTGTGCTTTAAATCCTTTTTAATTGTAATTAACATAGAGATATAGTGGATTAGTTAATTAAGGTGTCTTGCTTAATTCTATCATCTGTGGATTTAAGTGAGTATGGGTATTATGCATCGAGAGATGGTTTTATCTGTTTTAGTGTTCTTGATTAACAATTTAAGATAGAAAATAATTGATGAGAAGTGTGTTAACTTAAATGAAGCAATAAGTGAAGTTGTGATCTTAAATCTCTGTAATCTGATTTTTAATTAGTGATAATTAGAATTAGTGTAATTAAATAATTTAATTTATATAATTTGAAATTCATTTGTTTAAATAAGATTGAGTTGGTTACGGGTTAGTACTTGGTGATTTTCTATTAAACAATTCCTCGTGGGAACGATACTCTACTTTCAGTTTATTACTTGTTGACCATGTATACTTGCGTGTTGTGCGTAATTAGATTTTACCCAACAAGCTTCCCTTCCCAATTTGAATTGGCTAGATTTCTGTTAGTTTAATATATGGAGTGAAATTGCTGGATAGGGAGAGAGCTAGTGAGTTAAGAAGAATTCTAAGAAAGCTCTTGCATTTTGGATTACCGTAAAAGAGAGTAATACTCTGTAATTGAGGGAAATCATCAAAGGTACTCAATTATAACTCCTTTATATTTCTTTACACTTAAATCAGTGATGGAATGGTGACGACATGATCATGTGATTATAATTTATATACACATTTGTTCTTCATTTTAAGTTTTTAGTTTCTTAGGAAAATGTCATGAAAAACTAGCTTTTGAGTCACAAAATTGATGCCTAAGGATTGTTATATTCTATGAATTGTTGGGAGATGTTGTTAATATAGTTCATTGCAAAATCAACGGAAGTTAAACGAACTAAATTGGTTGAGAAACAAATTCGTAGTGAACGAATTCGCTAAATTGTCAAAACATGAACAATTAGTATGAACATGAGTTATAGATTCATTTTTTGGTTATTTAATGTTTATGTTAGTTTTTGGGTATTATGATATGTTGTAGTTCTATGAATTACGAATCCATAGAATCAAAAACGGACTAATTTGGACATGTATAACTCAAATTATGAAGGTTAGAAAGAAGTTTGGCTTGTTATTTTGTAGCAGAGCATGAAATCGTGCGTTTACAGTAGCTATGCCCGCCCCGGTGGGCTATTTTTTAGGCAATACCCCCGCCCCGGCGGGGGTGGTCTGATTGTAGAAGTTGAAAAAAATCTGACATAACATGTTTTACTAAAATGGGCATAACGTTTTCATACGAACTCCGATTGAGGAGATTCAAGATGATCCGGAACGAGAATGAATAGACCTACAACTTTTGTGCTTTAAGTTTTTCAATTTAAAGTCATTAGGAAGGGTCAAAAAATTGTCATCTTTGTGACTGTTACGTAATCGAAGGCCATCGGAGGCTTCGAGCGAGCACATGCACAAGTGTAGTGCTCCCGACGATGGAATATGTTATTCTAAGTGATGTAACATGAAAATGAATGATAATAGACATGACATATAAGATTACCTTACTCATTATAGAATGCTTTAGCATGGCTTAGTATGTGTTTTGAAAAGAAACTTAGAGTTTTGAAAAATGAGTATTGACAAACCTTGAGTCTTTGAAGTTATGATATTTTAACACATACATCTTGTTGAGTTATGAGTATACTTAAGAATGAGAAGTGATTTAAAGTTGTTTTACTTATTATCAACTTACAATAGATTAGTTGAAAATAATTTCTAAAGAAAACTTGAAACTTTAGGAATGAATTTAAAGTAATTTGTGTACTTAAGGTTCTAAACATGATAACATATATTCATGGATTAGTTAGCTATTAAATGAGATTAAAAGTTGCACCTACTTGCATTACCTTGGCCTAGAATGACTTTTAAAAGTGAAATTGAACGCCTTATGCCCCTAGACATGACGAATATGTTCATCATTTAGCTAAGCATGAATTGGACGTTTCAAGTGTGGTTTCAAATACGTCTTCAAATAATGAACTATGCTATGTCTATGTGAAGCATACTAGTGGAGGCTTATTAGTACCAATATATGGTTTAAAATCTTATAACATCGAATCTTGTTAAAGAAAGTTGTTAAGCTTTATTGATTGAAATAAATCATTATGAAACAAAGTGGTTTGAATATGAACGACGTAGATCACGTATCTATAAACTTTAAATATGTGTCGAACACATAGCGAGTCAAGTGAGTGATAAATGTATATGAATATTGATGTCAAGTACGGGTGGTTAAGTATACCTATACATACCTAGCTATTCTAAGAGTATGATGAGAAAGCGGAATGAAGGTTTTACAAACCCAGTTAGGAAACAATGTAATATTTATTGTTATATTAGTAACTTATGAAATGTATGACTAATGGATATGAATCCATGATTATATAATTGTGTAGGGATACACGAAGTGCAATTAGCGATACGCAGTTAAGTTGTAGTCGATAAACTACAAATCAGGCAAGTCTTTCAATTCCTATTTGATATATGAATTTGATAACTGTTAGTTGAGCTATATTATGCTATGAGAATGTTGATGTATATATATGAAATGCATATGAGATATGTATGAAATTGAAAGTTGATCTTTGATGATATGCTTGTGAAGTAAATGTCTATGCCTGTTATGTGAGAAGTAACATGCGTAGTAAATATTATTGATTATGAATGCATGAACTGAGTATGCTATTATATGTTATGTGATGCAAGAAAACTGTTAGAATTGCTGGGCTGTCGAGCTCACCCTTGCAAATAACCACTTTTGCAGGTTAAGGATACACGGTAAAGGTTGCGTTCTACTTGATTGATAAAGTTCAATCACATCAAAAGAGATTGATTTGTTTAATTAAATATATGTTATCGAACCATGTTTTAGTAGATATGCTTGATAGTAGGTTACGATGTGTAATACATGTTAGCTTGTAAAGTTGTACTAGGTGGTACATAGAGTATATCGAATCAAGATGTAAAATCTTATACAGTAATTCGAATAGAATGAATCATAACATAATTTGATTCAAGGATATGTAATTGATTCAAGTTAAGATATCAATAGAAGATTTATTTTCAAAGGAGATTGAAAAAGTTTAAATTATTCCGCATATTTATATTATATCAAATGTAATGTAAAACAGGAATAGTAAATAACCAAGTTATGAAACTTATATAAGTTTGGGGTCATTATACAGATCTTGAAAATGGAGAGAATTTATATTCTAAATTGTAATAAGTAAAGTTTTATTCATTAAGTTATGAATGAAAAATATAAATAGTTTGACGATAGTAGTATCGTGGCGGACCGGATCCGAGGTTTCAAGGAACCTGGATTTGGGGGTGTCACAGTTATTATATGTGTTAATAAGATGTATGTCGTTCTATAACCTAGAAACGTCGGAACATCGTAGTATTTGAACCACGTGAATAAATTAAAGTGTTTGAATTTCCAAGACGAAAATAAAAGTTTTTCGAGAAAGTTTACGAAAAACACTATTCATCATTTATCGCTCGGGAATTATTTTTGAACTTCCGGGAAATACCTAACGTTATAATATCAAGGTGAGTGGATTATATAATTATAATCTAAGTAAGGAAAACGCAATAATTTGCATGCGAACTTAAATTGAGAATGTAGGTATTAAAACCTAATGAAATGAATTAATGTAACTTTGTATGAAATATAAGTCCAATAAGATTAAGGTGTAAACCTATGTGGGATTTATATTAAGCCCAAGTGATTAATAAAATGAAGCCCAAACTAATTAATGCAAGCCCAAAAGATAAATTGATTAGATTAAGAGCTAAGCCCAAAGGGTGATCCACTAGTTGAATAGGATCCATGAGGCAACCCATGGGTGTAGTAGTGGGCAAGAGCTTTATGTGATGCCCAAGTACTTTATGTGATGATCAAGTGTTGTGTTGAGCAAGAAATATGAGTGGTTAGCAAGATTACTTAGTGATTAAATAGATGAATAGTAAGGAGGTTAGTTGAGGAGGTGGGGTGATTAATGACTAATATGCCCTCACCTTGGCTCTCCTATAAATAGAAGAAGTTGCTAGACATTTTTCATTGTTCAAGTTTCACTCTCTCACAAATAACTTAATTGTTAGAGCAAATAAGCACTTTGAGCTTAACCTTTCATTAGTAGATTTTCAAAGCAAGAGAAGTAATCTTCAAAGTTAATTGATATTGTCTCTTCTATCTCTATCATGGTAGGTTGATAAGAGAAGTGTAAACTAATGAACTTAGATGTTAAGAACATAAGAGAAGTTGATAAGCAATGGAACTAAGCCGAAGAAGTTATGAATAAGTAACTTGAATCTAAATAAGTTATGAACTTATGGAATACACATATGAGATGGTCATATGATTAACTTAAGAAGTTGTGTGAATAATAAGCTATAAGCATGTAGCTTGAATGACTTAATTAAGAGTAAGTCATAAGGAAATGAAAGTCTTGTATTGTATATTTTGTTAAGTTATGAACTTATAAGAAATAAGCCATACCCTAAATTGAATATAAGTTATTGTATCATGTAAGTTGAGATGTCTAGATAATGAAATGATTGTATTTGGTAGGATGAACAAATCACTAATAATGGAATTTTGAACAAATTAACACGATTGAACGATAAACGTTGAATTTGTGAAATTCTCAGAATGGAAGTCGTATTTTGTATTTGAACTCGGAAACGTTGGTTTTCGATGGAGTCAAGTCATATTTGGAATTATAGAGTTGCGGACTCGAAAATGGCCGAATTTTGACTTAGAACAAAGAAACGATCGTTGAACGTTCACGAACGTTTATTGTTTTCGTTAAAAATGGACTAATAGGTGAAATTTTAGCAAACGAAGTCGAATATATAAAATTCTTGCATGAACACATAGAGTTGGTGATTTGTGAACCGTAGGCTCTTGAACGAGCCAATTCAAACATATAACGAAGAAGTTACGAGTCTGGGAATCTCACCATTTGAAAAAAATCATCAACGTTTACGAGGCTCGCTCGAGTCCAGATCTTACACGGCGACTCCAAGCCGATTAGCCGATAGCATGGCGCCTAAAGTGAGCCTCAATTTCAAAGAACTCAAGCGCCAGAAGCGTCGAGTTCGGTTTCTGGGCAATAATGGGTGATGCCGTAGCGCGACACCAAGAGAAATAGTCGGCGCCGCAGTGCCAGCCTCATAACTTAGATAATGAAAGAAGTTTGCATGTTGAGTATGATGAGTAATTGATGAACAATTAAATAAGCATCTTAATGAAACATTGTTAAGACATAATTAAGCCTTAAGTTTGCACACTTAGGGTTCAGTTAAGTAAATTACATATGAACATAAGAATGACGTAACGGAATGCTGGAACCACTAAATAACAAATCTAATACGTATTTAGATTGAGAAGAAAGGTAAGATTATTTAGGAACCATGTATGTTTATTCATGACCTAATGTTCTATGTGATGTTATTATCTACTGTAGAGACTTAAAGACTTAATGTGCATGTGTTATAAACTATAGCAGACGCTAAAGGTAAGTACTCTAACCCTTGTTCCAGTTCGATCTGGACAAGTCTGTGATTCATGTATTCTTCGCATGAGTTAATGTTTGCGGAAGTCAAAGCCAATTCTTTTGGTTCGACGTATGCTATGTTATCCTATCAAATGTTAATAAGGATTTACCAAATTAATATTGTTGTGGTTTTCAAAAGTAGATTGAGTATGCTAAATTGTTTTGTCGTCAAACGACAGGCACGTAAGGTTGCCACAACTTACACTACAAGAAAAAAGTTTATCAGTGACCTTTATCAACGAGCGTGAGCGGTCGAGATACCTATCAATGACCGATCATTGCGGTCGTTGATAGTCGTCACATATAAATCTGGTCATTTGGGATGCACATCGGTGACCACTATTATTATGACAAACCTATCTGCGATCGCTATGAAGCGACCAAATGACAAATTCGGTCGCTAAGTCGAAATCAAAGATTGTCCAGGGCCAAAGATGACGTGGTCTACGTGGCAGCGACCGATATCAGCGACCGAAGGTGATCGCTGATAGTCTCAAATGTTTATCCATCGCCATACAAACTTACTGGCATAGAGTCTTAGTGATAAATTGTTGTGTCGAGTATACACTTTTTTGAAAGCCCCCGAAAACTCTTTATACTGCAAATTACATCATCACATAAATCAGATTGAGGAAAAAGTTATAATGCAATAGACTCAACTCAAAAGCAATGAACACATAATGATAATATCCAGTGCCTGGACTTGGGCCAGAATGCTTAATGGTACCCCATAGTCCAATAACATTTTTGAAAGAGAAAACTGAAGCCCAAGAACAAAACTATAACCGTTAGGAGATAGTTGGGTCGTGATCAATATGGTGTTCTGTATTTATAGTATTATTATTATTATTATTATTATTATTATTATTATTATTATTATTATTATTATTATTATTATTATTATTATTATTATTATTATTAGTAGTAGTAGTAGTAGTAGTAGTAGTAGTAGTAGTAGTAGTAGTAGTAGTAGTAGTAGTAGTAGTAGTAGTAGTAGTATTAGTAGTAGTAGATAGTGTTTTTGGTATCCACGAGATCAAGTAGGAGTAGTCAGTCCCCTCTCGGATTTAATGCGATTTGAATTTGCATTTTGCAATCATCAAATTAATGGATGCTTCCTGATAATTATTTATACAAGCATTTTACAGTTTATCTTATTAGTTATAGTATTACTATAATTTAACTAGTTCATAATCATTTTGAAAGCATCACAAATTTCCTTTTCTTTTTATTCCAAGTTTGGTTTTATTATAATTTTGACTTTTTATTATTATATCCAAAAATTGAAATTAAGAAATAGTTAGTTTGTGAAATGATATAATAATTGAAAATGAAAAAGGAATAAAATAACTTTGGGTGACTATAGTTCTATTTGATATGTTAAGTTTTCTAGGCATGATAAAATTAGTCTAGAACACACTTATACATAAATTTTTATTATTTTGGTTATACCCTTTTAAAAGAATAAATTAAAAATTAAAATTTAATAGCATGCACTAGAAACTTTTTAATTTGAATAAATAAATAAATAAACAAATACACAAGTGTTACAAACCAAAATGTGTTCGGATGGAGAGAGTATTTTATGTTTGTGATGAACATTAAGCTGAAAATAAGGAGTAAACACCATTCCTTGGTTTATTGAATAACAAAAATTAACAAATTAGGGTTTTTCTAAACCACATTCAATTAATAACAAAAATGAAAAAAAAATGCTAGGGTTTGTCTAAACCACATTCAATTAACAAATTAACAACAGATTCAAGGTTTCTAATGGATTTCAAGTGAGTTACCTTTGTAGAGGCGGTGGCAGGTGGGTTGCAGGTGGGCGGAAGGTGGGTGGAAACGGTGGCGCAAACTTCTTCCCCTTCTTCTCTTCTCCCTCTTTCTCCCTCTTCTCTCTATTTCAGTGACCTCCCTCTCTTTTTTTACCTTCCGTGTTCTGTGTCGAGCGAACTAGTTACTAATTTCATTTAGTTTGATTAGCGACCGCTATCAGCGACCGCATGTGGTCGCTGAATTTTAGTGACATGAACTTATCAGCGACCGCATGCGGTCGTTGATTATAAGTGGTCGCAAAAAAACTACGCGCCAACATTTCCTGCCAAATTTTGGGTGGGAAATTTGTTCTAGCGACCGATCAGAGACCGCATACGGTCGCTGATATCACTTAGCGATTGGATTATATAATGGTCATCGATGTTTCATTCGCTAGAAATGCAGTATCGCCGATCGGATATCGCGATCACGATATAAGTGGTCGCTGATAGACCTTTTTCTTGTAGTGTTAAACGTATACACGTTTAATGAATGTAGTGTTGATCAACATAGAGTAGTATAGGCTGATCACCTAGACATGCTGGTAAGCTATGCCGCACTTACGGACTTAGTGACGGGACATCCTTTTCAAAGTACTTATGAAATACTCACGGTTCTTGAACCAGAATTGATGTTTTACTGAATATTGTTGTTGTAAAATGTTCTGAATGAAAAGAAGTTCTATTTTGAATTATCCATAGTACTTCGTAACTATTGTTCAGTTATTGAAGATATTTGATTCCTATGTTCAAGCATGCTATTTTACTAGAATTGATGTACTTGCTGAGCTAGTTAGGCTCATTCTTGCTTGAACTATATGAATGCAGCTAAGACCGAACGGACCAATGGATCTGACAAGGATAAAGGGAAGGCGAACCTGTAGATTACATATGTAATAGTATAGGTTTTGTAAGAATAATATTTGATATTATGACAAACACAAATGTATTGGTTTTAAAGAACCTGGGAATGTAAATATTCTTTTTATATATATAAGACATATCCGTTCTTTTGAGGTATTTCAATTGAATGTTTATGTGAACTGTAGCACCGTGTAGCACCATCTGTCGGGTTGGAAGATACCCGGATTTGGGGCGTCACAAATATTATCCTGCAAGACGGATATTAGTTATTTGTAATAGGAGGATATCATGTTAATTGAAATATATATGTATACATATCTCTTCATATTTCTCATTACATGTAGATGAATATTGAATGAAATTACAAGTAACTGGTTTTACGAGTAATTTGAAATGAGAAAGAATGAAGAGACTTTCCTTCGTGTTCGGTTTATCAGAGGTTGACCTATCTTAGGTTACTCGCGTGGATTTTTGGAATGAAGGTTCCCAAATCATCGCAATTTACTCGACGGGAAGTTAATCCGGTCTTTCAATTGGAGCGAATTTGGGTGGTGCCTTTCCTGAGCCTCGTTGGAATTAGTCTTCCTACGAGTCCAGTAATCAAACACCGACAGGATAGCCTCCTGATGGAGGAACCACACAACATACATTCACATACAACGTGTCTCACCGTTTATGAAAATGATGACATGTGTGAAGGAATAATATCACAAGCAGATATAGTGTAAAGCATTAAGCGCAGTAAAATATATGCATTCATACAGATTCATCATAAATATAAATGCAACATCCACACACAAGCATATATCAGTTGAAAAGATTGTATTAGCGGCTTAAGCCGTCTTATTGGAGTCCCCAGCAGAGTCGCCACCTGTCAACATCGGGATTTTTATTTATCCCTTTATGTTCTTGTTCTTTGGTGTTCTCATGTTATGTGAGATTTGTTTGAAAAAAACAAGTTGTGAAAAGGTCCGACATTTATATGTCGACGGTTGAACTGTAAGAGTCGCCAGTTGGTTTTTTATATGGTTATACCAACACAACCGAGAAAAGGTTTTCACATTGACCCAGTGATGTGACACTGCTAAATGGGTCTGTGAAACCGAGATTCATTAGGGTTCGGGGGCTTGATTATGCGGAGGGAAGGTGTTACGCAGCCCCGACATCCGTGTAACCACGGTGCTTTTCAAGAAGCTGTTACATGAATATGTGTGTGTGTGTGGGTCAATGTGCTATTTATATGGAAGTAGTGTGAGGTCTGGTTCGCACCTATATACACAGGGTTTGAATTTGTATAAAAATTCAATTTTAAACAACATATGGCAGTGATGTTTTGTAAGAAAAAGGTTTATTTTCAAACCCTTGTGCTCAATAGTAATTGAGACCTTTTACACTTCTATTTTTATTAAATGTTCGGGTTGATTGCTTTTAATTTTCGAGATGCAAAGCATCTTCGAGAAAATAATGTACAAAGCAGTGCCAAACTCCTCGTGTGCATGAAAACCATCTGAGCAAATCCAAACACCGTGAATAAATTTACAAGCTGCTTACAGCTAAAATGTCCATCAAGGGAACCGAATCTAGATCAAGTAGACTAAATTTGTGATCACATGATTCCTAGGCTCATATGATGCTGCAATTGATATGAAAGCAGTAAGCAGTTATATATATATATATATATATATATATATATATAAGATATAAATATGTATATACAGACATGATCATCCACCACGAAGCACCTTCATGGGGGATCAGAAATGTAAATAAAGTTGTAAAAGCAATCAACCGCCACGAAGTAAACTCCAGGCGGGACGAAAAGTAAATATATATATATATATAGAGCAAGGATCAAGTGCATACCCCTTATCTTACTCACCCGTGCTCACCCCCCTTTAGGCGATGGTTTCGGTCATACAACCGTCGTCTATACTTTTAGCGACGGACAACATATAGCGTCGCTAAAAGTATGAGCGACGATTGTATATTAAAACTCATCGCCTAAAAAGGGGTGAATCTGTGAGTAAGATAAGGGTATGCACTGACTGATACATATATATATATATATAAGCTGTAAACGCCGGATGTAAAATCGGGCTCATCGAACAAAGTCCGACAACAGTTGATATATATAAGTATATATATATATATATATATATATATTAAAGCAATAAAAGCTCTAGATGTAAAATCCAGGCTCATCAAACAAAGTTCGACACACAGTTCATATATATAAGTGTGTATATATATATATACGAAAACAAGTAAACGCTCCAGACATAAGTCTAAGCTCAATCGAGGCATAACTCGATAATGTTAGTCCATATATAAATATATGTATATACAACTGAAATAAAACCACAGACCAAAGTTCGGGCATATACACGCAACACGACTCTCAACGTGAAGAATGGTGTGTGCAAAGATGAAGAGAAAGGCTCCAAAGTGTATAAAAAGGCTAACAACGGGCTGCCAAAAAAGACTTCTATAACTTTAAGTTGATGAACACTCGGCTCCCGCCGGTACAAATAGTGGCTATATGTGAACTCACAAGTGTTTAAAATGAGAAAGCACTCAGTTTAGGGTGTGTACAGAGCAAATTTGACAGGTCATCCTCGCCTTTTTCTCTTACAAAATGGCCACCCCAAGCCCTCTATTTATAGAGGGGGGGAGCCGCAGGTGTGTACTTGAGACTAGCCGCAGATGTACCTGCGGCTGCCTGGGGTGCCCTGGGCTCCGTGGGTCCCACCATCTCAAAGTACATGCACGCATGCATTGTGATGTTCGCTTAAACTTTCAGAATTGTAATCCGGGCATCCGATTGAGGTATGTAAGACCTATTTTGAACTGCCATTGTCAAGAGTTACGCAATGACATGAGATTAGAGGTTTTACAAAGTCAGGAAGATGGGGCCATGCCCTCCCGTCTTCAAGCTTCAAATTCTATCCATTGCCCTGATCAATAGTCACTTGGGATTGGACTTCTTTGGTTCTTACAGGACATTGTTGTGTACAAATGTATGTATGAAATGTTGAAATGGTGTGATGTGGCGTCAAGGTGGCAAGATGATTTAATTTTCCCTCAAGGGTTATCTCGGTTTATTAATGTCATGAGGGCGTTACTCGGGGTTATCTTTGAGATTGGATTGCTGCAAGTGTTGAAGGTCCTCAGTGTCATCTCTAAGGTGTGCTTGTCTTCCCGGTGTTATCTTTGGGTCTTGTATTGAGTGCCTTCATGTGAGTGCCGAGGTTGAAGCTGATTGCATTCATTTGAAACAAACATTGTGACACCCCCAAATCCTGGTACTTCATTCCTCAAGATTTGGTGTTCACTTAATCAAAAATTCATTTCTAACTACCCAATCATAATAAAATTGAATAATAAAACCTTCCCATACAGGATTAAACTTAAATAAAAATATCCCAGGTTATCTAACCTTTAGTTATAAACATTCAAATGCGGAAATTAAATAAACTTCATTACAATCTTTAAACCAAAGTCTGATAATAAAACTATCAAAACTATTACAAGTCTTCAATATTTTGTCATCTTTCCTTTTCCCTTACTGGTGCTAGGTACGTCACCCTTTCCAGCTTTAGTTGTAAGAAATTTTACAAGCAAGAGTGAGCAAACAAGGCCCACTTGGAATAACAACAAGTAATTCTTTAAACTTTTACATCAATTGCCAAAACTAGGGTCAATAGAACTGAACAATGTGTTTTATTAACTTTCTAAAAATTATAACATTCACTGAGGGTCTAATGACCATGAATCATGTCCACAGTTATAAGTAATCTTTCAACTTTAACTTTAACAGTCATAAGACTATAAGGACTCCACGTACTTAGGGGGATCAACCCTTCGTACAATGTATTGTGCACAACCATTTTAACGCTAAGCGTAAACCTCTAATAAAAGAGTTGTTCATCTCAGTATTTAGAATACAAGTCCGCACCAAAGTAAGTTTGGTTTGGATATATTACAAGGTAATTTAGAATTCAAACGGTCATCAACTAAGGATTAGTTGAATACAAAGAAATAACTGTATGCTATGGAATAATCATAACTGAATCGATATTTGTAAACTAATATCATGCTTTAGGAATAATCTAATAGCATAAACGTTGAATAATCATAACATAATTTTCTTTGAACAATATTAAGTCAAAGTTATTGATAGTTGGATACCAAGCATGCATAATGAATAGTAATTTGAACGATAAAGTTGTTCAACACTAGAATATTAAAATATAGCGATTCGCATTCTAAATAACAAGTTACATATAAAAGAAACTTGCTCAATACTAAATATACGATTTAGAATACTTGTATCCCTATGAACAATTAGATACAAGAGCTTTCTCAATAATAAACCATCTAGCTCTACGAAAGTGTAGAGTTAGCCACTTGTATAATTGAATTTGAATTAAAAAAAATAATGTACTCAACGAAATTGAACTTGCACAATGAAGTTTTTGAGTTAGAAAACTTGCTCAAAAGAGTTTAAATATTTGCACAATTATAAGAGTAGAGTTAGAGAACTTGCTCAAAAGAGTTTAAATATTCGCACAATTATAAGAGTAGAGTTAGAGAACTTGCCTTTAGCATAAGCTAAACCTTACAACTTGAATCAATACCCTATACATATGTCATCATGACATAATTAGTCATTACCAACATTTTATATCTATATAAACAAATATATACATCATGTAGGTCAAATCACCCATTCACATAATCAAACTATGTTAATACTAGTTAACACTTGATAACATGATTATTCATAGTTTAACACTACTGAAATCATCATTTAACATTCCTATTATTAACACATAACATTTATTTTCAAAATTTGTGTAATAAACTAAAAGCATCGAGACCATTCTCGCTAACTTCGCCTTCTTGGCGCCACGATTTACATTGTGATTGGCGCTTCTGCATTATGAAATTGTATTCTAGCTGAAGTCTGAGCCAAAGATCAACCATCTATGGCGTGAAACTTGTACTGGTCACGGGCGTATTGCCTTTGAGTCCAAAACTCGGCGACCAAGCTCAGCAACAGCATGAACAAAAGCCAAATTGGCCTATAAGCTCTAATCTAATAAGCTAACATGAAATTCACATATAGACTTCATATAAACATAATTTCGATACTCTTAACATGTTTTAACACATATAATAACATAAACATCAACATTACAACAACCAATTTCATTGTTTTTGATAAAAACTCTATTTTTGATGTTTTCAATGAAAATCAACACTGTGATTTTGTTTTTCAACCAAAATAGTAAATTCAAAATCCCATGGTTATGATTATACATACTCTATCAAATTCAATAGTCAATTTATAAATTTAACAACTAATTAAACCTTAATTTTTACTTTAAACTAAGTCATATTCATCTATATTTTCATATGAACACTGTAATATATTTTTTTCACAAATTATATACATACATCAATTCATTGACTATGCTCATATATAAACTAATGAAAATAGTTTCACAACACTAATTTATCATATAAAGCCATATATAACAAACAATTTATCCTTCATGAAGATTTTTACAAAGAACTTTTTAGAAGAGGAAAACTAACTATAAAAATAAAAGGATTAACATCCTACCTTTGATTAAGAAGATGATAGTTATCTTGGATTCTCAAGCTTCTTTTCCCAATTTCTTTCTCAAAACCTGTTAGAAATCACTCACTTTCTCTCTAGAGTTTTCTCAAATATTCTCTGTATTCTTCTTCTTCTTCTTCTCTCCCTTTTCTTCAACTGAGTCTTTCTTTTCTTTTCTAACATATGTAGAATAATATAATGTATATAGTAATAATATATATTAATGATATAATATAAGTATAGATATAATTATATCAGTTATGTTTTATTTAAAAATCAAAAGCCATAAGGCTTGTTTGGCTAAGCTAATAAAATAACTCTTTAATCCTTACACCTTGTTTGGTGAACGTAACTAAAACAAATGGATTAATCCTTATATCTTGTTTGATAAAATACTATTAAATTAAAGACTTAATATGCATTAAGACTTATTTGGTCAAAACTAAATTAAACTCCTTTAATTTATTTTAATAACTCCTTTATAGCAAGGTTATTTGTCACACTTCTAATAAATTAAATAATCAATTTAATCAATTCAAATACTAATCTATTAAATTACTTTAACACATAAATCATTATCTCATAATTATAATTTCCTTTATAATTATAATTTTATTCAACCAACTAACACTTTATTTTAAATCACAAATTCCAATTAGAAATATTATAATTCATTTAATCATTATTAGCTCTCTAACTTAATTATTAAATTAAATTAGTATATAATCTCATAACAATTAATTTAATATCGGTTCCTTAATTATTTATTCAACAAATAATTAACTAAACCACATCAACTCAAATTGAACAATTATTTATTCAACAATAAACATATCTATTAAATACTTATATAAATCAATAAATATTTAATGTTATAATTTAAAATTTTGGAATGTTACATCATTCCTTCCTTACAAGGATTCTGTCCTCAAAATCACAACTCAAACTATACATTCGTTACATTATTCCCTACTTACAAAGATTCTGTCCCCAGAATCGAAGACACAGATTAAACAAATAACTCAGGGTACTCTTTCAACATTTTCTCTTTGAGTTCCCACGTAGCTTCTTCAGCGTTGTGGTTCCTCCATATCACCTTCACAGAAGGTATCACTTTATTCCTGAGCACTTGTTCTTTCCTGTCGACAATCTGGATAGGAACCTCTTCATAAGACAAATCTTTCTCGAACTGCAACGGTTTGTACTCAATCACATGTTTGTAGTCGAGTTTATATGGTCGTAACACCGAAATGTGAAAAACATTATGAATGTTTTCCAACTCTGGAGGTAGAGCTACCTCGTAAGCCACTTCTCCCACTCTTCGCAGCACTTCAAAGGGTCCAATAAACCTCGGGCTTAGCTTTCCCTTTTTACCGAAATGAATTTTCCCCTTCCAAGGAGAAACTTTTAGGAATACAAAAGTTCTTACGTCGAATGCACGATCTTGTCTGTGTTGATCAGCATACTTTTTCTATCTGTCTTGAGCTGCTACCAATCTTGTCCTGATGAGTTTGTAAACGTCAGCAGTTTGTTGCACTAGTTCCGGTCCTAGCAGTTGACGTTCACCAACTTCATCCCAACACAGTGGAGTTCTGCACTTTCTGTCGTACAATGCCTTGTAAGGTGGCATGCCGATGCTCGCGTGATAACTATTATTGTAAGAAAATTCCACCAATGGTAAATGTTCTTCCCAGCTTCCTTTAAAGTCCATGACACATGCTCTTAGCATATCTTCTAATGTTTGACTTGTTCGTTTGCTTTGGCCATCTGTTTGTGGATGATAAGCTGTACCCATTCGCAACTGTGTCCCCATACATTCTTGTAGTCTCTTCCAGAAATTAGACGTGAATGGCGGATCTCTATCGGACACAATTGATACTGGCACTCCATGCCTCGAAACGATCTCTTTAATGTACAATCTTGCCAACTGATCAAGATTAAATCTAATCTTTATTGGTAGAAAGTGCACTAATTTCCTCAGTCTGTCCACTATCACCCAAATCGCATCGCATCCTCTCAGAGTAGTTGGAAGACCCACCACAAAATCCATCGTGATGTGTTCCCACTTCCATTCCAGTATTTCCAACGGTTGAAGTAATCCGTTGGGTCTTTGATGTTCGGCTTTTACTCTTTGACATGTCAAGCATTTCACTACGCATTCTGCAACGTCCCTTTTCATATTCGGCCACCAAAAATGTCGACGCAAATCTTGATACATTTTCGTACTTCTTTGATGAATTGAATATCTTGAGCTGTGTGCTTTAGTTAAGATTTCTTCTTTCAGCTCTGGTGTTACTGGAACCCAGATTCTTCCCTCAAACCGTAGTAGTCCTTCGGTATCGATATTGTATTTTACATCACTACCCTCAATCAGATTCTCTTTGATTTTCCCACACTCTTTATCTTGTAGTTGAGGATCCTTCACTTTGTCCACTAAAGTTGGACCGACTTTCTATCTGGAATAGTTGTTAAATCGATTCTTTTGGAAATTTAATTTCAACTCCGATTTTTGTCATTCTTTGAAATGAGCTCCTCCTGAGCCGTTATCAGCATTAACTTTTCCTGACCTTTCCTGCTTAAAGCATCTGCAACCACATTCGATTTGCCTGGATGATAAAAGATCTCAGAATCATAATCTTTTATCGGTTCCATCAACCTTCTTTGACGCGTGTTCAAATCCTTACGAGTGAAAATATACTTGGACTTTTGTGGTGCGTGTAGATCTCACATTTCTCTCCATAAAGATAGTGTCTCCATATCTTCGAGAGCAAATACAAGCTATGATTAATTCCAAATCATGAGTCGGATACCCTTTCTCATAATCCTTTAGTTGTCTTGATGCATACGCAATAACTTTATCGTTCTACATAAGAACACAACCTAACCCTTTGTGTGAGGCATCACTATACACCACAAAGTTTCCTGTATTATCTGGTAATGTTAACACAGGTGCCATACTTAGCTTTTTCTTTAAATCTTGAAAACTTTCTTCACACTTTTCCGTCCAAACAAATTTTACGACTTTCCTTGTCAAATTTGTTAGCAAAGTGGCTATCTTAGAAAAATCTTGAATAAATCTTCTATAATAACTGGCCAGTCCCAAGAAACTCCTCACTTCTGTCGGTGTTCTTGGTTGTTCCCAATTGATTACAGCTTCCACTTTTGATGGATCCACTGAAATCTTATCCTTATCAATCACGTGCCCAAGAAATTATACACGATCTAGCCAAAATTCGCACTTAGAGAATTTTGCATACAACTTTTCCTTTTTTAGTGTTTCCAATGTCGACCGTAAGTGTTCCACGTGCTCTTCTTGCGTTTTGGAATACACTAGAATGTCGTCGATGAATACCACTACAAACTTGTCTAAAAATGGTTTAAACACCCTATTCATCAAATCCATGAATGCAGCAGGGGCATTAGTTAAACCAAAAGACATCACCAGAAACTCGTAATGTCCGTACCGAGTTTTGAATGTCGTTCTAGGTATATCCTCCTTTCTTACCTTTAATTGGTATATCCACTTCTCAAATCAATTTTTGAGAAATAATTAGCACCCTTCAACTGATCAAACAAGTCATCTATTCTAGGCAACGGATACCTGTTCTTAATAGTGACCTTGTTTAACTCCCTATAATCAATGTAAAGACGCATTGATCTATTCTTCTTCTTTATGAATAAAACTGGCGCTCCCCATGGTGATACGCTTGGTTAAATATATTTCTTGTCCAGCAGCTCTTGCAACTGTACCATCAGTTCCTTCATTTCTACCGGAGCCATTCTATACGGGGACTTCGATATTGGTGTTGTTCTCGATGCCAAATCGATCACGAACTCAATTTCTCTGTCAGGCGGAAGTCCTGGAAAATCCTCTAGAAACACGTCTTCAAATTCCCTCACCACTGGTATATCTTCTAGTTTCACACCCTTCTTCTGAGTATCGACTATGTAAGCTAAATAGCCCACACAGCCTTGACTCAACAATTTCTTGGCCTGCATAGTCGTCAGACATTTCATTTGTCTAGGCGACTTGCTACCATAAAAAACTACCTTTGACGAAGTCAAAAGGTTTACACACTTCTTTTGGCAATCAATTACTGCTCCATATTTGAACAGCCAATCCATTCCTAAAATAACATCAAACTCTCCAAGTCTAATCGGAATCAAATCTACCAACAAGTTATTCTTCTTAATATTCACCCTACAGTTCTTGTATACGAATCTAACAGGGATTACTTCCTTATTCGTAATTTCTATGTTCAAAGGAAAATTCAGTTCTTCTCTAGGAAATTCTAACCTCTTAGCAAATTCATCAGATATAAACGAACAAGTAGCACCCGAATCGAATAATACATAAGCATTTATATTATTGATTGGGATAATACCTAACACTACATCTTTTGATTGCACATCATCTTGCACAGTCATGTTGAAGGTTCTAGCTGTGGGTTTGTTTGATGTTACAGGTCCTGCAATGGCCCATGTACCTCCATTGTTACCTCCATTGCTTCTAGTAGTCATTCCATCCTTCTTCTTAGGGCATTCACGAGCAAAGTGATGCTTGGATCCGCACGTGAAGCATACATTCTTCTTCGGTTGAGTGCAATTAGGGGCGATGTGACCCTCCTGTCCACAATTGAAGCAAACTCGTTTCCCCATCAAGCACGCACCCTTATGAAATTTCCCACATGTCGCACATGCTTCAAACTTTTTGTTTTGCTGGTTACCCTGATGGTTTCCAGCACCCATGTTCCCATTCCACTTCCTCTTCAAGCTGTTGTTGCTGTTGTTGTTGTTGTTGTTGTTTCCACCGCTACCACTTCCATTCTTAATCTCATTCTCATTCTTCTTCTTCTTTTGTTCCTGATTAAACTTTGTCACTGCCTCACCTCCACCTTCAGCGAGTAATGCCTTCTCCATCACTACTGCAAATGTCTTCAATTGGAGCAGGAAACCCTCTTGCATGACCGGGGCTTGGTCCTGTTCAAATCTCTTTGCCTTTACGCAAAATCTGTCTTTGACTTTGATATGGCGTAAACCTCGCCAATTCATTGAACTTCGTGGCATACTCGGATACCGTCATCGTTCCCTGCTTTAATTCCAGAAACTGCACTTCTAGCTCACTCTTCGAACTCTCCGAAAAATAGGTCTCGAAGAACAACTCCTTGAATCTATCCCATGTCATCACTCCTAGCCGTTCACGAGTTTTATTGGCCTTCCACCAATAACTAGCTTCTACTTTCAACATGAATGTTGTGAAAGAAGTCTTCTGGTCATCCCCTACCCTAGCGACATCGAACACCTTTTCTATCTCCATAATACAGGTTTGTGCTTCGACTGGATTCATGGACCCACGGAATTACGGTGGCCCAACCGCCTTGAAATCCTTAAACGTTGTACCATGGTTTTGTGGTTGATTCTGCAACGCTCCTGTCAGTAGTGTCACTAGTTGTTGAACGGGGTTACCATCAACATTGTCGTCATTGGTTCCTTCAGTGGTTCTCTGTTGTGGTGGTTGACGTCTGGGAGACATTTTCTGTTAAAATACATTCGTTAGATTATTATTCAACTCTTTTAAGAAATTTCTACTTAACTTGCCTCCAAAAGAATTAACCACATAACACATAACACTTTGAATAAAGTTACAACTTTTATTTATTCATAACCTTTTTGAAAACATAAAACAATAGCATCACTGCTATTTACATTACTTTCCTGAACTACAAAAGTTTCAGGACCACATCATAGTCATATCCCATAGATTGCATAACACTTGGGATTTATAATTTATTTAACATTTCATTCATTGTACAACAACTACGATGTTCTATTAAGATACTTCTTAGCCCTATCACGTTCTTCCTCCATGACTCGAAACATTGTTCTGCAATCTAATACGTATGATGGCAGTGTCTCGAACTGAATAGGATATCCCATGACTCGATCTTGAGCTCGATTAATTGCGGTGTTAAATACTTTATCCATCTCTTCCATCTTCATCCTCTTTGCTTGCGTGTCTCTTGCTGCTAATCTGGTTCGTTGAAAAGCTTCCTCGTAGGCATCTTCAGCTCTTGCCCTCTTAGTAGCTTCTTCTCTCAGCTTGTTCTTCAGTTCAGCGACCACTTCGATCAATTGTTCTTTTTCTCCTTTAGTTTGCACTAGTTTCTCCTCAGCGTTTGTCAGTCGTTCCTCACGATTCTGGATCTCGCCGTCTTTTTGTGTCATTGCAGTCTGTTGTTCAGCTACTATCTCCTGTAACTCCTCAACTGTATCCTGAAGTTCCACGCGTTACGGCGTGAGACTTCATCGCATATCTCTGACGACCATCGAGGTTAGTGGAGTCTCCTCCTCCTCGTCCTCATTATCCTCATCCTCCTGTGGTAACTCAATGGGATCCTCCTCATCCGTTTCCATGTCATCATCCTCATCTTCAACTCATCGTGACCAGCAGGGTGACTCCGTGGCGTGAGTTGTTCCCAAACTACACGAATGTCGCGAGGCTCCTCCTCTATAGGCATTTGAGGTCCCTCCTCCCTAGCCTGACTGGATTCTCCAGCATTAGTCATCCTGACAACAAAGTTTTAAAGTTTTAAATATTAATCATTTCTACTCGACACTCACGAACACTTAAGTTATAAACACATAAGCACATAAGTGTTTTATTACTTCTTTCTTAAAACTCGATAAGAGTTAATCACCACTATCTTTTCAAAGGTTACTTCCTAAGGGGGTTAAATGCTTTTTCAGTTACCGTACTATATGTCAACCTACAGATGGATAACTGAACTTTTTTTTCTTACAGTCAACTCACTGTACTCGATTTTACTAACAAAAAGTTAAAAAAAACCGTTAAGTCAAGGTTGACTTAACGGAACAATACACGTGGCAGCTAAGTTGTCCAAAAAAAATTCTATTTGGCAGTTAGTATGCGATGGGCACTGATGATGTGGATTTGGAGGAAATTTTTTATGAAAAAATGGAAAAAATTATTTTAAAGTATAATATAAATTTAAAAAAATAGCCAAAAAAACAAAAAAATAAAAAATATATTAAATTTTTTTTAATAAAAAAAATTTATTTTATTAAAAAATCTGCGTTTTTTTTATTTTATTTAAAAACTACTTTTTTATTTTTGTTAAAAAAAAGCGAGTTTTAATTTCTTTTAAATAAAAAAATATTAAAAAAAAAGCATGCTTTTTTAATTAAATAAAAACTAATTATTTGTATTGCACTAAAAGTAAATGCCAAGGGAATGATTATCACGCTTCCTATAACTAATATTTGTTGGTCCTATTGAGTTTTTTTTAAAATAAAACAACTGAGTTTTAAATATAAAAAAACCAAGTTTAAAAAAAGATTTATTAAAATAAAGCGCACTTTTTTTATTAAAAAATTGCGTTTTTTATTAAAAAATTATTAATTAGTGAGATAATTTTATTTTCTCAATTATTTCTTAAATTTGATTAAATTAAATTATAAAAATTGAGAAAATAAAGTATAATTTTTTTCTAAATTATTTTAAATTTATACTTTATTTAAATAAAGTATAACTTTATTTTCTCAATTTTATATAATTTAATTTAATCAAATTTAAGAAATAATTGTGAAAATAAAATTACACTTTTATTTAAATTTTATAATCTAATTTAATCAAATTTAAGAAATAATTATTTTATTAAAAAAAAACAAAATTTCGTTGTTGTGACGGAGAAGGAGAGAGAGAGAGCGTTGTTTGTTTTTTTTGATAAAAATAATAATTATTATTTTTTATTAAAATAATAAATAAAACACAATTTTTTAATAAAAATAAAAAAAGCACAGTTTTTTTATATAAAATAAAATAAAAAAACGCTAAAAATTGTTAAAAAAAAGCGCATTTTTTTTATTAAAAAAATTTGCGTTTTTATTTTATTTTTATAAAAAAAAGCGTGCTTTTTCTCATAAGCGAAAATGCATTTTTTATAAAAAAATGCAAAAAAATGTTTAAAGAAATTGCATTTTTTTATTAAAAAATTTGCTTGAAATAATTGTAAAAAAATGCAAAGAAGCGCATTTTTATTAAATATATTTTTTATTTATTTTCTTGTTTTTTGGCTAATTTTCTTAATTTATATTATATTTTAAAATATTTTTTCCCCATTTTTTCATAAAAAATTTCTTCCAAATCCACATCATCATTGCCACGTCGCATACTAACTGCCAAATAGGATTTTTTTTGGACAACTCAGCTGCCACGTGTACTGTTCCGTTAATTCAACCTTGACCTAACGGTTTTTTTAACTTTTTGTTATTAAAATCGAGTACAGTGAGTTGACTGTAAGAAAAAAATGTTCAGTTATCCATCTGTAAGTTGACATATAGTACGGTGACTGAAAAAGCATTTAACCCCTTCCTAAGGCTTCCCCCCCCCCCCCCCACCTAAGGTTCATAACCTAAGGCTTTGATACCAACCTGTGACACCCCAAATCCTGGTACTTCATTTCCTCAAGATTTGGTGTTCACTTAATCAAAAATTCATTTCTAACTACCCAATCATAATAAAATTGAATAATAAAACACTTACATCTGAGATTAAACTTAAATAAAATATATCAAAGTTATCTAACCTTTAGTTACAAATATTCAAATCTGAAAATTAAATAAACTTCATTACAATCTTTAAACCAAAGTCGATCATAAAACTATCAAAACTATTACAAGTCTTCAATATTTGGTCATCTTCCTTTTCCACATCTTTGGTGCTAGGTATCGTCACCCTTTTCAAACTTTAGTTTGTAAGAAATTTTACAAGCAAGAGTGAGCAAACAAGGCCCACATAGAATAACAACCAGTAATTCTTTAAACTTTTACATCAATTGCCAAAACTAGGGTCAATAGAACTGAACAATGTGTTCTATTAACTTTCCGAAAATTATAACATTCAATCGAGGGTCTAATGACCATGAATCATATCCACGATTATAAGTAATCTTTCAACTTTAAACTTGATCATAAGACTATAAGGACTCCACGTCTTGGGGATCAACCCTCGCATACAATGTATTGTGCACAACCATTTTAACGCTAAGCGTAAACCTCTAATAAAAGAGTTGTTCATCTCAGTATTTTGAATACAAGTCCACACCAAAGTAAGTTTGGTTTGGATACATTACAAGGTAATTTAGAATTCAAACGGTCATCAACTAAGGATTAGTTGAATACAAAGAAATAACTGTATGCTATGGAATAATCATAACTGAATCGATATTTGTAAACTAATATCATGCTTTAGGAATAATCTAATAGCATAAACGTTGAATAATCATTACATAATTTTCTTCGAACAATATTAAGTCAAAGTTATTGATAGTTGGATACCAAGCATGCATAATGAATAGTAATTTGAACGATAAAGTTGTTCAACACTAGAATATTAAAATATAGCGATTCGCATGCTAAATAACAAGTTACATATAAAAGAAACTTGCTCAATACTAAATATACGATTTAAAATACTTGCATCCCTATGAACAATTAGATACAAGAGCTTTCTCAATAATAAACCATCTAGCTCTACGAAAGTGTAGAGTTAGCCACTTGTATAATTGAATTTGAATTAAAAACAATAATGTACTCAACGAAATTGAACTTGCACAATGAAGTTTTTGAGTTAGAAAACTTGTTCAAAAGAGTTTAAATATTTGCACAATTATAAGTGTAGAGTTAGAGAACTTGTTCAAAAGAGTTTAAATATTCACACAATTATAAGAGTAGAGTTAGAGAACTTGCCTTTAGCACAAGCTAAACCTTACAACTTGAATTAATACCCTATACATATGTCATCATGACATAATTAGTCATTACCAACATTTTATATCTATATAAACAAATATATACATCATGTAGGTCAAATCACCCATTCACATAATCAAACTATGTTAATACTAGTTAACACTTGATAACATGATCATTCATAGTTTAACACTACTGAAATCATCATTTAACATTCCTATTATTAACACATAACATTTATTTTCAAAATTTGTGTAATAAACTAAAACTGTCAGACCATTACGCTAACTTTCATTGCTTGCCTTCCACGCTTTATAGTGTTATTGGCGGCCATACTTGAAATTTAAGGCCATTGGGCGTTAGTCCTGAGCCAAAGATTGGCATTATGCGTGGTATGCGGCTCTCTCTATGGCATAAAACTTTATCTTCTTTGAAGCGTACACTGCTGAGTCCAAAACTTCGACGACAAGCTCTGAGCAAAGATGAACAAAAGCCAAATTGGCCTACAAGCTCCAATCTAATAAGCTAATTAGCATGAAATTCACATATAGACTTCATATAAACATAATTTCGATACTCTTAACATGTTTTAACACATATAATAACATAAACATCAACATTACAACAACCAATTTCATTGTTTTGATAAAAACTCCATTTTAATGTTTTCAATGAAAATTAACATCTTTGTGATTTTGTTTTTCATTACCAAAGCAAGAAATTCAAAATACCATGTTTATGATTATACATACTCTATCAAATTCAATAGTCAATTTATCAATTTAACAACTAATTAAACCTTAATTTTTACTTTAAACTAAGTCATATTCATCATATATTTTCATATGAACACTCTGTAATATATTTTTCTTCACAAATTGTATACATACATCAATTCATTGACTATGCTCATATATATACTAATGAAAATAGTTTCACAACACTAATTTATCATATAAAGCCATATATAACAAACAATTTATCATTCATGAAGATTTTTACAAAGAACTTTTTAGAAGAGGAAAACTAACTATAAAAATAAAAGGATTAACATCCTACCTTTGATTAAAAAGATGATAGTTATCTTGGATTCTCAAGCTTCTTTTCCCAATTTCTTTCTCAAGACCTGTTAGAAATCACTCACTTTCTCTCTAGAGTTTTCACAAATATTCTCTGTATTCTTCTGCTTCTTCTTCTTTTCTCCCTTTTCTTCAACTGAGTCTTTCTTTTCTCTTCTAACATACGTAGAATAATATAACGTATATAGTAATAATATATATTAATGATATAATATAAGTATAGATATAATTATATCAGTTATGTTTTATTTGAAAATCAAAAGCCATAAGGCTTGTTTGGGTAATCTAATAAAATAACTCTTTAATCCTTACACCTTGTTTGGTGAACTTAACTAAAACAAATGGATTAATCCTTATATCTTGTTTGATAAAATACTATTAAATTAAAGACTTAATATGCATTAAGACTTGTTTGGCCAAAACTAAATTAAACTCCTTTAATTTATTTTAATCACTCCTTTATAGCAAGGTTATTTGTCACACTTCTAATAAATTAAATAATCAATTTAATCAATTCAAATACTAATCTATTAAATTACTTTAACATATAAATCATTATCTCATAATTATAATTTCCTTTATAATTTTAATTTTATTCAACCAACTAACACTTTATTTTAAATCACAAATTTCAATTAGAAATATTATAATTCATTTAATCATTATTAGCTCTCTAACTTAATTATTAAATTAAATTAGTATATAATCTCATAACAATTAATTTAATATTAGCTCCTTAATTATTTATTCAACAAATAATTACCTAAACCACATCAACTCAAATTGAACAATTATTTATTCAACAATAAACATATACATTAAATACTTATATAAATAAATAAATATTTAATATTATAATTTAAAATTTTGGAATGTTACAAGCATTTCTGGGGTTATCTCCGGAACTGCAACTGCACTCCTTGGGGTTATCTCCAAGGTTGGGCTGCTACTCCGGTGTTATTTACGGGGATCGAGATTGAATATCTGGGGTTATCTCAAGAGATGAATCGACTTTCTCAAATTGGAATTTTGGTATTTCAAATGATATTCCTGGTGTGTGTTCCGGGGTTGAGACTGAACTTCCGGTAGTATCCGGACTGGATATGAGCTGTCTTTGATAAGTGGATTTTATATACACGAATCTCTATTCATTTCAAGTTTAAATTCGTAGTTATCTTCGTGTTTTGTGTTCGTTTTTACTTGTTTAATGTTATTTTATGTGTAGGGTGGTCATGGATGCAATTGGTGAGGATAGGCGGTCTTTTTGGAGCAAAAGTGGAAAAAAGTGGAAGTAAGAAAATCTTGAAGTCAGTGGCCTATCCGGGCAAGGCTTGCTTATTTATCTGTTCCCGTGGGGATGGGGTCCCGATTTTACGTAGTCATCTGTTTGGTTTTGACTTCTGTTAGAGCTCGATTTGTGGGATTGGGATGATGCATTTGGACTCTAATAAAAGAAGAATTCTGCTAGAAGAGAGGAGAGCTTGTTATTACGTAGAAAAACAACAATCTTACAACACACAAGGCAAGAATTCAAGAGCAATTTCAAGGATTGAAGAGCAAACGTTGGAGAAGTAATTTTCAGAGATTATCACGACGGTTGTGAATCAAGGCTACGTGAAGGGGTTTTCTTTATTCTTCTTCTCTTTAGTCTTATTTGTAATTGGGATGATGTTTTCAACAAAGTATTCAGTTTTTAATTCATTCGTTATGAACTAATTTACTTATTAGACTTGTGATGGATCTTTGGGCGAAACGATGATTCTATAACTTTGATTTCCAATTCAATAAGATATTTTTAGTTTATCTATGTTAATTTGAGCGTAAATTTATGAATTTCTTGATCAACAGTTCTTTGTGGATTTGAAAGGAATCGAGAGAGGAGATTCGAATCTAGACCTAGTTAATATAGCATGTGTCATGAATTTTGTCGATATCACATTTGTGATTATTGTTAAGGTAGAGATACGCTTGACATCACATATAATCATATAGAGAGCTTAAACTTAAACCTTCTTTGACAGTTCACATAGAGATATAGTGAGTTGGTTAATTTAGGTGTTTAACGGATTTCTATCTTAATTGTGGATTGATGTTAATATGGTATTAGTGCATCGAGAGGTGGCTCTTACTACGATCGTGTTCTTGATTAATAAACTGGAATATTGAATTGAGTTGGAATAAAGGTTGGAAAATCAGAGGGAAGCTCAGGGTGAAATCATAAGTCTAATTCTCCATTAATTATTTGAAATTCCAGATTTCGTTATTGGTGACTGTTTTGTGATAGTTTATTTCTTTATTAATTTAGTTTTTTTATATATAATTTAAAACCATTGAATTGATTAGTTTAATAAAATTAGGGTTAATACAAAATTGATAATTGTGAAGTTAAGATTCTTGATATTTTGTCCTCGTGGGAACGATACTTATTCACTACAATATTACTTGTTGACCACGTGCACTTGCGTGTTTTTTAAGCGTATTGATTTTCACCAACAAGTTTTTGGTGCCGTTTCCGGGGACAATTTAGCCGAGATTTTAATATTTGTTTTTACAATATCGGTTTAATTAGTCCGCTTTTTACTTAAACATTTTATTTTGTTTTCTCTATTTGAGTTTTGACATTGGTTTATGCAAACACGATCTAAACATCGGACTTGCTTCCTTTTGAGGGCGACATTGATGAGCGATTTTAAAAGTTGAGTAAGTGGATTGAGGAAACGAGGAACGAATTCGAAAATTCTGATAAGGAAGAAACGATGGCTGCCGAAGACCAGAAAGCGTTGAGTGATTTTGCCACACCTAGGGTGACTGATCTGCAGTCGAGCATTACTAGGCCTGCAATTGTTACGAACACTTTTGAGATAAAGCTTGGGACCATTCAGATGATGCAGAACTCATGTCAGTGTGGGGGAATGACAAACGAAGATCTGAATGAGCATTTGATCAGTTTTCTGGAAATGTGCGACACGTTCAAGTACAATGGGGTGTCGGATGAGGCAGTGAGACTTCGCTTGTTCCCATTCACTTTACGGGACAAGGAAAAGAGTTGGTTACATTCTTTACCGCCGGGTTCGATCTCTACGTGGGAGGATTTGGCTCAAAAATTTCTTGCCAAATTTTTCCCACCGGCGAAGACTGCGAAAATGAGGAATGACATCACAATGTTTGAGCAGCAGAATGGGGAGTCACTATATGAGGCATGGGAGAGATACAAGGAATTACTCAGAAAGTGCCCACATCATGGATTGCCCAAGTGGTTACAAATGAACACCTTCTATAACGGGCTACATGGAAATGTCAGAACTAGCATTGATGCGGCATCAGGCAGTACATTCATGGCTAAGAGTTACGAGGAAGCCTACAATTTGATAGAAAAAATGTCGACAAATAACTACCAGTGGCCCATAGCAAGAATGACACAGGCAAAGGCGGCTGGGGTCTTAGAATTAGATGGAGTAACAGCTATACAAGCACAGCTTTTTGCATTATCCATGACGTTTGATATGATGAATGAGAGGGTAAATACGATGGCAGGGGCTCAAGTTCAACAAGTTCAGCAGGTTATGGCAGTATGTGAATTGTGTGCGGGTGATCATCTGACAGAGCAGTGTGCAATAAATCCATCATCCGTTCAGTTCATAGGAAACTACAATAGAATTCCGCAAAAGACTTACCAAAACACCTATAACCAGGGGAATAGGAACCACCCAAACCTTTCATAGAGCAATAACAGTAAACTCAAGCTCCACGACCATCATATCCCCCTGGTTTTCATAGTCATCCACAACAGATTCAACAGCAGGACAGGAAATCCGATGGGGAGGAATCATGGGCAAGGTACATGACTAGCAACGATTTGGCTATGAAGAATCAAGCTATTGCTATCAAAAACATAGAGAATCGGATAGGTCAAATTGCATTGGCATTGAATAATAGACCAGAAGGAACATTACCTAGCGACACCGAAAGAAATCCGAAGAGTAATCATGAGCAATGTCAAGCAGTTATGTTGAGAAGTGGAAAACACCTCGGTGGGAATAGTGCAGAAAATTCAGCAACACCGGAGGAAAAAGTCGATGACAATAATGCAATGGAGGGTAACAAAAATGAGGAAACAAAGTTAAACAGCGAGCCGATTGTTTATCCTCCATCGCCATTTCAGCAGAGGGTCCAAAAATAGAAATCAGATAAACAGTTTGCAAAGTTTTTAGATGTGTTCAAGAAACTCCAGATTAACATCCCATTCGTAGAGGCCCTAGAACAAATGCCGAGTTATGCAAAGTTTATGAAATGAATTCTGTCGAGGAAGAAGAAATGGGAAGAGTTAGAAACAGTGGCACTAACAGAGGAGTGTAGTGCAGTGTTACAGAAAAAGCTTCCACCAAAACTCAAAGACCCGAGGAGCTTTACTATCCCGTGCACGATCAGGAAGATGTCGTTTAACAAGTGCTTATATGATTTGGGGGCGAGTATAAACCTGATGCCATTATCAGTATATTCAGAATTGGGTTTTCCCGCACCAAAGCCTACGAATATTTCATTGCAGTTGGCGGATAGGTCAGTCATATATCCGAGGGGCATTGTAGAGGACATTTTGGTAAAAGTGGATAAGTTTATATTCCCTGCGGACTTTATCATACTGGATTTCGATGAATATAAGAACATCCCGATCATCCTAGGGAGACCTTTCTTGGCCACGAGAAAGACACTCATAGACGTGCAAAAAGGAGAACTTACAATGAGGGTCCAAGATCAAGAAATAAAATTCAATGTGTTCAAGGACATGAAATATCCTACGGACGAGGAAGAATGTTATCGAATGGATTTAATTCAGCAAATTACCAGCGAAGATATTAACAAAAGTTTGATCAGTGATCCGTTAGAAACAACCTTATTGGGGGATGAAGAAAAAGATGACCCGGAATTTGTGGACTTACTACGGATGCTAGACGTTCTTGAGAGTTAGCCGATTCGAGCACCGGTTGAACCTCTGCACACCGAGGAGACAATTGCAGAAAAATTGAAACCATCATTGGAGGAGCCACCGACATTGGAACTTAAGCCACTCCCTAAACATCTCAGGTATGCGTATTTAGGAGATTTAAATGAAAGTAGTATGCACACAAGCCAATCATGTTTGATGATAAAGCATATACTTTGTAACAATCTTATTCATTTATTAATAAAAAGTATTAATTTATTAAAGGCTTTTAATTATCTACATGATGCTGTTTTATAATATGTGATAAACCCATAGTTTTAAGCAATGCTTTTAGAATAATGATGATGATCATTCTAATGAGATCTAAATTCTTAGAAAGCTTAAAACTAAAATAGTTCTCAATCATTGGATTACTAAATTGGGGATTAGTGAATGGGATAGATTGGTACATCGTTGCTTGCTCATTGGATGAGGATGATTGATCTCATGATCATTTGTGTGGAGACACTAAAAGCAAGTATGTAGGTGCTTATTAGAGAATAAGTTCATTGAAGCGTGGCTCGCTAAGGAATACCTAATGGAGTTTTATTTGCTGTCAATAGGAATTCTGTAGTGATAGTAGTACAAGTAATCCTTGGACTTGAGATCATCATAGTATCTTGTGTATGATGAGTTATACTTTGACTTATTCCTTAAGACCCTTAGGGTATATCAAAGGGTATGCTTGGGTATAATAAGTTATACATGGAGATAATGTATGATCAATAAAGAATCTACCACTTCTAATAAAAGAAGAGAAATGTCCTATGTGATTCGATAAATGACAACCCAAAGTAGTCCTTGGTTAAGGCGAGAATGAAATTAGAAAGGAGTTTCTAATTTGCATTATCTGGAGTTGTGCATTTAAGAGTCGAAATACATATAATTAAATAAAATAAGACTTGCGAGTAATTCCATGTCTTATATTTAATTGGGACATTGTATGGTGGAAGGATTGAATTATACGGTAACTATTTACTCAAAGGTTCTTTAATGATTAATGTTGAAATCTATATTATCCGGAAAGTCGTTGATCATTTGAGGAGGCTTATCCCTATTGTAGAATAAATATTATTTATTTAAATAAATTAATTATTTAATTTATTTATTTAAATAAGATTAGAATTGTTCTAATTGATTTATTCACAACCTAGGTTTAATATGGAGAACCTAAAGGGTCACACCATAAAAGGAAGAATAATTATTTAAGAAGTTAATGGCATAATCGTAATAATATGTTAAGTATATTTAATTTAATCTATGGTGATAGAATAAATTAAATAGCTTAATATTTATTATTTAATATTTTAGAAATATTAAATATAAATTAATAAGAGGAGTCTTATTAATATTATTACAATTATTATTATTTTAATTTCTAAAAGAGTTTAGGAATTAATTTAATATAAGTACTCTCATTTATTCCTAATTGGATTAGGAAGGAAAATTAGTTAAAGGAGTTTAATTAATTATCCCTAATAAGATTAGGGAGCTTAATTAATTAAAAGAATTAATTAATTAAAACCCAATTCCTTAATTGTTAAGGTGGGTTGCCCACATCTATAAATAAGAGGAGTCTTATTATGGGTGGTATGGGTTGTTGACTTTTACAACGTAATAATTCTAATTTGTTGGAGAGTACCCTTTTTCTATAGAGATAGAAAAACTAGGGTTTGAGCCATAACACCCATCTTCTTGAATTTTATTCTTCCTTGGTGGATCACCTCTAGAGGCCAAACATTTGGGTGGCTAACGTTGATCAAAGGAAGGAACCAAACCAGTGGATTCAAGATTGAGCGAAAGGATTTGGAGGTGAACTTGTACACGAGGAAGCTCGATCTTCAAGGGTATGATTTATTCTTTATCTTTTCGTTTAATTAATAATTGTGCATAAAGGATGATCCGGGTATATGGTTTGTAAATTTTTAAACTCTGATTTTACCACGCTTCCGCATTAATTTTGCAATTTGATTGCGCACATGAATATTAAAATAAAGGAGTTTATTTTAATTCAAAAATAGATTTTATACTAACTAAATTTGCCCATTAAATGATATCAATATATATATTAAATGTTTATTATTCATGTGATGAATGTTATTTATTGATGCATATGGTGATGTGTATGATAATAAATGGGATTGATTATGGACTATTGACCAATGCGATTGGATTTTATTTTAGTTGGATGCATGAATGTATGGGTTTTATTAAATGGGTCTCTGCAGATACCTCGTCTTCTCTAATTTTTCTTAATGTAAATTCTATCTCCTCCTATGTACTTCCCTTAATCATTGATCAAGGTTTCTATTTATTTTAAATAGTTTTGTAATAGGAATAGTTAGAATTAATTTTAGAAGAATTAGAGATCAAGGAGCAAGGGCGCTTGAAGACCCATTTGTAATGGAGCAGGGTTTAAATGTAATAGTTATATTTAAATATTATTTCTTGCACCCCTAGGGTTTGACCTTTTGGTTCACTTGGTGGCTCTAGTGAACCAAACTAGAATAAAAGTCCATAATCAATCCGGGTAGAATATAGTATTCTATATGTGCATGCTTATACTATATATATATTATATATTATGCAAACATGCTTAGCATGTTTATTAATATGACGACGTATTTTATATATATATGTAATGCTACGCTAAACAAGATGAGACAAATTAATAACAAACCCCTCAATTTTTTATATTAAGTCCTAAGCGTTCAAAGACATTTGGAATATCGAGCGTCAGCTTTCAACATGATAAAATTAATAGAGTATTAAATATTTAATATGAGTTTGTTGTGTTACCACAAGGCAAGTATTAAATATTTAAGATGTTAATTTATCACATTTGATGCTTATAAAGAAAATTGAACAATATTGTTTTGTTGTGTCACCACAAGGATGATATTTTTTTTTTTTGAATATATGGAGTGCTAGGTTGGACTTAACTTGGATAATTTTGATTCGGATGTGCCACCACTTGATCAAAATAATCTAAGAGGCAAAATACAAGGAGTTGCATAGTTGATGTAATTGACAAAAGTTGTCTACCTATTTATTTATATATAGTTTGTTGTGTCACCACAAGGCTATATACATTTGAAATGGGATCCTTATTCTCACTAGCAAATCTTTAATTAGATTTCATAGAACTATATAAGTGAGGGTAATATAGTTTGAAGAAAATAGTGGGAGATACCAATTTAAAACAAGACCTAAATTATTTTGGTAATTAATAATAGAATGTATGTTAAAATGTTGTTAATTACAAATTCATTTACAGAATTTTACAATGTCTAAAATTACTATCACTGCGAAGCATATTAGATGCTAAATTAACTAGACCGAATTAAACGGATTGGTTAAGGAATTTGAGAATAGTTCTCATAGCTGAAAAGCTATCTTATGTCCTTAATACGCTTATCCCTGCAATGGTTGCAGACAATGCCTTTGAGGAAGACATTGCTACTTTTAGAAAGTGGCAAGATGATGCACAGTTGGCTCAATGCATCATGCTCGCATCTATGAGTAACTTGAGCTTGGCCACAACATGAAACTATGGATGCTCTTACTTATATTCCCGCACATCAAGTAGTTGATGGTGAGGAAAGTGGGACCGATAGATATCAGGATGTCAAGGAGCTCTTAGATCTAGAATGGCCAATGGCACTATAGATGCATAAAAGTTCTTAACATAATCAATTTGATTGATCAATTAGGATAACGAGGTTTTGTCATGGATGGAGAGTTGAGCCAAGATTTGATCTTGCACTCACTCCGGACTCCTTTCACAATTGTTGTGAATTTTCATATGAACAAGCTAGATATCACCTAATTGATTTGCTTAACATGTTGAAAAATGTTGAGAGTCACTTTCAACCAAGAAAGACCAAGTCTTCTTTGGTAGGGGCCAAAGGATCTTCGAAAAGAAGAAAGATTCAAAGAAGGTAAAAAGAAAGGCAAAATAAAGGATAATAAGAACAAAAGCGATTTGGATAGCAAAGGAGTTTGCTTCCACCGCAATAAGCCCTGGACCTTTGGAAAGAAAGCGTGAGAAGCATCTTGCAGAGCTAACCAAAGAAGCTTAGTGAAGTTTTAGGTTATAAATACAAATTTGTTCATGATTTAAAATAAATTTTTCTTTAAGTCAAGGTTCTACTTGGGTATTGGATACCGACTTTGGTTATCATAAATATAAATTTATGAAGGGATCGAACAGAAGTAGAAAGCTAAACAAATATAAGTAATCCTATATGCGGGAAATGTAACAAAGGTTGCTACATTAGCCATAGAAACTTATAGTTTAGCAATGCCTACGGGCAAATCTATTAAGTCAATAAGTTGTTATTGTATTACAGTTCTTGTTAAAAATATTATTTCCATTTTATTGTTGGACAATGAAATCTTTGGTATTATAATTATGAACAATTGTTGTTCTATTTATAATAATAATATTTTGTATAGAGGCTGAAATATTATAATGGATTTTGTATACTTGACTTTACGTGGAAAATTATTTTATAAATTGAACAAACTAATATAAGAAAAAGGAGATGATCATTCAAAGAGTTGAATGTATGTATTTGTTGAAATACAAGTGTGAATTATTTGAAAGGTTCAAAGAATTGAAGTGAAACAAATTGACAATGTATTAAGATTCTTTGATTAGATCAAGGAATAAATACTTGTCTGATAAGTTTCTAGATCATCTCAAATGGTTTTCTCATAATGGACGCCTCCCGATCTGAGAATAATTGATTGATGTATCTGAATGAAAAATCATACCTTGTTGGACATGGTACGGTCCAAAATGATTTTATCGACATTCCAAAGATCCTCTCAGGGTCGATGTCCTAGAAATGGTCGCATATCTACGAAAATGGTAACCTCAAAATCCATTTCCAAGACTCCATAAAAGTTATGGATGGGGAGGATTCCTAATCTTAAGTATGTTAAGATAAGGGTTGTCCAACTTATGTGAAAAGGTTTCAAAGGATAAGATTGGGACAAGATTTGATAAGTACAATTTGTGGGACATCCTAAAGTAAGTTTAGGGTATATGTTCTATAATTCTACTTAGCAAAAGGTGTTTGTTACGAAACAACAGCGCCTTCTAAGATAAAGGTGTTTATCATCAAAAGGGGCTAGTGGGAGGATAATAGATCTTGAAGAGTTCAAGAACCACAAAACACTATAAGTCAAATAAGAGGAACCTATAGATAGACCTATTGTACCACAACCGAATCGTAAATCTGGAATAGTACCAAAGATACCTAGGAGGTATGGATTCATCATAGATGATGATGATGAGGTACACATCATAGAAGATGATGATCCAGAGTTACATACGATGAGGTAAGAATGAAATACATATAATCCAGAGTCGAAATACATATAATTAAATAAAATAAGACTTGACAGTAATTCCATGTCTTATATTTAATTGGGACATTGTATGGTGGAAGGATTGAATTGTACGGTAACTATTTACTCAAAGGTTCTTTAATGATTAATGTTGAAATCTATATTATCTGGAAAGTCGTTGATCGCTAGGGAGGCTTATCCCTATTGTAGAATAAATATTATTTATTTAAATAAATTAATTATTTAATTTATTTATTTAAATAAGATTAGAATTGTTCTAATTGATTTATTCACAACTTAGGTTTAATATGGAGAACCTAAAGGGTCACACCATAAAAGGAAGAATAATTATTTAAGAAGTTAATGGCATAATCGTAATAATATGTTAAGTATATTTAATTTAATCTATGGTGAAAGAATAAATTAAATAGCTTAATATTTATTATTTAATATTTTAGAAATATTAAATATAAATTAATAAGAGGAGTCTTATTAATATTATTACAATTATTATTATTTTAATTTCTAAAAGAGTTTAGGAATTAATTTAATATAAGTACTCTCATTTATTCCTAATTGGATTAGGAAGGAAAATTAGTTAAAGGAGTTTAATTAATTATCCCTAATAAGATTAGGGAGCTTAATTAATTAAAAGAATTAATTAATTAAAACCCAATTCCTTAATTGTTAAGGTGGGTTGCCCACATCTATAAATAAGAGGAGTCTTATTATGGGTGGTATGGGTTGTTGACTTTTACAACGTAATAATTCCAATTTGTTGGAGAGTACCCTTTTTCTATAGAGATAGAAAAAACTAGGGTTTGAGCCATAACACCCATCTTCTTGAATTTTATTCTTCCTTGGTGGATCACCTCTAGAGGCCAAACATTTGGGTGGCTAACGTTGATCAAAGGAAGGAACCAAACCCGGTGGATTCAAGATTGAACGCGAAAGGATTTGGAGGTGAACTTGTACCTGAGGAAGCTCGATCTTCAAGGGTATGATTTATTCTTTATCTTTTCGTTTAATTAATAATTGTGCATAAAGGATGATCCGGGTATATGGTTTGTAAATTTTTAAACTCTGATTTTACCACGCTTCCGCATTAATTTTGCAATTTGATTGCGCACATGAATATTACAAACCTTACATTAAATTCTTTACCTGTAATTATTTCTGCTGCACTTAATGAATTGCAGGAAGAAAAGTTGTTGAGGGTGCTTAGGGATCACAAATCAGCAATTGGATGGACGATTACGGATATAAAAGGCATTAGCCCATCATTTTGCATGCACATGATTTTGATGGAGGATGATGCAAGTCCATCGGTGGAGCATCAACGTCGCTTTAACTCAATCATGAAGGAAGTAGTCAAGAAGAAGGAAATTGGAAATTATCGATGTCGGGTCATATATCCAATTTTCGATAGTAAATGGGTAAGTCTCGATTCATTGTGTGCCTACAGGAAGGGGGAATAGCGGTAATTGAATGAGGATAACTAGTTAATTCCAACAAGGCGATGTGTGAGGTTGGAGGTGTGCATCGATTATAGGAGATTGAATAAGGCAACCCGAAAGGATCATTTCCCGCTACCTTTTATTGATCAAATGTTAGACAGGTTAGCGGGACATGAGTTTTACTGCTTATTGGATGGATATTCGGGATATAATTAGATTGCTATCGCTCTTGAGGATCAAGAAAACATAACATTCACTTGACCTTACTGCACCTTTGCATTCAGGAGAATGTCATTCCGACTGTGCAATGCACCTGCAACTTTCTAGCGGTGTATGATGGCTATTTTTTCGGATATGGTGGAGAAGAACGTTGAAGTCTTCATGGACAATTTCTCGGTCTATGGGGACAATTTTGACACTTGCTTAGAGAATCTGGTCATGGTATTGTGGCGATGTAAGGATACAAACCTCATACTGAATTGGGAAAAATGCCACTTCATGGTTGAAGAGGGCATAATTTTGGGACATAAGGTGTTGGCTCAAGGATTGGAGGTGGACAAGGCAAAGTTGGACACGATCGAGAAACTACCTCCACCGGACTCAGTTAAGGGCATTAGAAGTTTTCTGGGGCATGCTGGGTTCTACAGGAGGTTCATAAAAGTCTTCCCTAAGATTGCAAAACCTCTATGCAGTCTTTTAGAGAAGGATGCCACTTTCAGCTTTACTGCGGAATGTAAGTCTGCGTTTGATCTATTGAAGAAAAAATTAACTATAGCCCCCGTGAAAGTCCCACCGGACTAGAAAACGCCATTCGAACTTATGTGTGATGCGAGCGACTATACGGTCGGGGCTTTTTTGGGCCAAAGACGAGACAAGGTGTTTCACGCCATATACTATGCAAGCAAAACACTCACAGAGACTCAAATGAACTACACTACTACGGAAAAGGAATTGCTTGCAGTGGTATACACATTCGACAAATTCCAGGCATACTTGATCGGGACTAAGGTAATAGTCTACACGGACCATTCAGCGATTCGGTACTTAATAGTGAAAAAAGATACTAAGCCACGCCTTATCCGATGGATTCTCCTACTTCAAGAGTTTGATTTAGAAATTAAAGATAGAAAGGGATGAGAATCAAGTTGCCGATCATTTATCAATTTGGAAAATCCAAGAAAAGGATGAAGATAGATGCGTGATCAACGAGACATTCCGGATGAAGCGGTTATTTGGGTTGAATCACGTAATTTACGTGGTATGGAGACTTAGCGAATTATGTGGAAAGCAAGATGTTTCCCCTGGATCTTACACGCCAACAGAAAAAGAAGTTTCTTTACGATGTCAAGTGGTACATGTGTGATGAGCCGTATCTATTTAAACAATGCACCGATAAGATGATTCGACGATGTATCCCATACAGTGAAGTCCATAACATATTACAAGAATGCCATTCATCGGCATACGGTGGACATTACGGGAGTGAGCGGACCACGGCAAAAGTGTTTCAATCTGGGTTTTATTGGCCTACAATGTTCAAAGACGCCCACCAATTTATAAAAACATGTGATAGATGCCAAAGGGTGGGAAACATATCAAAACGAAATTAGATGCCCCTACAAATAATTCTTGAAGTGGAAATCTTTGATGTATGGGGCATCGATTTCATGGAACCATTCTTGTCGTCTTTGAGCAATCAATATATTCTGCTCGCGGTGGATTACGTCTCGAAATGGGTTGAAGCTGCAGCGTTACCATCTAATGATGCCAAGGTGGTCCTCAAGTTTCTATAGAAAAACATTTTCACGAGGTTTGGCACACTAAGATCAATAATTAGTGATGAAGGCAGTCACTTCTGCAATAAGTCGTTTACAGCTCTTTTGGCTAAGTATGGGGTTAACTACAAGGTGGCTACAGCGTATCACCCTCAAACTAATGGGCAGGCGGAGGTTTCGAACAGAGAAGTTAAGAAAATTCTAGAGAAAGTCGTAAATCCGAGTCGAAAAGATTGGTCACTTCGATTGGACGACGCATTATGGGCGTACCGGACTGCATACAAAACGCCAATCGGGATGTCACCTTATCAACTCTTGTACGGAAAGGCATGTCACTTACCGGTGGAGCTACAGCACAATGCCTATTGGACAATACAAAAATTGAATTTTGATCAAGCCGCGGTAGGAGAAAAGAGGCTACTTCAACTAAATGAACTTGACGAATTCTGACTCCAAGCCTACGAGAACGCCAAGCTATACAAAAAAAAGGTTAAAAGATGGCATGACCAAAAAATTGTGCAACGAACATTCGAGCTGGGCCAATCAGTCCTCTTGTTCAACTCACGGCTGCGATTTTTTCTAGGAAAGCTTAAGTCGAGATGGTCAGGACCATTTACTATAAAACGAGTATTTCCTCATAGCGCCGTTGAACTCTATAGTCGCAATCCGTTAGAAACGTTCAAGGTCAATGGTCAACGGATAAAGCATTACTGGGGTGGCGAGTCGAACTAGGACGCCAACAACATTACCCTCGCCGATACACAGTAAAATAGGGAGTAGTAAGGCTGAACGACTTAAAATCAAGCGCTAATTGGGAGGCAACCCAATTTTTCTTTATTTTTTCATAGTTCATGTTTAATTTGTTAGGATATAGTTTAAGAAGCAGTAGTTAGGACTTGTCAATTATAAGTTTTGCTAAAAATCTCTGAAAAGTACTAAAAATCTCATTGAAACTCCAAGTCGTCAATAATCTAACGTATTGCATGTTTTTGGTTTCAGGAGAGGTCCAACGTGAGTCAGAGCACCAACGACGATGAAATGGAGGAAAATCGGAAAATTTGCATCTCCACAATTTTTGGCCAAAATATTTTAGTATAATTAAGCAAGCACGTAAAATGACCTCTTTGTTTAGGACCCCGGAAGTGAGGTCCTAAACTCAAGAGAATCGCCTATTTTAAAACGCACGCCCCTTCCTTCTCTCCCTCATACATACACCTGGTGCTATCTCAACTTTCTTTCCTAAACCCACGTCTGACATCAAACCCTCATTCCCTACTATTGCCACTACCTAAACCCATAACACCCACATCCTACCCCATAAATTCCATCACTTTCACCATTTCCTCTCTCCCACATCCCTCCTATATAAACCCTATCTCATACTTCCCATATTCAACACCATTAAATTCGAATTCTTTAAGAAATTGGGATACCCACACTTGAGAGTAGGTTGCTATAGTGTCAAGTTTTCATCTTTCTCAACTCCATAGAACCAACCTAAGTTTGGGGATCCACACACAGTCATGCATGCCAAGTGTTTGTGATTGGTGAACCAAGTTTTCAGGAGAGGAAGTGGTTACTAGCAAGAGTTCACTGCTGAAACTCAATGGCATCTCAACCAACACCCAAACGCCAATGGAGGGCGAGTTCAAGCGCCGCTCCACCGCCAACCACCTATAATGCATAGAAAATTTGTGAGTCCGCCTGGCCGTAAGCAGATTATGAGTACATGCAATCTAAGGAACTTACGCCAGAGCGTGGTTTGGCCCCCGAGGGGAACAACGGGGAGATGATGTCCCAAATTCACCAAAAGGGGTGGATCAAATTCACTGAACATCCGACACCCGCCGTGGTTAATATTGTCAAGGAATTCTATGAAAACGCCGAAGACAAAGCTCCTTTCAAAGCGTTTGTGCGGGGTCGAATGGTTCCATTCAGTGACGATGCAATCAACACTTGCTATCAGTTGTGGGTGCTACGCCATTGTCAGTATGTCCAAATGAGGGATTTTAACCCGGATTATGAGGAGGTTATTAAAAATTTGACAAAGCCGGCACATCTTAGACCAAAGGTAGGAAGGGAGAAACAGTGTTCAATAGCAAGGACTTAAGCCGGTATGAAAAGATATGGTACGCATTTTTATGTGCGAAATTGCTTCCGTCCCAACACACTTCGGACGTCACCAAAGAGAAGGCGTTACTGTTATACGCCATTGTGCAAGATTTCATTATCGACGTCGGGGCCATCATCAGTTTCTCCATCCGTTGGTGCTTACGTGGAAATTTTTCGGGCGGTTTGCCGCACCCTTCACTTATATGTGCGTTGTGCCGCAATGTCGGGGTGCGTTATTCTGATGATGAGCCAACTCAATCGCCACTTTCTTTGCTTGATTCACGAATGATTGTGCGGTATTCAGTGTGGGGTGGAGGAGAGTCACATCCACGGGGTTTGGGTTTTATTTTTCCATCGGCGTCGGAAGACGAAGTCGATGCCGAAGATACCTCGGGGGATGAGGATGAAACAATGGGAGATCAAGGAACCGAGCAGGTTCCGCAGACTGAGGCATTTTCTAGTACTCAGTTCCTTGAGTTCCAAAATCAAATGAATGCGCATAATAGGGCAGCACGCCGGGAAATGCAGCGATTGGCGATGCGCCAAGATAACATGTTTGATTCCATGAACGCATATTTCACCTCATTCAACACAACGCTTCAAAGTTTGAACCAGACGGCTCAATTTCCATATCAACAACCAGGTCCTTTACCTAGATTTCCTCCTAGTGATTCCGATGAGGAAGAGCACCAACCACCGCCCCAGACTTAGACGATTCCAGGGAAGTCCTATTGCACTTTATTGTTATCCAATGAGGGCATTGTCTTATTTAAGTTTGGGGGAGTAATTTGTTTAGTTGCATACATGCATTTTTAACTTTTTGTTGTCATATCTAGTTTTGTATTATAGAATAGGTTTTTGCATAGTAGTTAGGATTTTGCATTGTTTTCATTTATCTATATATATATATATATATATATAAATTAGTTAAATAGTGTGTTTGCATATGTCCAACGGTGCCGCATTTTTCATGTTATTTTTGTGGGCCAATGATGAGATTGTGAACAAGTTAACCAATATAGTATAGATTATTAGAACTATGATATAATTTCCATTATGAATCGATTCTTGGACTTGTTTGGCTTAGTTATAAAAGGGTAGCACTAATAACATCTTTGTTGACCTAAGTTAGTTCAAATTGATACATAAAAAGTTTCTAAAGGATAATGCTAGGGTGAACTAGAAAATGACAAGGATAGGCAGTGAAGGCTTAACTTAGGCACAAACCTAAGTTTGGGGGAATACATGTGGGATATAAAAAAAACATGTTGAGTCTTGTGGTGGGTTGAGGAGAAACACTCCCCATAAACACAAGCGTGAGATGGAGCGTAAAACGCACTCACTATCCAAAAAAAAAAGAAAAAAAGAAAAAGAAAAGGGAAGTAATCACGGGAAAAGAGCAAAAAGCCCCCGTGTAAAAAAAGAAAAAAAAAGAAAAGGAAGAAAAGAAAGTATAAGTATCCTGCATGTACCCTTGAATTTGGTTGAGTTTAATTTTAGTTGAATCGTGTCTATCTTTGAGATTTTTGAGTTTTCACTGTATGATTCCTTCTAAGAAGTTGTTTATGTATTGAATTTGGGTCCTTATCAGTTATCTTAGATGTTGTTCACACACGCATGCTATACCAGTAATAGTTGTTCAAGAATTAAGAATTAATACGTAATTGTGGATTGGTTTTGATAATTTGTTTTGTTAAGTTGCTTGTTTTCTCTGAGGCCTATGGGATAAGTCAGTTTATGCGATGTTGTTGGATTTTTAGGCATTTAGATTGTTATTGCATTTCATTGCATTGCATAGCATGTAGTTTGTTTTGTGCTCGAGGACTAGCACGGTTTAAGTTTGGGGGAATTTGATAAGTGGATTTTATATACACGAATCGCTATTCATTTCAAGTTTAAATTCGTATTTATCTTTGTGTTTTGTGTTCGTTTTTACTTTTTTTCATGTTATTTTATGTGTATGGTGGTCATGGATGCAATTGGTGAGGATAGGCGGTCTTTTTGGAGCAAAAGTGGAAGTAAGAAAATCTTGAAGTCAAAGTGGCTAGGCCATGGTAGGAAATGACTTGTTTTAAGATGTACCCTTCACGAAGTGGGGTCCCGTTTTTTGCAACTGTCCTATTTGGTTTTGACTTCTGTTAGAGCTCGGTTTGTGGGATTGGGATGATACGTTTGGACTCTAATAAAAGAAGAATTCGGCTAGAAGAGAGGAGAGCTTGCTATTACGTAGAAAAACAACAATCTTACAACACATAAGGCAAGAATTCAAGAGAGATTTCAAGGATTGAAGAGCGAACGTTGGATGAGTAATTTTCAGAGATTATCACGACGGTTAAGAATCAAGGCTACGTGAAGGGGTTTTCTTTATTCTTCTTCTCTTTAATCTTATTTGTAATTGGGATGATGTTTTCAACAAAGTATTCAGTTTTTAATTCATTCGTTATGAATTAATTTACTTATTAGACTTGTGATGGATCTTTGGGCGAAACGATGATTCTATAAATTTGATTTCTAATTCAATAAGATATTTTCAGTTTATCTATGTTAATTTGAGCATAAATTTATGAATTGCCTGATCAACAATTCTTTGTGGATTTGAAAGGAATCGAGAGAGGAGATTCGAATCTAGACCTAGTTAATATAGCATGTGTCATGAATTTTGTCGATAGCACATTTGTGATTATTGTTAAGGTGGAGATACGCTTGACATCACATGTAATCGTATAGAGAGCTTAAACTTAAACCTTCTTTGATTGCAGTTCACATAGAGATATAGTGAGTTGGTTAATTTAGGTGTTTAACGAATTTCTATCTTAATTGTGGATTGATGTTAATATGGTATTAGTGCATCGAGAGGTGGCTCTTACTACGTTCGTGTTCTTGATTAATAAACTGGAATATTGAATTGAGTTGGAATAAAGGTTGGAAAATCAGAGGGAAGCTCAGGGTGAAATCATAAGTCTAATTCTCCATTAATTGTTTGAAATTCCAGATTTCGTTATTGGTATCGCTTTTGTGATAGTTTATTTCTTTATTAATTTAGTTTTTTATATATAATTTAAAACCATTGAATTGATTAGTTTAATAAAATTAGGGTTAATACAAAATTGATAATTGTGAAGTTAAGATTCTTGATATTTTGTCCTCATGGGAACGATACTTATTCACTACTATATTACTTGTTGACCACGTGCACTTGCGTGTTTTTTAAGCGTATTTATTTTCACCAACAGTCTTCCAGGGTTATCTCTCGAAGAGCGAATCGCCCCTGCAATGTCGAGGATAAAAGTGTGCGAGAAAATTTCGAGTGTCTATATATATATATATATATATATATATATATATAAATGCATTCATTTAGGATTTGTGTTAATAGATGCATGCATATAACATTTTGCATTAAGATTGAGTATTCATGCTTTGGTACTTATACTCTTGGTCATTTTCTAATTTAAAGCACACTAACTGAATATCAATAGCAATTAGGAAATTTATGCGAAATAAATCATGGACACTCACTTGAGCACCATTTTTGATGAAAAGAAAAAAGTACCATAATAATTGCAGATGAAAAGAAAACACTGACTTTGTTCTACTGTGACGCCCCCAAATCCGGGTATCTTCCAACCCGACAGATGGTGCTACACGGTGCTACAGTTCACACAATCATTCAATTGAAATACCTCAAAAAAAATGAATATGTCTTATATATATTCAAAATAATATTAACATTCTCCCAGGTTCTATATAACCATTACATTTGTTCTTGTCATAATATAAAATATTATCATTAAAAAACCTATACTATTACATAGGTAATCTACAGGTTCGCCTTAGCCTTCCCTTTATCCTTGCCGGATCCGTCGGTCCGTTCGGTCTTTGCTGCATTCATATGGTTCAAGCAAGAATGAGCCTAACTTGCTCAGCAAGTACAACAATTCTAGGAAAATAGCATGCTTGAGACATAGTAATCATATATCTTCAATAACTGAACAATAGTTACGAAGTACTATCGATAATTCAAAATAACACTTATTTTCCTTCAAAACATTTTACAACACAATATTCAGTAAAACATCAATTCTTGGTCCAAGACCATGAGCATTTCATAATTACTTTGAAAAGGACATCCCGGCACGAAGTCGGTAAGTCCGGCATAGCTTACGAGCACGTCTAGGTGATCAGCTTATAGTACTCTATGTTGATCAACACTACATTCATTAAACATGTATACGTTTAAGTTGTGGCAACCTCACGTGCATGTCGTTTGATGACAAAATAATTTGGCATACTCAGTTTCCTTTTGAAAACCACAACAATATTAGTTTGGTAAATCATTGCACATACTTGAAAGATTAAAAGAATCCAACATATCGTAAGTCTAGCCGAAGAAATTGGCGTTAACTTTATCAGACATTAACTCATGGGAAGAATACATGAATCATAAAGCTTGTCCAGATCGAACTGGAACAAGGGTTAGAGTACTTGCATTTAGCGTCTGCTACAGTTTATAACACGGGCACTTTAAGTCTTTAAGGTCTCTACAGTAAATGATAACATCACATAACACATTAGGTCATGAATAATCACACATGGTTCCTTAAGAATCTTACCCTTCTTCTCAATCTAATTACATATTAGATTTGTTATTATTGGTTCTGGCTTTCTGTTACATCATTCTTACGTTCACATGCAATTGACTTTCTTGAACTCTAGGTGATCATACTTAACGTTTAATCATGACTTGATAATGTTTTATTAAGTCCCTTAGTTCATTATTAAACAATTTATATTCATGTTCTACCTGTAATCATTCTTTACTATCTTGGTTTTATAGATGGCGTTGCGGTGCCAGCTATTACTCTTTGTGTTGCGCTGCGGCGTCACTCATTAAGGCTTGAAGACCGGACTCGACGTTGTGGCGCGAGTCTCCTTTGTTACGGTCGCGCTACGGCGCCACTCTCGAGTAGGTTATGGCTTTGTTCTACTAAGTCGGGGATCGTCATGCTTGGTTATTTTTCTCCTTAAATTTGGTACCAAATTTCTATGCACCGTAAAAACTTTGATAGATTTTTCAACATGTGAGATTCTCGGACACGTAACTTCTTCGTTATAAGTCCGAATTGGCTCGTTCAAGAGCCTATGGTTCATAAAACAAATACTCTACATATTCATGCAAGAATTTTATTTATTCGACTTCATTTGCTAGTGACTCGTTCAACATTCTAAAAGGATTCATTTCATTATCTAGACATCTCAACTTACATGATACAATAACTTATATTCAAATTAGGTTATGAATTATTCTTCATATGACCATAACTTAACAATTTATATAATACAAGATTTCCTTTCTTTTGACTTATTTATTGATTAAGTCATTTATACAACATTCTTGCATCTTATAAATCAAATCACTTTCTAAGGTAATCATAGGACAAGTTCATTCATGTTCTTCATAAGTTAATAACTTATTTTAGTTTAAGTTACTTATTACTTACCTAATCGGCTTAAGTCCATTGATTAAACATCTTTATGAGTTCTTAACATACATGATCCTCACTTCTCTATCAAACTATCATGGTAGAGATAGAAGAATATAGAACAAGAGTCTTACCCTTGATGAACTAGTGCTTCTTCTTCTTGGAAAATCTAACAATAGAAGTTAAGCTTCAAAGTGCTTATTCTTTCTAACACTTAAGTTGTTTTAATGTTGGATGAAACTAACAAACATCAAATAAATTAAAAGGCTTCGTATTTATAGGAGATCTAAGGTTAGGGTATTAAGGTCATTAGGACAACCCACCCCCTCACTAACCTCCTTACTATTCCTAACTTAAGCCTTAAGTAAACTTGTTAACCACACACTTTACTTGGCCACCACATCAAAACCTTGGTCACCAAGTTCACCTATGGATTGCCCCATGGATCCTACTTTACCCATTGGATCACCATTTGGGCTTAGGTTTAGTTTGATTAACTTATCTTTTGGGCTTGCTTTAATTTGGTTTGGGCTTCCCATTAATCCACACTTGGGCTAAACCTTGTTACTACTTGGCTTGTCCCTTAATGCTTAATGAACTTGCACATCCTACAATATTACACAAGTTCATTCATTAAACATTAATTTCCCAACGCTCTCAAATTAATTCAGATCACGAAATATTGCGTTTTCCATACTTGAATTATTATTACATAATCCATCTCGCCTTGACATTATAACGTTACGTATTTCTCGAAAGTTCAAAAATAATTCCCGAGCGATAACCGATGAATAGTGTTTTTTGGAAAATTTCTCAGAAAGCTTTTATTTTTGTCTTGGAAATTCAAACACTTTAATTCCCTCACGTAGTTCAAATACTACAATGTTCGGACGTTTCTAGGTTATAGAACGACATACGTCTTGTTAACACATAATAATAACAATTAATATTATTTTATTCATTGTAAATGTATTTACAATTGGTTCGATTTTCTGGGGCGTTACATCTACTTTGTGGACTTTGTTACTCGGATAAGTAAGCCATAGGGGGTGTCTCTTCACCTAGTTCCCTAAAGCCTTCGGGTTTGGGAGTAATTAGTCGAAAGTCTGATACACGAGTAACATTTAAAAGCCTAAGGGGGTGGACATTGCACGAGTCAGATATGGTAAATAATTGGTAGGAAGGAGCATTAAAATGCACCCACTGTGAATAACATGATTTCCCCTGTATTTATGTGGATGACAAGTTTGGTTGATAATTGGTGAAAAGGGTGATTGTGTTAGTTTGATCCCATAGATGAATTTGCAGTTGTTGATATGATGTTGGGCACACACATAGGAAAATTGGCCAAGGTTGTGTTAGAAGGGTGATGGTGTGCACGAGTATGAATATATATGATGTCATAATGGATGCAAGTTATTGGGTTATCGCTGAGGTGTATGTGTTATCTAGTTGCCAAGGTTGTTGCTCAATTTGTCCATTCATTTGTGTCTAATGTGTTTATCATAGTTGTGTTTGCTTGAGAACAAGTAATGTTTCAAGTTTGGGGGAATTTGATGAGTATGTTTTTAACCTACGAATTGATCTCAATTAGCTTGGTATATTGTGAGTTTTTGGGTATATTAATGTTACTTATGATTGTTCTTGTTTCATCTTGCAGGAGAATGGCTTGAAGAGGTTAAAGAACAAAATTTGGAGAAGAAATAACAAGTTAATGTACTTTCAGTCTGTGCGGGGCGCGCCATTAATGACCTACACACAACGCGGGGCGAGCTGAGCTGAGGATCTTTAGTACCTATTTAGCGCAGGCCGCGCTACTTTACAAAGGAACCTAACGCGGGGCGTGCCAGTAAGACGACCTATATGCTAATTTTGTTTCCTTATGAACAGAAGTTGATTCAATTAAGGATTGGTATTTCCCTTATTTAATAGCGTTTGGTTAGGAGTATAAAAGGGAAGTTATTTCTTAGTTTTAGGGATTATTTTAATTGATAATACTTGGGGGCTACACAATTGGAGCTTTAGGATCATGAATTGGAGATTTGTGAGATAGATTTTAGAGTGCAAGACTAAAGATCATCGATATAGTTTTCCTTCTTCCTACTAATTTAATTTATGTACTCAAGATGTTTTCCAATAACTATTTGTTAGTTTTAATTTTGATGATGAACTAAATTCTTAATTAGGAGTACAATGGAACCTTTTGTGATGTAATAATTAAAGTATATTTATTCTCACTTATTGATTCTGCTGAGTTGTTAACTACAACAAAAAGGATTATTTCTGACGAAATATTCCATCGGAATTAAGCATAATCCGTTGAGATTATGTTAATTCTGACGGAATATTCGGTCAGAAATGCAGTCGGATATAAGCACATCGAAATTAAGTTCGTCGATATTTCAGTCGGAGATAAATATCCTCGACTGACTAACCTAGATGGAATATTCGGTCAAAATTAAGCTATTATCGACTGAATTAGGTTCGTCGAGGTTAGTCAGTCGAGGATAACTCTGCCACGTGGTATCCTATAAAAAAAGGAAGGGCTTAATCTCGACAGAATTCCATCGAGGATATCCTTATTCCATCGACTTTACCCCCTTTTTTTATATATTTTTCCTGTTTTGGCAATATCCAAGGTAATAATACCAACAATTTTTGTACCTGTAAACCAGTTTTTGTAACACCCCAGTCCCACATCGAAAGATAAGGAAAAAATTTGTCTGCATATAAGGAAATAAATTACTACCAATAGTACCTTCAAGTCATGACCTTTTGGGAGCCTGTGGTGGGCTAAGATGACCCAAGAAGTTACTATTGGGCCAGTAGTTTAAGGCCTTATTTTGATGGATTTGATTCGATTCGGACTTGGGATTTGACTGAGATTTATTTCGGACTCGGGATTTGACCCGGGTTGTTTCATATGGTATCAAAGCCGACTCTCGAAAGCTCGGGTCGGGTCATCTGATTGGGTTGCCAGAGATGGGGACACGAAGGCTGGTGGTATTATCCCACAATAGAGATGGAGGTGGGAGGTGGGGACACGGGAAGCCAGTAGGTATTATCCCACAATGGATAGAGAGGCAAAGATCTTTCAATTTGTGTGTGTGATCGGTTCGATGACGGGGACGTCGAGAATTTAAGTGGGGAGTTTGTAACACCCTCATTCCACATCGAAAGATAGGGAAAAATTTTATGCATGTAAGGAAATAAGTTACTACCAATAAGTACCTTCAAGTCATGATCTTTTGGGAGCCTGTGATGGGCTAAGATGACCCAAGAAGATACTATTGGGCCAGTAGTTTGAGGCCTTATTTTGATGGATTTGATTCGATTCAAACTTGGGATTTGATCCAAGATTTATTCCGGACTTCAGATTTGACCAGGTAGTTTAGTTTTTCCCCAATAGCACATAACACACAAATATAATCCAAAACCAACAATAATGGCTAACATTAATATTAATGACCAAGGCCAACTTGAATATGACATTAAACTAAAGTTCTAATCAATTAAAGTATATCAAATATGAATTTAAACTAACGTAAATATGTCAAACTAAAGTAATGGTAAATAAAAGCTATAATATGTCAAAAATTAGCTAAACTATTAAAATTTACATCGCATTAAGCTAAAAACTAAGTAAATATATACAAATCATATACAAAACTATATATGTCACATGCCACCGTCGTCGTCCAACCGATCATCAGCATCGTCAGCCCGATCGTCACCTTGTTGAGACAATATAATGTAAGTCATTAGTCCATATATATAATATAGTTAAAGATAACTAATTAAATGAAAATTACATAAATGCTGAATAGAATTAAATTATGAATAGTATACCTGAGTATTCGAGGGTCGACTCAAAGAATGACCTAAATGCGCCCCGAGAGTAAGGTAACCACCATCTGAATAATCTCGACGCGTAGAGCAGCGAACTGCTCTGGAGGGATACCCGTACTCTCGACGGTGGCACCAGCTGTAATGTCTTGCGCAAGCTGATGGAGGCGAGAACGGCTGGACAAGTCCCGATGATAGAATAGCAGATCCATCTCAAACCTCTCCGAGCAGGCAGCCACAACCCGTTGGAACAAAGCATCGTCTAAGCCGTCAGCAGTGTGATGGTCTCACGGGGGCTCTGAGACGCAGAGCGTTAGCTAGAGCCCCAACAAAAATAAATATAACATGAATAATATTATAATTAAGTTTACTTTATTCATAAACAAGAAATAAACTAAAATATTATACCTCCAGGCAGTGTATAGGTTGGTATCCTCGGCAACCCCAACACTCGATACTGACCAGTAGTTCTAGGTGGAGGAACGGTGGGATCAACCGTCTTAGCATCGCCCCTAACAGCCTGCAACTCTGCTATACGCTGGCTGCGGAGCTTCTCAAATCGGTCCTGTAATTTAATATGTGTACATGTGAGGTAACTTTGTATCATCCTTTAAATTACGTAATATGATCCTAAATTACAGAGATTATAGTAAATGTAGTACCCATATAACGAGTGATGCTGGAGACATCATCGACCCTGAAGTAGAATCCTTCAGCGTATGGACTCTATCCCAGAACTCCATCATAGTAGGAGGTCGGCCCAAGCTACTCCGTATATCCTAAATCATGTACATTAATTAATATTACCTTACTTTACTATAGTTGTAGTTTAATATTAAATTAAACTAAATATAAATACATACCGACTTAACCTCCTAAAACGACTGCGAGCCAGAAGTATGTACAACTCGTAGCTGGCCTCGATTCTTCTTCATCTGCTCAGACTTGGTCTTGAAGGCAGCATCATCCCAATATGTACACATGGCAGCCCATGCTACATCCGATCATCGTCGGTGGGCGATCTTTGGCGAATAGTAATCCCGAGGCGATTCTTCTATCGCCTGATCGTCCTCATATGCATCTCGTGCATGACCGGCCGAATAGTTCTTGAGATGTGCACAATAATAATGACATCACCATCTACCTCAATGATGTAGGGATCATATCTATAATACCTCTATCAAGTGAACATAACGTCATATATAATTAATTATTTGAACAATATGTAAATAACTTGAACCTTGATTAGAAGACCCCAACTTTTATGAAAAAAAGATTAATTTTTCTCTAAATATATTTTTGAATATTATGGTGTGGATTTGATATAATGTTATAGTTGTGGGTATTATTTACAAATTTTGCAAAGTAAACAAGTGGTTATATAATATTCGATTGATCGGGGATTATTCGTTTTAACGAGAAAATAT